>OZ005608.1:11200000-11800000 GCA_963930655.1 Myrica gale
TAGCGGGTCCTATTCCCCAATTCTGAAAACCCTTTATTTGGGATTTAAGATCAGTTAATATATTGTCATGTCAATTAATAGATGTCAATTTTTAGCTTGTCGTTTACATATCTTTTGGTCCTCAAATAGTCAAATCTTCCCAAATGGTATGTACATTTCTCTTTAGTATATTTGAATCTGCCCCTATAAATGTAGGTACCTTTTCTTATTCTTGAAGTTCGTGGCCTCTGTAATCCCAACTATTGAATATGATTACACCATGGACTTTGATGTTGGCAGCTCGAGCAATAGATGAAAGGTAAATGCTGTCTCATTCTCCTTTGTATAGGTTATTAGCCATTTTAGTTTGTTTTCTATATGGTCTGGGCTTTATTTTATGTTGATCTCATCTTATGTTTGGGTCTGTTTTGGTGGGTCTTTGGATTTAGTCTTAGGTCCAGCAATGCATGGAGTAATCCCACTAGTTTATTTGTTGTTTGACATCCTATTTGATTCAGTGTTTTTAACGAGGGAACAATTTGCTTTGACAGATGGAAGATGCAAATTTCATATAAAAGTCAAGCGAACTATCCTCTGTATGTGCTATGGTCTACAGCAGCCATCCTTTCTTGTAAATAATATCCAACTGAAACTATCCTCAGTGTTTATTGTAGCCTGACTACTTGTTGACTTCATTTTGTAAATTGTAAATATTTCTGTACAGATCCAGTTTACCTTTCTTGTTGTTGGCATGACAAGACTCTAATCTCTCTCTCTCTCACTCTCTCTCTTAATTATTGCCACTTTTTTTTTCTAGGCAACTTTGACTTAATTATTGCTATTTGATGCGAATGGGACGAGAGAAAGTAAAAGCTAATTGAACCTAACCCGACTTGAGGAGAGTATAAATTGCTCACCATGCTTAATTTAAAAAAATCTCTCTTTCTAGCACCAAAGTAGTTGATCTGTAGTCCTACAAATGAGTGCCCGAGCATGTCAAGACCAAAGCAGTCGAAAAGTGATTTATGGTGATCATATCAATGATTGTTGTCCTATTGTCATTACTCATTATATTAATTTGTTGAAACTAAAAGGAAAGTAAATCCGAACTTTATAATTTAAGGACATGCTCCCTTTTGACAATGAAGATGCTCATGACTTTTAGAAATAAGCTGCTTAAGTAGTTTCACTAACTTGGTTGATGATTCACTTTAACTTCCCTTTTGACAATGAAGATGCTCATGACTTTTAGAAATAAGCTGCTTAAGTAGTTTCACTAACTTGGTTGATGATTCACTTTAACTTCCCTTTTGACAATGAATATGCTCATGACTTTTAGAAATAAGCTGCTTAACATATGGATGATTGTTGGCAGAAAAATGCAGTGGATGAATTTGTGATGTCAAAAAGTTTAGCTTTGCGGCCTGGACTTGAAGAGTGAGTTGTCTCGTCTTGTTTAAATGGAAAGATATGCATCTGGCTACTAATCTGTATTTAAGATGTTTCAAACACTATAGGAAGACACAATTGATGAGGATTCTTGAGTTAGTTTTTGCCTTCGGTACTCTGTTTAACCAGTACTTGTCTTTTCTTGCTCGTATAATGTAGTTTAATTTTTATCATGAACCCCCCCTCTCATGTGCTGTCTCTATGTGCAGTTTTATAGATGATGCACTTTATAGTCACCATGCCTCCATTTTTTATTGGACTATCACATCCGCATAACTGCATTCAAATTGTGTTTTTGTCCTTTTTAATTTCTTTGAAAGATGTGAGATGAGCTTTACTATTAGTATACATCTCTACTTTAAAAGAATGTAAGTGTAAAGCAAGACATTTTATATCCATATGCATATTTGAATTGGAGATTTTCAATGATAGAAAGTTTAGAAATAATATTAAAGAAAACTGTCAGTAACATACATGTGCGATAATTTTGGTTTCAAGACCTGTGTTTATAAAATTTTCATTTCAAGACCTGTGTTTCTAAAATTTACATTTCAAGACCTGTGTCAACAAGTTTCATACTCCATGTTTTGATTTTCCATTCTCTAAGCTTAAGCAGCCACTATAAACCATTGGGGTAAGTTGTTGTGTCAACTGGTATCATTATTATTGTAGTTTTTACAAGCTATGTTTGCTTGTGACAGAATAAGCTGATACCATTGGTGTTTGTTTACAGGGAAATTGTTTACTAGAAACGTGTTTGTTTTTGCTTTCTCCAAGAGAATCGGTTGCAGATAAGCATATTACTCTTTCACAGGTTAGTGGTATCTTGAATCTCTTCATCAATTACTATTGTTTGTTCTTTTGTCCTTATTTTTTGGAGATTGGAGTTTGTGGATTTTAGAAGGCGGAGGGTTGGGCTAACTATTACTTCTTGTTGGTTCTGTGGAGTTAATTGGAGATGGTGATGTTTGTGGATTTTGTTGGAAGGCGGAGGGTATGGCTAACTATTTTTTGTTGTTGGTTCTGTGGAGTTTATTGGAGATTGGAGGGGTAAGTGTTATATGATGTTGGTTATGTGTTTTTGTTGGAGATTGGAGGAGTTCAGTTGTGTTATTCAATATTTAATGTTTGTTTCTCATCATTTAAAGCGTGGGTTTGTTTGTTAATTTATGTTAGTTTATAACAAAATATTGACAAATGTGATGAACATTAAAATAATGCATAATTTTTTGTTGTATTTCATATAGTTATTACTAGCGCTCATGGACAAGAGTTGGATGAAAAAGAAACGCGGGACAAGAGAATATGTGTTGGGAGTCAATGAGTTTCTAGGTTTTGCATCTAAGAGTATGGGTAGTGATGGGAGAATTTGTTGCCCTTGTGTAAAGTGCGTCAATTACAAGAGGTATAACATCAGTACGGTACATGATCATTTGGTCCAATATGGGATGTCCCCGGGTTACGATTATTGGTTTGCGCATGGTGAATTGCGAGATAGGGTAACATCTAGTAATCCATCTATTCCTGTTGGAGATAATCAAATGTGTGAACCATCATCTGGACTGCATGAACTATTACACGAGGTATTTCCATTAGTATCGGAAACACAATCTCATAATGTACGAGAACAAAGAGAACCGCATCCTACTGAAAATACTGCAAAGTTTTATGACATGCTTAAAGATGCAGACGATCCTTTGTATGAAGGGTGCATAAAATTTAGCAAGTTAACTGCTGTTGTACAGTTATACCATTTGAAGTGTATGGGAGGTTGGAGTAATACCTCTTTTACGTGGTTACTCCAAACACTGGTTGATATGCTCCCTGCGGGTGCTAAATTGCCAAAGGATACTTATGAAGCTAAAAAATACATGAAAGAGTTAGGACTTGGATATGAAAAGATCCCTGTTTGTCCAAACGGTTGTATGTTGTTTTGGAATGAGAATGAGAAGAATGACGTTTGTTCAAAGTGTGGAGCATCAAAATGGAAGGGCAATGGGGAGGGAAATATTTTGTCCCAGAATGAAGGTGAATCATCCAAAAGATCAAAAAAAAAACCGGCGAAAGTTTTGCGGTGGTTTCCTTTAAAGCAACGCTTGCAGAGATTATTCATGTCCTCAAAAACTGCTTCTCATATGAAATGGCATCACGATGGACGTGTAAATGATGGGTTGTTAAGGCATCCGGCCGATGGTCAAGCTTGGAAAGCTTTTGATGCACAGTATGCTGATTTTGCTTCTGATCCTCGTAATGTTAGGCTTGGGTTAGCAGCGGATGGGTTTAATCCTTTTGGGAACATGAGCACTAGTCATAGCACATGGCCAGTGATATTAGTACCATATAACTTGCCTCCTTGGATGTGCATGAAACGTTCATCTTTAATGTTGTCATTACTAATTCCTGGACCGAAATCTCCTTCTTTCAAGATAGATGTATATCTAGAGCCATTGATATTGGAGTTAAAAGAGTTGTGGGATCTTGGATTAGATACTTATGACATTGCTTCGAAAGATATGTTTAAGATGCGTGCAGCATTGATGTGGACAATTAACGATTTTCCTGCATATGGTGACCTCTCTGGATGGAGTACAAAAGGACGTCTTGCATGTCCATGCTGTATGTATCAAACTTGGTCACGATGGTTGGATAATGGTAGAAAATTCTGCTACATGGGGCATAGACGGTTCTTACCATTAAATCATAGGTGGAGAAGAGATCAAAGATCATTTGACGGTACTTATGAAATGGCTCCACCACCCAATTTTATGACCGGTGATGACATTTGGAGGGAAATACAGGGTAATTTACATTTTGAGTCAAGTGTATGGAAGAAGCAAAGTATTTTCTTTTCATTGCCTTATTGGAAGGATAATATGTTGCGTCATAATCTAGATGTTATGCATATTGAGAAAAACGTAGTGGACAATATCATTGGTACATTGCTAAATGTGGACGGGAAGACAAAAGATAACTATAAGGCACGTCTTGACTTACAAAGCATGGGAATAAGACATGATCTCCATCCAAAGATCACTGATGCAGGAAAGGTGCATTTGCCTGGTGCTTGTTACTCAATGACTCGCGAAGAGAAAGAAGGCTTCCTAAAAGTGATAAAGAATGTCAAAGTGCCGGATGGTTTTGCTTCGAACATATCACGTTGTGTCAAGCTTCAACAACGTAATATCATAGGTTTGAAGAGTCATGACTGTCACGTCTTGATGCAACATTTGATGCCTATTGCAATACGGAGATCGTTACCAAGCGTGGTTTGTTCTCCTTTGATCTCATTGTCATGTTTCTTTAGAGAAATTTGTTCCAAAACATTACGATTGGAGGACTTAGATCGACTTGAGGCTCAAATTCCTATAACATTGTGTCAACTTGAAAGGATATTTCCGCCTGGGTTCTTTACTGTTATGGTGCACTTAATCGTACATCTAGTCGCAGAATGTAAGATGGGTGGACCGGTTCAACTTCGGTGGATGTATCCTATTGAAAGGTAATATTAATTATAGAGATATGTTACAACTGTGTCTTTGCACTAGGACTTATTTAATAAACTGTAATATTGTTGGTGTAGGTGCATGCACCGTTTCAAATCTTATGTTCGCAACACGGCCGCACCTGAAGGCTCTATTGCTGAAGGATATATAGCAGATGAATGCTTAACTTTTTGTTCAAGATATTTAGAATCAGTCCCAACGATCTTTAATAGATCACCAAGAAATGTAGACGATACTATGAGTGGAATATCTTTCGTTCGTCTTGATATGAAAACATGCACGCAGGCTCATCGATATATCCTTTTTAATTGCGATGAGTTAATTCAAATCCGCACGTAAGTGATGTTAGACTCCTGACTCTTTCATTGAGCATGAACTATAGTTAATAGTATTAATTTTTTTACTTCTATTGTCTATGTGTAGAATGCATAAAGATCGATTGAAGGCAAGAAACAGTGGTAGTCGACCAACAGATTATGTCATCGATAAGATGCATAGAGATGAATTTTGTGACTGGTTTCGAGACTATGTATGTGTTATGTTTAAAATGTTTTGCATTGGGATTACTTTAACTCTTACAACTAGTTTTAATCTTGAGTTGCTGTCCGAGGAAAATAGGTTCAAAATATGGACGAGACGATGAAGCGTCAACTTCCAAATAGAGTTCGATGGCTTGCTAAAGGTCCAAACCCCGAAGCTAGATCATTAAGTCGATATGTACGTAATGGTATGAAGTTTCGTACAAAAGACAATGAAATAGGCAGAACAACTCAAAATAGTGGAGTATGTGTGACTGTTGAAGGGGGCACCACATATTACGGGCGAATTAGAAGTATCGTTGAGTTAAACTATTTTGATGAAGAATGTTTTGTACTATTCAAATGTGATTGGGTTGACACAACTATTGGTAGGGGATATAAAGTTGATGAGTTTGGATTCGAACTTGTTAATTTTTCGCGTTTGGTGCATACTGGAGATCGATTAAGCGATGATCCATTCATTTTGGCACCACAAGCATCTCAAGTCTACTATGTAGCAGATGAAAGACATCCAAATTGGGAAGTAGTTGTCAAGACCAAACCAAGAGATGTATTTGATGCAGGCTCATCGATGTTAGAGGACGACATAGATGACTACTGTGAAAATGAACCTTACAATTTCAACGTTGAGCAAATCCTTGAGAATGTACAAGATGATTTGATCTGGTTTAGAAATGAGGTCGAAGGAACAACACTAGATATACCTCAGAACTTTCCTATGGTATGTCAAGTTTCTCTATGTTAATTGAGTTTTTTGTATGTATTGCGCATTACAATTATTCTCTGTGTTTTAGTTATATTGGCGTTGCTTTGTTTAAGCAAATGTTTTGTGTTGTTGAATTTTACATTGAAATCACTTTTATGCATGTTTAAATATTGTATAGGTACAATGACGAGGAAGAGGTTTAGAACTATATCTTCTTCATCACAGCAATATATGCCCCCATCTCAAGAAGCAACGCCGTCGCAGCCATCTGTGCCCCCATCTCAAGAAGCAACGCCGTCACAGCCACCCGAGCTGCCTTCAGAACAGGCTACGATGCCGTCCTTCGAAGATGATCAATCTTTGAATGATAATGAAATTATTGGTATGTTCATAACCACAATAGAGATAATCTTACTTATATTTTAGTGAATAATGTTTCACATACTAAATATGCAGGTGGTAGTGGACTTCGGAAAGTGCGTGGTGGCACGCGGATGACGGACGTCTGGAATCTGAAGGAAGACGAATTGATTCCAGTACAATTCAATGGCAATGGGCAGCCATTGGGTAATGAAGGGGGAATATTTAACAAATTCACGGGTTGTATTGCCCGTGTTGCGAATCAAATCCCATTAGATGCGGCGGATTGGCGTAAAGTCCCTATGTCAACAAAAGATGACTGTTGGAGCCTCGTGACGGTATAATTTAATAATGCTGATTTTTCATATAAATTTAATAATTGACGCACCTAACTCTTGCGATATATTTTGCAGAAACGATTTACAATCCCCGAGCCTCCCTTAGGGGATATTGTCAAGAGCTGGTTTCTCAAAGATTTAGGAGAGAAATGGAGGAACTATAAGTGTAGTTTAAAACAGAAATTTTTTGATGAGGCCTTTACGCCTCAGTATGTGAAAAATAATGCTCCAACAGACGTTAATTTGGAGCAATTTTGCAAATTAGTCGATTTTTGGTACTCTGATGCAGGACGGGTACGACATTATTTATTTTGTATTATAGTTTTCAAGAATGTAGCTTATTATTAATCTTAATTCTCTTGATGTTAATGTAGCGTCGAAGTGAATCTGGAAAACAAAATCGATCGCTTCAAACGTCGGTCCACACTGCAGGATCAAAAAGCTTCGCACGTTATGCTCACGAATTGGTATGTAGCACTTCATTAGTTTGTCTAATGGTATGATATGATATTTATCATTAACATTATTATTTTTGATTTACAAATCTCTTTGACGAATTGGTGTTTGCGATGCAGGAAAGAGAGAAACAAATTCCAATCGACCGAGCGGAGTTATATAAAACCGTTCATATACGTTCTGATGGATCTCCAATAAATCCGGACGCAGCAGAGAAAATAGTAAGTCACAACCTTGATTTGAATGTGAGAATATTAATTCAAAATATAATTCTATGTTGTATTCTCTCAGAGGCGAATGGAGGAGATTGGACTGAATGATTCAGGAAGTTCCCAATCTTTAGGCCAATTTAGAGTGGATGGCAGCATCGGTTGGTCATCATCTGACCGATATGCACAAGTGATTGGGCCAGACAGACATGGTCGAGTTCGCGGCGTTGGATTAGGACCAACTCCGAAATCTCATCCTGACAACGCGAACTGCATATACAGTCAGCCTGCATCCACTACTAACGAGAGAGAGAAACACTTGGAAAATAGAGTTCAATCGTTGGAGTCAGAACTAGCATCGCTTAAATCTACACTACAGAGGATAACAGAAGTTTGGGTAAAAGTTTTATTTACTTATTCTCACATGTTATTATTGATTCTATTTATATATACTTCGTATTTAATTAATTTTGTATTAACGTTGTAGGATCAACGACAAAACCAAAGTGCTGACAATAACATTCAAGTTTCACCAGCAATTCATGGATCATCTCGTGCAAGCCGGAAAACGTTTATTGGTAAGATACTAACATAAATTAATACTGTCATTAATGTAATTTTAAGTGTGCACTAAGCTTATTGGTTCATGTCATTACTGTTTGTTAATTTTCAAATATTGTAACAACAGATAATGCAAACGAAGCACAAAGCGCAGGATGTGCTGAACGTGCTGAAGGTGCTGAGGATTAATTTTTATAGTTATTTGTTCTTAAATGTCCAAACTTATTACTTTTTAGATTATTGACAGACTGTCCTTCAGAAATATTTTTTTGGTGTAAGACTTGTACGATAGGATTATAATGAAATATATTTTGGTCGATTATACTTTTCTTTGAATGCATCAGTTAGTTATCACAAAATTTGTATACCAGGAAAATACAAAAAAAAAAAATAATAATAAATATATAAAAATAAAAAATTACCTGTAGCGGCGGTCAATGACCGCCGCTACAGGTAAAATAAATAAAAATAATTACAAAAATAATTACAAAAATTGCCTGTAGCGGCGGTCAAGGGCCGCCGCTACAGGTAAATCAAATAACAAAATTAAAAAAAAAAATTACCTGTACCGGCGGTCATTGACCGCCGCTACAGCAAAAATGTCTATAGCGGCGGTAATGACCGCCGCTATATGACCGCTGCTATAGCGCGGCGGTCTTCACCAGCGGTCAACGAAACCGCCGCTATATACCTATGCCGACGGGTATATACCGGCGGTCGTGACCGCGGCTAAAAAACCGCGGCTATATCCTATAGCAGCGGTTTATATGCCTATAGCGGCGGTTTTTGACCGCCGCTATAGGAGTTTTTTTTTGTAGTGTGATACCCACTGCAAACGCTGAATATAAATGTTATATTATGCATTTTCTTTGGTTGATGTCATTCAGTGGGAGGTACCATTAGTTATTCAAGACTCTATACTAATTGAAATTTTTATATACATGTGATTTTCTTTCTTGATATGTCCAGATTATTATGTCAAACCCATTGTCTAGAATTTTAGATGATAACAAGCTAACTGGGCAAAACTTCCTTAATTGGAAACGGAATCTTATGATAGTACTCACGGTTGAAAAAGTTGCTCATGTCCTTAAGGATGAGATCCCTCAGATTGTTTTAGCTGATGCCACGCAAGAGAAAAGAATTGTTTATGATAAGTGGCATGAGGCAGAAGAACTTGCTTGATGTTATATGTTGGCCTCGATGACCAGTATATTACAGAAGCAGTGTGAAGACCTAGCTACTGCAAAAAAATGCTTTCATATCTTCAAGAATTATTTGGAGAGCATAATCGGTCTGTATGCCAGCAAGTTATGAAACTGTTGATGACCACCATAATGGTGGAGGGTGCTCCAGTTCCAGATCATGTGTTGAAGATGATATCGTTCATCACTGTACTGGAAACACTAGGTGGAGAGATAGACGTTGAGACAAAGGTTGGCGCGATATTGACATCTTTGCCTGAATCGTTCAACAAGTTCATATTAAACTATAATATGAACAAGATGACGATGACTTTGTCAGAGATGCTCAATATATTTCAAGCAACTGAGGAACTTATCATACATGAGAAAGGTTCTTTAATGATAATGGACAAGTCAGCCAGTCACGAACTTAAGCCCAAGGGGAAGAAATTCAAAAAGAAGAAAGCGTCTCGATCTAAGAAAGAGGACACAAGCGACTCAGTGAAGAAAGATAAAGGAAATTGTTTCCACTGTGGCAAGCCATGTCACTAGAAAATGAATTGTCCGGCATATCTAGCTTCAATAAAGAAAAATGATCCTTCTGAAGGTATGCTTATCAATTAAAATTGTTTTTTGATGGAATGTCCATTGAATTTCAAGTGTGTCAATTGTTGGCACAACTTCTCACTTATGCAATATGATTGTCGTGGTTTGAGGAAATCCAGAAACAAGGTGATGAGGAAACTGATGGAAACGAGTGCAAGTGTTGCAGTGACCTCCATTAGAGTCCATGAAAGTCTGAATTTGTATTTGGAAGACAATATTTATGTTCCAGAACTTTTATAAATTTTGTTTTGAAACTTGTTATTTGAAAGATCGTCTTTCTAGTAACTTTGCTATTATTGATAGTCTATTCTGAAAAAGTGAATCGTGGACTCTTTGAATGGTTAAAAAAACAAAAACAAAAGCTGAACTTTATATGATATTGTTCAGTGGGAGATATGCATAGATGTATTACCTGCATACTTTTGGGATTTTTGCATTTGAGGCAGCTGTTTATATTCTAAACAAGATACCTACTCAATCTATATCTCAAACTCCTTATGAATCATGTATTGGTGAGACCAGGTTTGGATCATTTGAGAGTATATGGTAATATCTAGCTCGCATCAAAAAGTTTGATGAGAAGAAGTTGAAATCAAAGATTATTTGTAGGTTACCCAAAAATGGTTCGTTGGGTATTATTTAATAAACCGAAGTGAACGAAAGGTGATTTTGAGAAGGAAAATTATATTTTAAAATGAGTACGGCCTAAGTGAAGGCAAAAGCTTGACAGTTCTTGATGAAACAGTCAGTTGAACCAATACTAAAAGCAGATAAGATCAATAGAAGGAGATGTTACTAAACCTACTAAGGAGTTTAGAACTCAGGAGTCATTAGCAAAAAATCCATTTAGATGAGATGATCAAATTGTTTGAGTTCTCACGAAACATGGATGAGCCTTGTATTGACAAGAAGTCAGTGAGAGTTTAGTAATATTTCTAGTTCTTTATGTCAATAATATGCTACTAATGGGAATGATGTCGGGAGGATGTCATCCATGAAAAAGATGGTTCATGAACCATATTTTTCAAGTCAAAGACCTCTAGAAGTGTTTTGCATTCTTGGAGCCAAATTGTTTGGAAACCGAGAGAAGAATTTTTTGGGACTACATTAACAAATATTGGCAATGCTTTACAGAATACCGAGGAAGGATTTTATCCTTTGGCTATAAGATTCATCTTTCCAAGAGGAAAAAGATAAGGCCAAATATTAGTCATGCAGTCAATATTGTAAGTAGATATTAATTTGACATGGGCTCTGTAGCTGGACAGTGCTTAAGCATATTCTCAAATACTTGAGAAGTACTAAACACTATTTTTTAGTGTTTAGAGTTGAGAATTTGCGGATTGTCTAGAAATGCCCAAGTTCAGTTAATGATAATTGATCACTTTTGAACTTGTGTGTATACATTGGGTAAATGTGCATGGAGTTGTAAGCAGAATACCCTGCTGAGTCCAGCACTAAAGGCAAAGTACATAGAAAGAAGATACATGATATGGTGAATCAGAATGATGTTGTGATGACTGGTGTATTATTAACCTAGCACATTGCGGATCCATTTTCGCAGAATTGCTGACTCAAAAATGCTTGAGACACATTTAGAGTTTGTGCGGGTATGAGATACCTAGAAAAATGGTTTTGAGTGCAAGTGGGAGATGTTGGAAATATGCCCTCAAAACCAGTTATTAGAATAATTATGAGATAATTATTTTTGTATCTTCACATGTATTTATTACTTATTAGGTATAATGTTATAACATGAGATGTTACACAGTTCTATTGTTAAGTGAAATTATAGAAAAATCATGCAAATGATTAATGAATTAAAAGGCGGGGAGCATGAATTTTCGGTTCCTTGTTCACTTGACCGTTGTTCTAGACCGAGGTACATATTTATGTACAAATAGATCTACACTCGTTGTCCTCTATTAAAATAGGATGATGGACTCCGTCATTGAGGTAGTGATCTTAAGCAGACGAGTGGGTGCACTGTAAGAGTACATGCACTGAACGAGATCACATATGAATACCTTCTAAAGTGATCACTGATGTAGAGAAAGTATTCAACACAATTAATTTATTGTATCCTTAGACCTGAGAGGTTTATGCAGGTCTGTTTGTTGTGTACTTGTACTTTGACCGAGTCATTTGGTGATCATCTTTCTAGATCAAATATTCCAGACAACGTGTGGTCTTGTATATGATAAATGAGCTTGTATAAATGTTCAACAAGGAATCCACCAATCTCTTTGTGAGACAATATATTTGTATAGAGTTGGACTCGAAACGAAATCACTGGCCAGTGGACTTTTACGAAATATTTTTCGAAATTAATTATATATTATATATTTATTTTGAATTGTTTTAGATACAATTTGAGAGTCCAACGAGTTACAGATTGTGAATTAAGAATTATATGAGTTAGGAACTTAATCGGTGATATTATTTTGGTCTTATTAGCTGATGTGGAATATAGTATGGTGGAAGGATAAATAAACAAATAATTGTTAGCAAAAGGAATTTCACGAAAAATAGTCTCACTATCTCGGGGGTAAATTGTGATATGTTAATGGACATGATCACAATTTGTTGAATCTCATAAATTCGGAATACAAAATATAAGGGAGTTCAATGAAAAAGAGTTTTTCCTGACGATCCTACGGCCGAGATTTGAGATCCCTATAGATCCCACGCATAAGCACAGGAAAAGCTCAGAGGAAGCCATTATAAATAGTTCAGAACTTCATTTGAGAAAGAGGAGGAAATTCATTTTCATGAGAAAACTTTCTCTCTCAATAATTCTCTCTCTCAAGATCTGTGTGCGTGGATCTGAAGGAGGCAGAACACTTGGGATGCCAGATTTCAACGTTCCAGGATTTTTCGCTGTGTGATCCTTACAAGATTGACTTCCTTTAAGGCCAATCAAAACCATTTAGAGGATTCTTAAGCTAAGTTGGCTATTGTGCAGAGTATTGCCTCGCTTAGTACGTGAGTGGACGATGTGGAGACAGCTACGCAAGATGCAATGGAAGATATTGTTGATAGAATTGATGAGGCTGAGAGAGAAAGAATAAAGTATAAGATTCACTGCGGAATTGTGGATTGTTGAAAACATGCAATCCAAGCATGTTGCCTCCTTCAGACTCACGTGCACAATTGTTTGAGAGAATTCTAGAGAGAGATTTTTTTCTCATTTTATGACTCATTTTCTCAAATGAAAGTTTTGAGTTTATATAATGTCTCACTTCAAAACTTCAAATGTGCTTATGTGTGTAATGGTTATGAATCTCAAATCATGGACGCAGGATCATCATGAAAAAAATATCAAATAAGTATTAAATAAATATGACAATAAAAGATAACTAATTATCCCATACTTATTCAAAACAACAGGTTTATAGGGCATATTTCCAACATAACGTCCCCAAAAAAAGTGAATGGAGATTGTATTTAGTAAGTAACGATGCCATTGAAGTCGAAAGAATTCGTTCAGAAATCTAAGGCTAGCATTCGAACGGTTGGGAAAAATTAATTTTAACTGGCATAAAACAATAAGAATGACTTCAAAATATATGCGCGTTACAAATTTTAATAATGTCAGAAACGATCGTGCTTTGATGTCTCAAAATCGTTCAAACATTGATGTCTCAAAACCGTTCCAATACTTTGAGGAAATATGTTGAAAATTTGTTCACTAAAGAAGAAGCTTAGAGAGGGTATATCTCAAGCATGGTTGGGTTGTGAGTGGTGAGCCCAAAAAACACTTAGGTTGTGAGTGTTGAGCCCGAGAAAACACTTGTATGTTCTCTAGCACCCGGAAGCTAGAGTGTACACTATTTGGAAGATAGTGGGAAAACATCAAGGCTCGGTAAAGGAGCTTGAGGGGTGGATGTAAACGGGTCTGCCGAACTACCTAAAAGTCACGTGTTTGCTTCTCAAATTCTACTCTTTATGTTTAGCAATTATTTACTTGTTGCATCAATATACTTGTGCTAAACTTGTCTTTACTTTGCAAACACGTTTTAGGGGGTTCAAAGCGAAAAAGTTTGGAATCCTAATTCACCCCCTCTTGGATTGCCTTAATCATTGGATTTATAATTGGTATCAGAGCTTGGTGCTCGTTTTACAAGATTTAATAATTTTGAGTTAGAATGACAACCTCAAGCTTCAACACTCATGTTGAAGAGCTTTCCACACTTAGACCTCCATTTTTTTATGGAACTGATTATGCATATTGGAAAGCTAAGATGAGAATTTATTTTCAATCTATTGATTATGATTTATGTTTATGCATTTTAAATAGCCCTCATATGCCTACTACAAAGGTTGGAGAAGTGGAGTCTCCCAAGAACGAAAACGAATATGATGCAAATGGCAACAAGAAAATCTCTCTAGATGTAAGAGCTATGAACATATTATATTATGCATTAGATAGAGGAGAGTTTAATAGAATTTCATCTTGCTCAAATGTTAGAGATATATGACATACTCTAGTAATTACTTATGAAGGAACAAGGCAAGTTAAAGAGTCAAAAATCAAAATATTTGTTCATAGTTATGAGTTTTTTAAAATGAAACCGGAAGAATTCATTAGTGACATGTATACTAGATTTACCAAAATTATAAATGCTTTGAATACACTTGGTAAATCTTATTCTAACTCCGATTTGGTGAGAAAAATTCTTAGGTCACTACCAGTGACATGGAAGGCCAAAGTTATGTCATACAAGAAGCCAATGACTTCACCAAGCTTCCGCTAGATGAGCTCATTGGATCCTTAATTACCCATGAGATCTAAATGCTCGAAAATGAAGATGAGAGCAAGAAGAAGATGAGAAGATAAACCTTAAATTCGAGAACTTCCTCAAAAGAAAAAAAGAGAAGAGAAGCTTCAAATACAAGAAGATATCATAGAATGGTAACGATGAAAGCTCCTCCAAAGAAGAAGAAGATGGAGAAATCGTAAACATGTGCCTCATGGGATTTGAGGATGATGATGAGGTATACTCTTCGGATGATGCACCTAAAATTTCTTATATTGAACTTAAAAATGCCTTTGATGAACTTCTTTGTCAATTTAAAAAACTTTGTTCAAAATATACATCATTGAAAAAGAATCTCATTTTTAACTTAAAAGAAATTGATTTATTAGAAAATGAGCAAAATACTCTAAAGTTTGAAAATGATTTACTTCAAAAAAAGATTTAGAATTTGAAAAGGAGAAAGTTGCTTTGAATAAAAAAATAGTTTTTCAAAGCAAAATCCTTGAGAAGTTTACTCAAGGAAAGAAATCTTTGGATTTGATTCTTGTTATTCAAAGATGTATCTTTGACAAAAGTGGCTTAGGCTACAAGCCTTCTATTTACCAAAAATATTTTAAAAATTATTTTATGAAGGCTAAGTCTTTTTATACACCTACTCAAACATGTCATTTTTGCAACAAATATGGACATCTAAATTCTGATTGTGCATTGAAGAAACTTGAGAGCAAGAGTCTCAAGAAGACATGAGTTCCAAAAGGAACCAAGGATAACACTGAAGGACCGATGAAAACTTGGGTACCAAAAACTTTTTCTCAATTATTTTGTTGGATTGAAGAAGCATGGAGCAATAAAGAGTACTTGGATGAAACTTGCTTATCAAGAAGGCTTGTAACATTTGAGGACAAAAGCTAAGGGGAAGACCTTTGGTATATTATTATCTTTTGATAGAACTTATTGTTGGTTGATTTTCTTTTATGATGATTTCTTATGTATTATTCTTAAAAATGCAAATGTATTCATTTTTTATATATTTCTTATATTTATCAAAATGGAACATCTCTAAAATGACATTTTTACAAAATCATGAACTTTTATGAGTTTTTGCGAGCTTAAAATTTTTGGTTGAGAATGACCTTTAAAATTGTCTTTGATAGCTAAGACGTTAGTACAGACTTACTTAGTGGGCTATTATCGTAATAGCGATGGACTCTAGAGTCCCCAATAGTCATTCTCTATACCTTTTCAATGAGATTGTCATTTAAAACTCCAAGTTGTTCTTTTGGATGTTCTCTTAAATGAAAATGATTATTTTAGTTCTATCCATGTATTAACTTTTTGATTGACAAATGAAGAGATTTCTTAATATGGATATGCTTGTATTCCCTCTGATCATATAATGGATATTGGTAGAATGCATATTTATGGTAGCTATTGATGCATAATGCGTACAAATATCCTATTTTTTTTACCAAATGTTAAGTGATGCATACATCTAAGATTATATCCTTTTTCTTTTTGATGGGACAAAGGGAGAGACATGTGTTAATAGCTTTGATGACTATATAATCTTCTTTTGAATTGGATTATGAACATTAATTGTATTATTCTTTTATGAATCCAATGGCTACAAATATTTGTGTCAGGTTTCATATGATTGTCCAATTGCAAACGATAGGGGGAGTCATCCAAAAACTATTAATTTATTGTCATCATCAAAAAGGGGGAGATTGTTGGCTTTTGTTCACAATCAATATTTTGATGATTTCAAATATAAAGACATTTTCATCAAAGAACCAAAAACAAGAAGAATGAAGATCAAGAAGATGCAAGGAGCTCAAAAGTGAAGATTGAAGACCATAGGGTATAATCTTGTAATTCTTAGTTTCACTTTTGACAAGGATTTGAATCACACATTTGCATATCTTTCAAACCATGCATAATCTTTGTATCACCAGTTTGACAACTAAAATGCACCTTAATTGTTTTCAAATCATCCCAATATTAACTCCAAAGCCTTGGCTACACTTTCGGGAAGTTGGATTTTGAAATTGGGATTTTAAAAATGTCAAAAACGAGCTTTTTTGTTATACGGGTCTATGAAAATGATCTGTAGCGGTCGACCTCTACACGAAGCGGTCCACCGGCTGTAGCAAATGATGAAAATGATTTACAGTGGATGACGGGGCGCGTAGGACAAAAATTGATAGCATTCATATTTTATGACCGTTGGGCAACGACTACTTGAAGCGGTCGACCGCTACATGAAGCAGTCGACCGGTACAACGGTAATATTGTCAGATCGACACCCAACGGCTAGAAACCGCTAGTTTTCTAATGTAGACTATATAAAGACCTTCCTAATGTCTAAAAACATGGTTGATCGATCACATATCATTTCTATAACTTGAAAAATATCTTAAACCTTATTATTCCATATTTTTCATATCATTCACATAAATTACACTTTCTTATCCTTGCCATTGTCCGAAGCAAAGAGATAGAGCCTTTCATTTTCACATCCACTCTTTGAGAAAGTTTGTTCTTGTATCTTCTTATCCAAAAGAGTTGATTCATTTAGTGAGGTTATTCACTGAAGCCCGGGAAAATATTTGTATTGTTCACTAGCACCCGGACGCTAGAGTATCCACTGTTTGAAAGATAGTGGGAAAACCTCAAGACTCGGTAAATGAGCTTAAGGTGTGGATGATGAGTTTGTCAAACCACCTAAAAATCACGTGTTTGCTTCTCTAACTCTACTCTTTACATTTAACACTTATTTACTTGTTGAATCAATATATTTGTGCTAAACTTGTCTTTATTTTGCAAACACATTTTCGGGGGTTAAAAACGAAAAAGTTTGGAATCTCAATTCACTTCCCCTCTTGGATTGTCGTAATCCTTGGATTTACATGTTCAAGTTAAAAGAATTGGTATGGACGAATGGAACTTGCGTTCGAATAGTTGAAAAAAATTAATTTATAAAAAATAAAAAAATGGCTTAAAAATATAGAAAAGATTAAATTTATCAAAAATTTATAAATTATAAAAATCTTGAAATGGTTTAATACTTAGATAGTTAGTAACGTTGCATATAGGACTTCATTTACATATATAATATATAGTATATCAAAATACTTACATTTACGTGAGTTAGTCACATTTTATATATAAATTTACATTTACATACACAACATTAAGAACTAATAGTACTTATATACATTTATTAGCATTGTGTTTATAAGTACTTACGCAACATTATGTACTTACAGTATTTAAATACTCTCATGCATGTGTTATAATACCTATATATTAAATAACTTTGTGTTTATAATTGCTTACACAACATTCGTACTAATCACATTGCTGTTATAATTACTTAAATGAAATTAAGTACTAATAACATAGTCTTCAAACATTGTTACATAAGCGTTCAGATGTAGTTGCAATCCGACCGTTCAATCACCTTCAAATGAGTTGATGTAATCGTTCTTTATCGTTCGAATACTTGCTTTCCCTTCCATCAAAATGTATGGGATTGATATCAAATGGAGAAAGCTTTACCATATGTTCCGTTCGAACATATTGATAGTGAAAAATGTTGCAACACATTAAAAACTGTATCGAACATGTTTCTTCAACAAGTGCACCGACTTAGAATGACATCGGATGTTTTTGGAAATAGGCGTTGGAATAGTAAAGAATGGAATCAAACACAACGTTACTGATCATTGTTTAATGTTCTAACATTTTAGACAGTTAGTGTGTGATGCCACTACAAAAAAATAGGTCTATAGCGGCGGTCGCTAAAACCGCCGCTACATGGTGTTTTTAGTGGCATTTTGCAAAAAAACGCCGCTAAAGGTGGTACCCTATAGCAGCGGTCAACATACAACCGTTGCTATAGGCCTAGGATTTTGTTTTAGCAGCGTTTGCGTCGGCAAACGCCACTAAAAAAAATAGGGTCTATAGCGGCGGTCATGCAGACAGCTGCTATAGGACCCACATTCAGCGGCATTTGCGTCTGCAAACGCCGCTGAAAATTAGCCTATAGCAGCGGTTGTATGTTGACCGCCGCTATATGTATAAGATCAAATATTTTTTTTTAATTAGTTGTAATTTTTTAATGTTTATAATTATGTTAAATATTATTGTATTTATGTTAATATATAATTTAGTTTGTCATGTATGTGGAAAATTTGAATTTAAAGACATACGTAATAAAATATAAAGTTAGAGAGAGTGTTATGAACTATGAAATAATGAAGTTTGTCATGTATTTGAAAAATTTTAATTTACGATATTGTGAATTTAACTTATGCAATTAAAGTACATATCATGTATTATAAAAACATAAAAAAAATCATACAATGTTATAAAAAAACATTATACTTTTAAATTATAAGTATTATTTATTATTATTATCAACTTGTTTTAATTAAAATTATTACCCTAATTATAAAAAAGAGTATTAAATAATGTGCTATGTATTTAATACGGAATATAAAGATTTTCAAATACTATTATAATTTACAACTGCTTTTAACAAAAAACACGTAACTACAAATATAAAATTATTATTAAAAAATTTAAAAACTAAAAATTAGAAAAACATTTGAATATCAAAACGCATACCCCCAAAACCTAAAACGCCATACCGCTCCCTCCACCTCTCCCTCCCCCTTTCTCAAAAAGGCACCAGCGCGCCCTAACACGCGAAATTCCCTTCCCCGCCCCCCAACCCACCCACCCCGCAGCCCTCACCACCTCTCCTTTTTCTCCTTGCCGTCACTCACCACCCACCAGTAGCCCTCACCCCCTCTCCCTTTCTCTTTTCTTCACTATTTCTTTGACAGTCGGCAGCCATCTAACTCTCACTCTCTCCGTCTACAGGATCCTCTCCAAGGTCATCGAGTACTGCAAGAAGCACGTCAAGACCCCCAAGACCGAGGACCGCAGCACCTCCCTCGATAAGGACCTTAAGACCTGGGACCTCGAGTTCGTCAAGGTCGACCAGGCCACCCTCTTCGATCTAATTCTGGTCGGTAGATTCCCTTCTAAATCAAATTACTACGTTCGATTTTTTTTTTGAAAAAATTACTCTTTATCGTTTCCCTCCAATTAGGGTTTCGATTTTGCCTTTGCGCGATTTTGGGGGTAATTCAGTGGTGCTTGTTATAGGGTTTTGGCTTCGATTTCTTGCCTTAGGTGTCCGTGATTTCTTTTGTTTGGTGTCGACAAAGTTCTGGAGGAAAGGGGAAAAGCACTCATGTCTTTAATGTATCATCCTTTTTCCCCGTACAGTTTTTCGTCTGTTTGGTCTCTAATGGAGTCAATTTTTTCCAAAAAGTACGTTCTGGTGTATAACTATGTGCAGAACTTGGTTTGATTTGGTGAGGAGAGGAATTGATTATTGAAGATGCCTACCACCGAAGATGCTTTTTTTGCTCGAGTAGTTGTGGTTGGATACATGGCTATTGAGGTATCAATGGCTTTTGGTTCGTGGAATTGTTTGTTTGATAATTGGTCCTACTTTCTGCTTTTAGGTTCTTTATCATCCAAAACGAATGTTTTCTTGGCTAGAGCAGAGTCAACTTTCTGGTTGTATATGTACAGATTGTCTTCCCAGTTTTAATTACTCATGCTAAGGGACGACACTTCAATTGGTCATTCCTCATGTTGCATTCTGCTCTCTTCTAATTGTTAGATCTTGTGTTTTCATTTTTCTTCTGATTGCCATTCCTCATGTCATTATTAGAGATCAGGCTTATCTGTGATTTATGTTACATGCTCATAGTTATCTTGAACAGACGAAAGCCCTGGTTAAACTCTATTAGTTATCTGATTGTCATTCCTCATGTCACTATTGTTTCTGCCATTATTTGAGTCCTACTTGTGACTTCGAGATTGTAACAACAAAATGATAAACTCTATTAGTCTCCTTGAAAAGGATGATTTTAATTTGAGGTAATGTCTCCTTTGCCTTATATGTTGTTCCTGGTTAAAGTTTTGCTGATGGTCTTATATGTTCTTTGCTGGTGGATAGTCTAATGGCAGAGTATTTATTCTAGTAGAGCTTGAACATGGGGTAGAGATGCAGGGCAGACTGCTTTGCATGCAAGTTCTTGGTTCTGGACTCAGTAACTTAGATGTCTTTATAGGGTTTGGTGAGAATGGGCTTGCTGCACGCATTTACTTTTGTTTTCTTTTTCCTGTGTTGTCACTGTGAACTGTCTGCTATTTTTTTTTCTAAATGAAGATGATACCTTGTATGGTCAAAGTAGTTCATACTTATTGTATTATTTCTCTAGGCAATTCATTTTTTTTCTAATTGAAGATAATACTTATTGTATTCTTTCTCTAGGCAACTTGACCATGACAGTGGCAAGACTGGCTTTCGGTTTAGCTTCTCTGCTCCATTATAGGACCTGTAATTTTCATTGGGCGATGCCAGGATCATGAAATTTCAGGTATTCAGAGTTTTCAAATTTTCTCTTTGAATATCCAACTCTCTCAGCTTGGACAGGGAATGTTACTTTGTAATTTGAAAATCTAGACTGGAAGCTCGGAAAGCTTTTTGTTTTTGGATATGGAGGAAAATAAGCACAGATTTGGTTGCCCCCATAATAAAGGGGTTGACAACTACGAGATGGACTAATATCCATAAGTTTAATCTCCATGTTACCTGTATGTTGTCAATACCATGGGGATATTTTTGATTCTCGTGTAAATTGTCATAGCTTTGGTTGCTAGCTAGTTGCTACATTACCCTTGATCTTTTCTTCACCCCCCAAAAAAATATATATCTTTTACAGTGCAATTACCATTAGTCATGTTCAAATTATATTTCATGGAGGGGCCAATGCAATATATTTCAGAGTATATGTTTCCATGGTCAGTCCATATAATGCAAACTGTGTCATGCATCTATATTATTTATATGTTTCCATGGACAACATCGTTTTCTATTTCTCAAGTGATATTTGTTTTCAATTACAGAAATTCAAGAGGTCGTTGATATGTGAAAAGAATTCAAGAGGACGTTGATATGTGATATTGTGTTGTATTTGAATATTTTAGTTGGTCTTTGTTTATTGTTAGTTTATATAAGAAATTTGTTACTTTTTAGATTACTTGTAGAGATTCTTGTATTTGTTGTAAAATGTTATTAATCAATAATAAATTATATTTTGTTTTATTATCTTTGGTCTTTAAATTTTTACATCTAATGACTTATGATTATTAAAATAAATTTGTATTATCGATTAAAAAAGCATGTATAGAAAATATAGAAAAATTTATTGGTGATTTGGAAATGCTGGCAAAAAAAAAAACTGCAAACCTATAGCGGCGGTCACTGATCGCGCTATAGGGGGCAACTGACCGCCGCTATAAACATATAGCGGCAGTCATATTAGGCATTTAGCGGCGGTCACCCTTAAGTGCCAAAAAGTGCATTTGCGCTCAATCCTATAGCGGCGGTCTCGACCGAGACCGCCGCTAACCGACCACCGCTAAAAAATCGCTGTTAAATGTTATAGCAGCGGTTTTTTGACCTATAGCAGCAGTTTCCGACCGCTGCTATAGGTCGTTTTTTTTGTAGTGTGCCGTTCAAACGGTGAAATTTCAAACGACGTCAGATGACATTCGAATGATGCCACTTCTCTTGGGATAGAAATAAATATGTTCCAAACAGATACTTTTTGTCCTTTCATGATGGGGTTACTGGGACGGGGCTTGTAACGGTCAAAATCCGTCCCAAAAGAGTTTTGGGGACATAATTCATAATTTTTGGAGATTATAATTTTTTTTTTACTTTCTTTTTTCACCAAAGCTGATTCGACATTTTTTTTTTGGCTCAAAACTACTCAAATATGATACTACCTATTGACCCAACATAGGAATTGTTCGATTTGTGGAGCTTCTTTTTTTTTTTTCTCGAAACAACCCATGTATTAAGAACGACTAAAGCAAAAACGAGTCACAGTACAAAATAGAACGAGGAATACAAGCGACATCAACAAAACCAAAAATATCAAAGCGGGCAGCCCATTGGGCAAGCAAATGGGCCTGGCGATTCAGACGACGAGGAACCTAGTGAATGGACCACGACGCTTGACCTTTGAACACCATTCGAAGGGCCCTAATCAAATCTTCCGTCTTCCAACACGGCGGGTGATATGGAATAGAAATATCCTCGCAAAGAAGTTTGCAGTCATATATTCGAATAACACCTTCGACCAATTCAATTGAAGAGCAAGTTCCACAGCACGAACAGCCACTACCGATTCACCATAGCCCGAATACGCTCCATGTACACAGTACAGAGGGACTGGAGGAGTCTCTACAAGAGACAGCTATGTACGATCCAGTTTGGCGTATTGCTACGTCAAAATTGATCTTCATCCAACCAAGTGTCGGAGGAGTCCAAACAGCAGCAAAACAAGGTTTCAGCAAAACCCAGGCAGAAAGGTGATCCGAGTAGCGACGGCTTAAGGAATCCGAATATCATCTAGAAGAACAGGAACACCTTCATGAACAACCTTATTTCGAGAGCACCAAAGAGAATCTAGAACAAGTGCAGCATTCAAGAAGAAGGACAGAGTAGAGGTAGCTGGAATACCAAAAGAGTCTTCAGCATGAATGAAATGTCTAATCCAAGCCGCAGGAGAAGAGGCAAAGCCGAGAGATAATGATAGGCCAAGGAGATAAATGCCAAAGCAATCTCGCCACCGAACACTCAAAGAAGATATGTAGAATAGTCTCAGCCTGCTCCTTGCAAAAGATACACAATGTATGAGGCGGAGGATCCCCATCAGGCCGACTGAAGGAGGGACATCTCACCGGGAGTGCTTCAGAGGCTACTTTCCACATCAAGAGTTTGAGCCTATCTTGTAGTGGAGATGCCCAAAGAATGGTCCATTCTGCCTCCTCCAAAAGAATACGAGATGGACAACGAGATTGTTGGGCTCTAGCCACAGCCGCTTTCACCGAGAAGGTCCCCCTAGGATCTGGGGACCAGATAAGGAGATCCTGGCGTGATTGATGAGGTGAAGGCATAGACAAAATGGCCCCAGAGGGACTCAGAGGACCGCAAAAGTTTCCAACCCAACTTCTGCATGAAAGCTTCATTGATGTCGCGCATCCGGCGAATTCCCAGACCTCCGAAAGGCTTGGGTTTACAAATTGAGAGCCAAGCCTTCGGAGTATAATTACATGATTTGGTAGGGGAAAAGCCCCACTAAAAATCTTTGAGCATCTTGTCGACTTTCGAGCACCAACCCACCGGCAGAGGGAAGGACTGCATATAATACTGAGGCAGCGAAGTGGCAACCGATTTAAGAGGATGGATTGCCTCCGAAGGCAAATCCATCCGGATGACCGAATGGATGGCTGGACGGTCATCCAAGGGTCAGCAACCAGGAGCAGCCCTGTTCGGGCAGCGGGACCCACACACTCGGGACCCACACTCCTCCTTGGTTTCTGACCCTTGGATGACCGAATGGATGGCTCCCAGTCGTCCATTCGATCATCTGGATGGATTTGCTTTCGGAGGCAATCCATCTTCCGATTTAATCATGGTCGTCCTGTCAGCCTGGGATAAAATTTTACATTTCCAACCGAAAAGTTTAGATCTGGCCTGGTCTTGTAATTCTACAAAATGCTTAGGGGCTGTCGGCCAAACAAAATCCTCAGAATTTTTTTGAATTCTCAGAATACAAAATATTCTACAACCAAACATCATTTTTAACACTACATAAAAATAACTACAACACGCATACCAATAAAGTTAACCTCACATAAAAATTCTCAAAACACAAAAAATCTTCAAAATACAACGTAACCGAACAACACCTTAGTCTTAGCTCACCCCAGAAACAAAGGACGCCCGAGATATTTACTATCCTTCTTCATAACAGGAAGGTTGAGATCATTGCAAATAGTGAGAACCACACCGGGATGAGTATTACGAATGAAATGAATAGCAGATTTTTGCCTATTAATATACTGCCCAAACCAGCAAAAATGAGCTGAGAGAGCATCATCAACAATCCTGGATTCACGCAGGTTCGCTCGACAGAAGAAGAATAGATCGTCAGCGAACATAAGGTGCGGTACCGGAGGCGCATTCTTGGTTACCTTTATCCCGTGAAATTTTTCGGACTGCTCTACCTTCTGAAATACCCGAGATAAAGATTCTGAAGCCAATATAAATAAAAAGGGAGATAAGGGGTCTCCCTGCCTGAGACCCCTACTAGGAAGAATTCGGCTAAAGGGACTCCCGTTTAGCAACAGAGAATAAAAGACAGTGGATATGCACTGACTCACAAGTTGGATCCAATGGGCACTGAAACCGAAACACCGCAGGACATGCAAAATAAATTTTCATTCTAACCGATCATAGACTTGAGACATATCGAGTTTAATCGCCATGAGACCACTCTTGCCTTGCTTCCGAGCCATAGAGTGAATTATCTTAGAGGCACATATCGAGTTATCTTGAATGACCCGACCCGGAGTAAAAGCTGATTGCGTTGAAGAAATAAGCTTAGGCAAAAGAGTTTTCAGGCGGTTAGCCAAAAGTTTAGAGATAATCTTGTAAACAACATTTTGCAGAGGCCGATCGGTCTAAATTGGGTAAGATTCACAGGATTTGGCACTTTCGGGATTAAAGTAACAAAAGTCTGGTTCAATTGTTGCAGAAGGAAACCAATCGAGAGAAAGCTGCGTACCGTCCCGATGACCGACTTAGAAACCACAGGCCAATAGTGCTAATAAAAGGAAGTAGTCATGCCGTCTGGTCCTGGCGCTTTCGAGGAACCCAGTTGCTTGATCGTTTGGTGAATTTCCACTTCAGTGGGGATTTTACAGAGAAGATCGTTGTCAGCAGCAGTAACCGTAGGAAGAATCAATTCCTCTATAGCAATAGCGAGATCGGGGTCCGAGGAAGAATAAAGCTCGGAAAAAATGATTCACCAGCATGTTGCCTACACCCACTCTGTCCGATTTCCACCTCCCACTAGCATCTTGTAAAGAATGGATGTCATTACGACGACGACGAATGACAGTGGAGACATGGAAAAAACGCGTATTGAGGTCAGTAGTGGTGAGCCACTGAACTCGTGATTTGGCTCTCCAGAGTGACTCCTCCTGTTTCATGGCAGCCTGAAGTTGAGAGCGAAGCTGAGCAAGAGCATCATCCAAAGGATCAGAAGGAGAAACTTGCTTGAGTTCAGCAATTTGTTGGTGAAGAATCCGAATTCTAGTAGGTATAAAAGTATAAAACCAACTGTTTCCTTATTCCAGTTAATCAAGGCTTTCTTGGTCGAAAATAACTTACGAGATAAGGGAAAAGCAGGGGAGCCGCTGGTAGAACAATGCCAAGCATCTTGAGTCACGGCTCCACTAGATGGTTCCTTCAGCCAAAACTATTCAAAACGGAAAGATTTAGGACCCACTACTGGACTGCCTTGAGATTGTAGCATAATAGGGCAGTGGTCAGAAGAAGTTCGCGGCAAGTGGGAGATGATAGCCGCGGGAACAGGGTGGACCACTCCGTGTTTGTATAAGCTTTATCCAAGCGCTTCTGAATTCTTTGATGTCCATAACGACCATTACACCACGTATAGCGGGGACCCACGAATCCCAGATCGACGAGACCTTTCTCTAGCAGTAAACGGTTAAGACCATTGCCATAAACAGATGATGCTATCTGGCGTCCCCCCTGTTTCTCGTGTTGATTTAAAACCGAGTTGAAGTCTCCCATAATGACCCAAGGCCCGATAAAACAGTCTCCCAACCGAGAAAAATCTGCCCAAAAAACTTCTTTATCACTTCTGTTAACAGGGCTATAAATAAATGTGAAAGCCCATGGCTGGGTACTGGGTTCATCGTATATCATCACACTGAGAATGTGGGCATTGAGCAATACTAAATCAAATTCCACCCCTACTCGCCATTCAAATGCTAATCCTCCACTCAAACCGGCTGAAGGAAAATAAATAGATAAGGGAAATCCCACCCTGGATAGGATTTCTTGAGCCGAGCCAATCTTTGTTTCCACTGGGCAGAGACAATCCGGGTTGTGCTGCCTGATAATCGCCATAAGGAAACGAGATGCCGTGGGATGGGCTAATCCCCAGCAGTTCCAATAGAGCTCTCCAGGACCGGCTCAATATAAAATGAGGCCTAAGGCCATACTAAAAATTAGGTCTTTTTATATAAATTTTTATTTAAAAATAATTTTTCAGATATAAAATTACTAATCAAGTGGGCCTAAATCTCATTTGTTTTTAATTTATTTGTTCATCATGCATTTAAGGGCATTTTTATTTTTATTTTTTTTAAGTTACAAGGCCTCTTGCTCAAAGTGGGGCCTTAAGCAACTGCCTAAGTTGCCTATGGGTTGAGCCGGACCTGGAGCTCTCATGGAGTACCGGTGGGCAAGGCTGTGCTCGCAACCTGTTTCGCCCAGGTACCTGAAAGCGGTCTCTTATTGAGGTACTGTGACCCGTTATTTTTCCACGCCGAAAGGGGCAAGTCGTCGAAGTCTGCATGGGACTGTAGCAGTTCTGATTGGGCCTTAACTCTTTTTGGATTTCGAGAGGGCCACAGAAGCATATGTTTAGAGTCCACCTGGGCCAAGGAGGGAGGGAGAGCGAGCTGAGGAGCCTTTGGGCTGAAAGAGGCTCTGGTGAAGGGAGAGGAACGCTGGGCGGGCCCAAAGAGGTTGATGGAGAGTCCATCGGGACCTCTTCAATACGAATTGGAGAGGGCCCATGAGAAAGCCCATGGGGTGACTGCGAACATAGACTTGGAGGAGGCGGCAGAATATTCGTGAACTCTGAAGAAGTGTCAGATTGATGCGGCCTGAAAAACCCTGCGAACATAGACTTGGAGGAGGCGGCAGAATATTCGTGAACTCTGAAGAAGTGTCAGATTGATGCGGCCTGAAAAACCCTGCTTGTTGCTCACGGCACACCTTGGGGTATGTTCGTTTAGGAAGAATCCTCAGGATTTTTTGAATCCTCAGGATTCTACAACCAAACATAATTTTTCACACCACATAAATATAACTACAACACGCATACTAATAAAGTTAACATCACATAAAAATTCTCAAAACACAAAAAATCCTCACAATAAACTTTAACCGAACACACTCTAAACACACTCTAAACATAAAGCAGCAATGCCTAGGTGTCCTGATCTGTCACCACTGGACGCGCAGAGAAGGGTTGTGGAGGCTGTAAAGGGACCGACAGGGCCTGAACATCTGACACATGGTGCTGTCCCGAGAGATGCTGTCGAGAGGGGCCCACTAAAGCAGGGTCTGCCGAACTAATGTTGGGGGCTGAGATCGTTGGCTGAACTGCTTCCGATTGTCGTCCTTCCTCCGAGCGAGGTGAAACAGATTGGGTTTGTGGTGTTGGTTTTGGGCTGGGAGTATAGGGGTGACGGGTGGGAATGGAGGAAGGGTTAACAGTGAATTTATGAAAAGCTAGAACTGTGGCTTTGAGGTTACTGAGAGCGGACCGAGGACCATCGAAAGCTAAAGGTGCATGGGAACAGCACCGGGGGGTGTGATCCAGTCGACCACAGTTGTGGCACCATTCAGAAATCCGTTCGTACCGGAATTGTATCCACACCGAAGGTTTGTGGGGGCGAAGGAGATAGCACCCCGAAACATTGGTTTTGTGACATCGAGCAGAACAGCTGTTCGAAGAAATGTCCGCCCGCTCACTTTCTTATCAGAATCGAAATCCACATCTACTACCTGACCCACCTTTGAACCATACTCTTCCGCCTTGAGACGAGTCATACTGCCAAGAGGCAACCCATGTATTTGCACCCATATTTGAACATGAGAGAAAGAGAGCTCCTGTAGAGTAGTGTCGATATCCCATTCACAGAGAATCAAAAGGGAGCCCTTAATGTTCCACGGACTCTGATGAAGAATGTGGTTGCGGGCTTGCTTTAAGGGGAAGGAGAAAATAAGGCAGTCATCCGGTCCTTCGGATATCGTTAGACCTTTCACAAAACTCGAGGAGCGAAAAATGGTCTCACGAACCCCAGCCTTGTTAAGAGGACGAATCGATAAAAGCTTACCAACCAGAAGAACGACAGCCTCTCTCATAGCATCCTCTTGAGTCTCAGGCTCACAAGGAGCAGACACGTCCAAGGCAGAGAGAGAATCTTCCAGATCAGAAGGGGAGGAAACATGAAATGGTGAAGTGGGGGGACAATGCGAAGAGGAAGCCATAGAGAAGACGAGAGACGTCGCAGGGGACAAGGAAATGAATGGGTGAGCGGAAGTCAAGGTAGGAACAGAGGAAGGAGAACGACGGCCAGTGGAAGAGAGAATAGGTTGGGAAGAGAGATAAAAGGTGGTGGGAGAAAATAAAGGTGTGACAAAAGGAATAAAAAGGGACTCTGAGATGGGGAAAGGGAAAAAGGTGAAAATAAGGGAGTAAATACTGGGATGGGCCGGTAATGAGGAAGAAGAAAATGGGAAGAAAAGAAGAGGAAAGGAGGAGGAATAGGACGGAGAGGAGCGATACCTGAGGCGGGGAAGGCCGAAACAAGAGAAATAGGTAACGAGACATAATGCTGGCGGAAGGAGAAGATCATTCTCCAGAGAGCTCTTTCGAGCGGAAGGATGCTCTAAGAGCGATATCCCTCTCAAGTGTTCGATTGTGGAGCTTCTCAGTCAATTCTATGATTTGTGGAGCTTCTCAGTCAATTGAACCATGATGTTTTTTGCTATGATTGACAGTTTTATGCACCTAACACTTTTGGGTGGAAATCCAACAGATGATAGCCACAACCAACTTACCAATTGGCAAGGTGATTTTGATGGAACAAGATTAAATACAATATAGAATTCTCTCTTTGTTTCTTGAGTTCATACGACTTTCCACATGGTTTCAAAGCAAATTTTGCTTGCTCTTTCCGCGCTCTGTTTCCTCTGGTTCTTTAAAGACTTCTTGAAGTTTCTCTGCTATGGCTTCGTCATAGCCACGGCTGATTCTGTTCCTGAAAATGTTGTTCCTACCGCTGTTCGTACCAGTCCAGTTGTTTATAGTGCGTACATAATCACATCAAGTGACACTTCTAATCGTTTCTCCTCATCTTAATGGCAAGAATTACTATCATTGGAGCTGCACGATGCTAATAGAAATCGGTGCTCGTAATAAGTTTAAATTTTATACATGACCAGCACTAACTGATCTTAATTTCAGTGCATGGTATCGATGCAATCTAATTTTCTCTTCATGGATATGTGCTTCTATTTATCTAGAAATTGCACAAGTAATCTTGTATATTGATTCGGCAAAGAAAATGTGAAAATCGCTTAAAGAATGGTATGAGCAGAATAATGAACCTAGAATCTTTGAATTGCAACAAGCAATTAAGAACATTACTCAAAGCCAATCTTCAGTCAATGATTATTGCACTCGATTGGAATCTGTGAGATACATCAGTTTTCTCCTATGTCAGTCTGCTTTTGTGGAATATGTGATGGATGCACATGTAAAGTTCTACAGATCATTAATGCTAAAGAAAAACATTTATTTGCGATTTTTCTCATGGGATTAAGTGATACATATCGTACTGTTCGAGGAAATATCCTACTCATAAAACCTTTTCCATCTTTGAATGAAATTTATTCCCTAATCATTCAAGAAAAAAGACAACGTGCTTTTCCTCGGAATCCTGCATATAATCATTAAATGTTGGCTATGTTATCCTCTCAGAATACTTCTACACCTGAAATCGTAGTTGCACCTGATCAAAGAAAAAGTTTCAACAGCACTAACATGTCTGGTCAAAGGGAACGTCCTATTTGCACATACTGCAATCGCAAAGGACATACAAGGCAAAAGTGTTTTAAGTTAAATGGATATCCTACTAACTGGGTTTCTAAGAAGAAATATTCTCCTATTATTCATGTGGGTACTTCTCATCACTTAACACATCAGGTTTCTACAACCATGGAAGCTGCTACTAATAATCCAAGTTTTGTTCTTTCTCAATAGCAAATTCAACAGCTTCTATGTCTCCTCCAATCTCAACTTAAACCCGACTCTCCTTTGCACACGTCCCCTCAATTTGACACTCCATCCTTGAGCTTCACTAATATGGCAGGTAACATACCCACAATTCACACAGTTAGTCCTACTTTTGCTTAATGTCTTTCATCGTCTTCTTTCACAAATCTACTTTCACCACATTTTTGGATTGTAGATAGTGGTGCAACCAATCATATGGTTTGCTCTCTTTGTTTGTTTTCCACTATTAGCCAACCAATAAATGCCATTGTCAGCTTACCTAACGGCCAATTGGCCCAAGTTACCCATATTCGTTCAATTGAACTTTCTCCTGATCTTATTTTAAATAATCTACTTCATGTCCCCTCTTTCACATTTAATTTGATTTCTTCAAGTAAGCTTACTTCTACATCTCATATTGGCTCGATTGGAGTAGCTGATCAAAAGGGAGATCTTTATCTGCTCAAGTCCACTTCCATTTCCAATTCAGCTTCTTCACTTCATCATGTTTCTACTTGTTAAGCTTCTACCAACAATGTTGCAACTAATCTATGGCATATTAGACTAGTTCATATGTCATTTTCAATAATGAATCTCTTACAAGATGTCATTCCAATTGTTTATGTTTTATCAAATAAAACCCAATGTCAAGTCTGTCCATTAGCCAAACAACACTAGTCCTCATTCACTCTTAGTTCGATCAAAACTTCCAAACCATTTGACCATATCTATTGTGATATATGGGGTCCTTTTGCTGTCGCAACTACTCATGATCATCACTACTTTTTAACAATAGTAGATGATTATACTCATTATACCTGGGTGTTTCTCATGAAACTTAAATATGAAACTCGTATGTTTTTAGCATCATTCTTTCATTTGGTTTGAGACAAAATTTGCCTCCAAAATCAAAACCCTTCCGTCTGATAATGGACTAGAATTCAACATGGCTCCCTTCTTCTCTAACAAAGGTGTTATACATCAACAAAGTTGTACTTACACTCTCCAACAAAATGGGGTGGTTGAAAGAAACCTCCAGCATCTTTTAAACGTAGCAAAAGCTCTCCGATTTCAATCAAATCAACCACACAAATATTGGGGATTGTGTGCTGACAGCTGCATATTTGATTAATCAATCTCCATCTCCTTTGCTTCAAAATAGGTTTTCTTATGAGTTGCTATTTCTTTCAAACATTCTTATTCGCATCTACGTGTGTTTGGTTGTCTCTTTTTTGCAACCAATACAACACCTCACAAAACAAATGTTCATGCTCGGGCTCGGAAATGTGTCTTTCTGAGTTATCCTAATGCTGTCAAGGGTTATAAACTCCTATACATTGAAACCCAATCTGTTTTCATTTCACAAGATGTTGTATTTCATGAATATTCTTTTCCTTTTCACATATCATCTCCAGATCAGTTTCATAATACATTAGATTTTGTTATCCCCACTTCCATCTCTGATAATGTCTTTTATAATGAGCAAACTCAACCTGTTCCTTCTTCCATTCCTTTAGTCATTTCTCATGACATAACTCTAGAGCATCATGATTCATTTGATGTTCCTACACGAAGGTCAACTCGAACTAGACAACCTCCATCCTATTTACAGGTTTATAACTACAGAATGGCTCACTCTTTTGCTCATAGTTCACTACCTTCTATCACTTTGCAATAGACTGCTAGTTTAGCATATGATTTGGGCAGGTATCTCTCTTATAATTGCCTCTCTCCTTCACATAAAGTTTTAGTTTAGCTCTCATTAATCATCCTAAACCCAAATCATATAAGCAAGCAGCCCTACAATATCCAAAATGGCAGGAAGCTATGGTTAATGAAATGACAACTCTCGAAAATAACAACACATGGCTCATTATAGATTTGCCTCCTTGTAAGCAGGCCGTAGGTTGTAAATGGGTTAACCATGTGAAATATAGAGCTGATGGCAGTGGAGAGAAAAAGCGCGGCTTGTTGCCAAGGGCTTCACCCAAAGAGAAGGTGTTGATTATTCTAAAACTTTCACTCTGGTAGAAAAAATTACCACAATTCAATGGTTTTTTTTTGCTCTTGCCGCATCTCAACATTGGTTTTTAGAACAATTAGATATCAATACTTTTTTGCTTGGGGATTTGGATGAAGAAGTATACATGGTAATTCCACATGGTTTTGCCAAAGAAGGGGATCACAAAGTCTGCAAGTTTCTTAAATCATTCTATGGATTAAAACAAGCAAGTAGACAACGATTTTAGAAGTTATCTGATCCTCTGTTTTCTCTTGGTTATCAGCAATCTAAAGATAATTACAGATTGTTTACAAAGGTTGATGGTGTTTCTTTTACTGCTTTTCTAGTATACGTAGATGACATAATCATTGCTTGAAAGGATATGTCCTACGTTACCTAAATCAAGAGTTATTTAGATGCCCAGTTTAAAATCAAGGATTTTGGCAAGTTGAAATATTTCTTAGGCTTAGAAATTGCTCGTACTACTGATGGCATCTCTCTAAGTCAGCATAAGTATGCATTGGAGGTCTTAGAAGATAGGGGTTATCTTGGTTGCAAGCCAGCTGCATTTCCTATAGATTCCAAGCTTAAACTTAATCACACTAATAGAGATTTATTAGAGGATGCTTCTTCTTATCAACGTGTTGTTGGCTGTTTATTGTACTTAACAATTACTCAGCTAGAATTATCTTACTCCATACATACTCTTGCTCAGTTTATGGATAAACCTGGCCAATCACATCTCAATGCAGCTCATCGTGTTCTTTGTTACATCAAAGGCACCCCTGCTGAAGGTTTATTCTTTACTACTTCATCTTTGTGCAACTAAAAGGGTCATGTGACTCTGATTGGGCAGCCTGCATTGACAGTAAACAATCTGTAACTGGTTTTTGCCTCTTCATTGGTGATTCTCTCGTCTCATGGGACTCCAAGAAGCAAAGAACAGTCTTAAGAAGTTCGGCTGAATTGAATATCATGCTCTTGCATCTACTAGCTTTGAAGTTATTGGGTTATTACAAATTCTTCGTGATTTACGTCTACCTCATTCTTTTCCTGCATCAATCTACCGTGACAGTAAATCTGCTCTTTCCTTATCAGCTAATCCTGTCCATCATACTTGAAAAAAATATATTGACATTGATTGTCATTTTATTCAAGAACAGCTAGTCAGGGGCATCATCAATACTTTTTATATTGCTTCCGCTCATCAATTTGCTGATATTTTTACCAAGGCACTTGGCAAGGTTCCATTCCAATATCTTCTTTCCAAGCCACGCATTCACAACATTCATGCTCTTCTTGAGGGGGAGTATTACTTCTAGTTGGTTAGCTGCCACCTCAGCAATACAAATGTTGTTATAGAATTAGTTATTTTTCTGTTTCTCTGTTACTAGTTCTGAAGTTGTATATAAACAACTATTCCTTTGTAATATGTAAGAGCGACTTTTATATTGCAATACAATATAGAATTCTCTCTCTGTTTCCTGAGTTCAAACGACTTTCCACAGTTTGTCGGTATCGAAGCATTGACGCTACTTAGCCATGTTGCGACAACTAATTTTTCATTGTTGTTATATTTTATGGACAATATCAGTGGCATGTTATTATCATTTATACGTCCATTTTGTTGAGGGAAAAGAAACTGAACAAGTGAATAGGACAACATTTTGCAAACGGATATAAGTATGAATAGTTATAGCCAAAAAATACTGTACCGAACCATGAACTTTGATACGCATAACCTTGCAAAGTCCAAGTCGCAGTCAGTCTAGATGGTCACATTCCCAGAACATCATTTTCCCATCACCACAAGTCCCTGTGATTTTTCTCTTATAATTTTTCATTTTCAGGTAATTGCTTGGGAAAAATAGTAATTATTAGAGAGAATTTTAGAAGGAAATAGAAATTTGTAGTAAAAAAAATACTTTTCTTCTATGTAAATATATATTTAGTTTTGTAATGCACAATAGTGAAAGAATCAGCAAAGACAAGCTGAGATCAAATTTCTACCTACACACCAAAAGCTACAAGCCGGTCCCTAAAAAAATCTCGTTTGAAAACAACTCGAAACAAGAAACAACAAAAAAACATGGAAAAGCGCATGTCACTGTAAATAAGGTAGGAGATTCCGGGGACGTATCTGCAAGCATCCCTCCGGTAAAATCTCTCTTATAATCTACAAACAGGATGAAATATAATCATCCCCCGACATGCATCAGACAGAAACTATAGTCCAAATTATTAAAATTAGGCTTGCTCTCTAGATCATTTGAATTTATGAAGGTTCCATGGAAGCCGTATGGAACTTGGGAGGAAAGCTTAACTATGGCTTCCAACTTCATATTCATGAAGTTTACGATTTGTAGCTCTGATTTCCCCCTCCTGAATAGAGGGTCACCACCAAACCTCTCATCTCCATACATGTACTTCCTTCAGTCCCTTAACTCCCTTTTGACAAGGTAGATACCAGATACCTTCAGGCAGGGTTCAGCAAAGGCCAAATAAGCAAATCGGGTTTTTCTCCTAAGCTTGTTTCGGTTCACCATACCGACCTCTAAGTTCAACTGCTCAAACTCCGAAAAGATGGGACAGCATGTGAGCCGATATTCAGATAACACACTATTCATGTAACACCCCGACCCAAAAGTCTAAACGGATAGAATACCGCTTAAAAATATCATCCCAACAAAGAAAGCAACTCATAAAATTCTCTATTTCATCATTCAATAATCAAAATGAATCCCCACAGTTTAGTCAGAGCACTACTAAAAACATAAATCCTTAAATACTTCTCTTAACAAAAGTCTCAATAAACAATAAAACTACTAAAGTCTCCGAAATAAAACTACTATTATTAAAGTCTCCAAATGACTCTTTATTTAAATATTCTGCATCTTGCAACTAATCTTCGAAACTATAACTTGAGAACTCTTACTACTCGCTGCCACCGACCGCTAAATCTGAAAGATAGGAAGTAAAGTGGTGAGCTATAACTAGCTCAGTAAGTAGCAATCAATGTGAGTAGGGAAAATGACAGTTTATAAGCATAACCGAGATCAAGAAAAGTAGTGAGCAATACTAACTGAAAACAGAATTTATAACAAAATATCTCACGCCAAGCAACGTAATGAAATTATCAATGGTCACACAGACCTCCATGGTCATATAGACCCCGATGGTCACACAGACCTCAACATTCACAAGCACCAGAATATTTTGATAATAAGCTCACACTACAAATTTCACAAAATAGGCCAACCATTTCAAATGAGTTTGTAAAATCTCATTTTTTTACCAAAATTCGTTCAGTTTCTCTAATGCATCAAAATCCTTTAAAAATACAGTGCACGTTTAAAATCCAACATATACAAAATCCAAGAATTTACAATAACTCATCCAAAATCAGTTTCGATTTACAAGAAAAAATATTTAACAATTGTGCACTTATTTTCCACAACGTAAGAATTTCATAAAAATCTCATGGAAAGACCAGTTACCTCAACATTTAACCTGAAGCCTACTGTTCCCAAAAATATTGTTGAACAAACAATTGTTTTTTTCTTTTTTGCCAACTTTAGTTGTTTTGGCCTCCCTCATGAATCTATCCTCCCTGCAGGTTTTAAAACTCTCTTTACAAAGATTTGAATATTTTATTTCAAAAGTGATCGACCAAATTTTTGAATAGTTTTTGCAAAAAACCGTATTTTTTCCAGAGATATTACAATCTCCCCCCTTAAAGAAATTTAGTCCTCGAAATTGACTTACCGTAATCAAGGATTTGACTGCATCTTCTCTGTGGCTTGGTCCTCGTGGGTTGATAATGCATATACCCTTCCGTGAACCCTTTTTGCAGGATTATTAACCTGAGACGATGACATATTCGTATTCTTATTAATAAGACACTCATGTGGGAAGTGACTTAGCCTTCACAAAAATAATTTTTAAAATATTTATGGTAAATAGAAGGGTTGTAGCCTAAGCCACTTTTGTCAAAGACACATATTTGACTACCAATAATCAAATCCAAAGATTTTCTTCCTTGAGTAAACTTCTCAAGGATTTTGCTTTGAGAAACTATTTTATTGTTCAAAGCAATTTTCTCCTTTTCAAATTCTGAAGCTTTGAGTCAGAGTAAATCATTTTCAAGCTTTAGAGTATTTCGCTCATTTTCTAATAAATCAATTTCTTTTAACATCAAAATTAGTTTTTTTTGAATGATGTATATTTGAGCCAAGTTTTTCAAATTAACAAAGTTCATTAAAGGCATCCTGAAGTTCAATATAAGAAATTTTAGGTTCATCATCCAAATAGTATACCTCATCATCATCCTGAAATGCCATGAAGCACATGTTAGCGATTTCTCGATCTTCTTCTTAGGAGGTGTTTTCAATCGTTAATATTCTTGAACATCCTGGTCATTAAGACTGTCTTCGTCATCGTCATCTTCATCTTCGATTATGGACGATTTGAGAGCTATCCTCATCTTCTTCTTGCTCTCATCTTCACTTTTCAAGCATTTGGATCTCATGGGTCATTAAGGATCCAAAGAGCTCATCTAGAGGTAGCTTGGTGAGGTTATTGGCTTCTTGTATGGCGGTCACTTTGGCCTCCCATATCTTTGGTAGTAACCTAAGGATTTTTCTCACCAAATCGGAGTTAAATTAAGATTTACCAAGAGTATTAAAGACATTTATAGTGTTAGTAAAAATAGTAAACATGTCATCAATAGATTCCTCTCATTTCATTTTAAACAACCCATAGTTATGGACAAACATACTTATTATGGACTATTTCATTTGGTTTTTCCTTTCACGAGTAATCTCTAGAGCATGCAAAATTTCCTTAGCATTTGTGCAAGAAGATATTCTACTAAATTCACATCAATCTAAAGCACAATAAAAAATATTCATTGCTCTAGCATCCAAAGAGATTTTCTTTTTGTATAAGTCATTATATTCATTTTCGTTTTTTAGGATTTTAACCTCTCCAACTTTATTTGTAGGCACATGAGGGTCATTCAAAATGTATAACCACAAATTATAATCAATAGATTGAAAATAAATTCTCATCCTAGCTTTCTAATATGCATAATCATTTCCATCAAAAAATGGAGGTCAGTGTGAAAAGCCCTTCAACATGAGTGTTGAAGCTTGATGTTGTCATTCTAACTCAAGACTGTTAAATCTTGTAAAACGAGCACCAAGCTTTGTTACCAGTTGTAATTTCTAGGATTAACACAACCCAATAGGCGGAGTGAATTGGGTTTCCAAACATTTTTGCATTTAATCCCCAAAATCGTGTTTGCAATTAAAGACTAGAGAAGCAAACACGAGATTTGTAGTTGGTTCGGCAAACCCGCCTACATCCACCCTTCATGCCTCTTTACCAAGCCTTGAGGTTTTCTCACTATCTTCCAAATAGTGTACACCCTCGCTTCCAGATGCTAGAGAACCTTACAAGTACTTTCTAGGGCTCAACACTCACAACCCAAGTGAGTTTTTGTGCTGACGACTCACAACCCAATCAAGCTTGAGATATACCCACTCTAAGTTTCTTCTTTGGTAAACAAACTCTCTAAAGAAGAAAGATGCAAGAATCAAACTCTTTCAAAGAGTAGATAAGAAAATAAAAAGTTATTTCTTTTGATTCACACAATGACAAGAATGTGAAGATGTAATTTGAGTGTATGATATGAGAAATATGAAATAAGAGAGTTAAAGATCTTTCTCAAGCTATAGAAATGATATGTGGTCATTCTTTATTGTTTTGAGACATTAGGAAGGCCTTTATATAGACCAATATCAAAACTAGTCATTTCTAGCCATTGGGGGTCAATTCGACAATTTTACCGTTGTACCGGTCGGCCGCTTCATGTACTAGTCAACCTCTTCAACTAGCCATTGCCAAACAGTCATAAACTTTGAATGGTATAAAAGTTTTTCCTACTCACCCCGTCATCCGATTCTTGTGGAGGTCGATCCGCTTCATGTAGTGGTCGACCGCTATAATATTCTTCATCATCCGCTATAAATAAAAAGCACACTTTCGAAATTTTTGAAATCCCAATTTAAAAAATCAACTTTGCAAAAGTATAACCAAGGCATGAGAGCTTATATAGGAATGATTTGAAAATATTTAAAGTGCATTTTGGTTGTCAAACTTGTGATGAGAAATTTAAGCACATTTTGAAAGATATGAAAGTGTGTAATTCAAATCCTTGTCAAAAGTGAAACTAAGAGTTACAATATTATACCCTATACAGGTGTGTAATTCAAATTTCAATTTTTTATCTTTGGCTTTTTGATAAAAATGTCTTTATCTTTGAAGATATTCATCTTGTAAACTTAACTCATTTATTGAAATCATCAAAATATCGATAGTGAACAAAAGCTAACGTGAGCATGATGTAAGGAAGGTTGATCAGATTTCTCTTCAAAAGGTGCTCAAGAATAAATACATCCATGAAAGTGACCTCCTTTCTATGTCCACCTCAAAGAATGAAATTATGGGTACAAATAAGGTGAAGAAACCTAGAGGCGATGTTGAGCTGGTTTGCAAGGGTTTTCCTAGGTGAATGAGGTGGCTCAATATTTCCTAGGAGATAAATTAGGGTTGTCCCATAGTCAAAGCTCTGACACATGAGCCATATCTTAATCTCGTAAGCCCGGACCCCTTTATGTGAAATTCCTACAATTTCTGCAAGTAGCACTTCATTCAGAATGATTCCTCTTCCTCCAACAAAACTCCTAACGGTAAACAAATCATGGTCCTTACACCCATGCATCATTTACTGAAGAAAATCTTAATTTACTTAGGATAAACTTTAGTTCCCATATCCATTAAACCTCAAAGCCTTGACCTACAAATAAATGCTCTATATTGAAATCAGATAAAGAAGATGCATTGATTTTCCTTCCTCACATAACTTTTCTCTTTGAAAAATCCCTAAAAAATAACTCCCCACACTCAGCGTTTCGAAATTGATAAGCAAGCTCACCCAAATTTTGATTCTCTATCAACTGAGATGATCTTGCTACCTCAGTCCTGCTACGAGCAGTGTACTTGGTCCTTGGCATAATGAATTGAGAGCTAAATTGGAGAGAGAGGGAGCGAGAGAGAGGCTAATTTGAAGAAACTGGGGGTTAGGGTTTTGAAAAGGGCATAAAATGGAAAAAAACACAATTTAAGATGGATTTCGAGCTGAAATGAGGTGAAAATCGTTAGGTTTCGTCGAAGAAGGGTTTCTAGTATGATTGGGATAAATTTTAGCACAAGATATGGTAATTAATGAGGGATTTGAGAGTGAAAGGGATGAGAGAGACTGAGCGATTTGCATGAGGAAGGGGCTACAATTGACCAATATGGAACTGTAGTATATATAGCTTTGACAAGGCGGTTGACCCCTTCATATAGTGGTTCATGAGATAGACTTCTTGGAAGAACATATCCTTTAAAATGGTCAACCGCTTCATGAAGCGATTCTACATGATTGACCTTCACAGAGAAAAGTCACAAAAAAAGTTTAAAGGACCAAAAATTGAAATAAAATGATGCATTTGATGAAGTATGATCATGTATCATAACATAAAGACATTATAAGCATGCAAAAAGCATCAAAACATTATAAAATCCATAGGAAACAATAAATAGCATATCGAAGAGCATTTGCATCTAAAAACTCAATATCTCTTCTATGATCACAAAATTTGTTATTACTTAAGGGTTTAGTAAAAATATCAAGCAATTGATGCTTAGTACTAATTAATTCAAGTAAGATGTTGCCCTTTTGAATTGATCTCTCAAAAATTGATGTCTCATTTCGATGTGTTTAGTCCTAGAGTGTTGGATGAAATTCTTGGATAAATTGATAACACTTGTATTGTCAATTTGATAGGTATACGATCAAACTCCAGCAACTACCGATGAAACATAACCATCCCCCAGCGTGCATATGCAGGAAGCAATAATCCAAATTATTAAAATTAGGCTTGCTTCTCTAGATCATTTGAACTTATGATGGTTCCATGGAAGCCACATGGAACTCGGGAAGAACGGAAGCTTAACTATGGCTTCCAGCTTCAAATTCATGGCGTTTATGATTTGTAGCCCTGATTTTCCCTTCTTCTCGTTGTGGACAAAAGCTAGGATGTACCCATCACCTTCTTTCTCCAAATTGGGACTTCTGGGAAGGAACACAGGGTCACCACCAAACCACTCATCTCCGTACATGTACTTCCTTACCTCCCTTGTGAAAAGTTCAACTTCGGCAAAACCAGATACCTTCGGCCATAAGGGTGAGTAAATCATCCGGATATTTTCGGAAGTTCTGGTTCCGGTTCAGGAATTCCGGTACCGGTTCCGGCCTATTCCGGAAACCGGAACCGGAACACATTTAATGGAAATTTCGGAACCGGAACCGGAACCGGATATTTCGGCGGAAATACTGGAATTTTCCGGTTCCGGTAAATTTAAAAAAAAATTAATTTAAGGGCTCAAAAGGTGTTGTTTGAGCCCTTTAAAACAATTACGTGACCTGGGTCAAAACGACCCAGGTCACTTACAACTTCACAGTGAAGTCTTCACTTACTTCATAATCAGAAGTCCCGACTCCCTGTCCCTGAGCCCTCGACTCCCTCCGACTCCGGCCACCATCCCTCCCATCCTCCCTCTCAAGACCTGATCTCTCAGCTCCCTCCTTGGACCTGACTCTCCCGAAATCTCTCTCTCTCTCTTTTTCTCACGGGTTGCTGTTGTCCACCAGTTGGATTTTGGACTTTTTGTGGCCGAATTTCTCACCAGCTCTCGATCTCTCAGCTAAGGGTTTGTTAATTTCCCATCCATCAATTGTATTGAGTCTTTAAATCATATAGTTAGGGTTTGTTAATTACTTAATTTGATTTTAGGGTTTGTTAATTTCTCAACTATTCTCTGTTTTGCTCTGATTTCCAGTGATCCATTTATTGCTCTCTCTCCAAACTCTGTCGATGTATTGTTGAAGGTGAGTGGGTGTCACTACAATAGTTGTTTCAGATTGCTTTGAAGTTATTGAGGATATCTCAACTATGCATTGTTGAACACATTATTCTTTGCTTAGATGCTGGTAAAAGCTGAGGAAGGAAATCGTTAAAGTAGGAATGAAGATAGAATTTGAAACCTTTTTCCATATTGGTGTGGTTTCTAATGGAACGAAAATGTCTACTCAGTAATGCTTAAGAGGGTGTATTTAGTTTAATCAATGATGCTTGTTATTGGTTATTGTATGTAGTGCAAATTCTTGGAATTGAAATTCATCTACGTTTTATTTTGCTTGGAACCTCTTTTCACTTTATTCTTATTGTTGGTGGTATTTTATTTGTTTTACAGCGCTGCAGATTGGAAGTTTGCAGCAGAGAAATTTGCTAAACTGCTCCCTGTTAAGGTGTTTGTTCATTGTAAGTAGCACTTTTCCATCTGTTTGTAGTTTATGGGTGTAGTGACTCGTCACTGGGAAATTCTTTCATCTGTTTGTAGTTTATAGGTCTATCATTTTCCTTTGCCTCTTCATACCTCTTAAAAATGTTATGCCTATCAGTTATGGAAGATTGCATGAACAATATGAACTTTCTGGGTTGCTGGGCAATTTGATTTTTAAGTCCTGGTTAGGATTTGTTGATTCTCTTATGAATTGGAATGTGGTTATCACAGAACCAATACATGCATAAAGTTTTCAACTGTTTAGTCTGCTGGGTGCCCTACAAGGTTCTTCTATCATTGAGATTTGATATGTGCTTTGAAATTTTGGCTTTGAAGCTATTATTTTCATGTGAAACTTTTCACTTTGAATTTTCTGCCATACCATCTTCTTGATTATGTTGTTAAAGACTTTTCTTGTCCAGAGCAATCTGGGGTCAAATAATGTTTGATAATTGACTGTAAACATGTTTGTTGTTTATGCTTAGATCCTTTAGGTTGTGAACATAGCTGTTTATAGTTTATTTAGATAGATTGAGTCATTTTGCATTTATTTTTTGTTATTCAAATGAATTGAAAATCAAATATTTTTAATATCAGATGGATGAGATTAGTATTACACATACTACAAATGTAGGGTCTTGCCCTAGTGTTGGTGGTCCAATACCTGATGAGCCAGTTAGTAGTCCTCAATCTGGTGGTGATGAGGATATTACCAATCAGTCAGAAGAACAACCAAGTAAAAAGAGAAAGAATACTCGCAAGAGTTTTGTGTGGGATCACTTCACTAAAAATTTGCCAATTGTCAAATCTGAACACCCTGAAGCCAAATGTCATCATTGTAAGGCCAAGGTTGGGTGCCACCTTGAACGCCATGGGACTTCAGGTATGAGGGCTCATTTGAGACGTTGTTTGCCATATAAGAAGCAACAAGGCCAATTAGACAAAACTCAATCTAGGTTGACATTGGATGCTTCGAAAGCAACAGGGAGTGATAAGGGTGTTTTGAAGTTGGATACTTATAGTGAAAAAGAGGTGAGGAGGTGGATTGCTGAATATTTGATAATGGATGAGATGCCTTTTAGGACTGTGCAGAGGTTAGGGTTTAGAAAATTGGTGGAGAGACTTGAGCCCCGCTTTAAAATGCCCAGTAGATTTACGATCATGAGGATTGTATGGAGTTGTATATAGAAGAAAGGACTAAGCTGAAAGAGGCAACTGCCAGAGAAAGTCCTAGAGTTTGTTTTACCACTGATACGTGGACTTCAGTTCAAAATGTGAACTATATGTGCGTGACAGCCCACTTTATTGATAGGAGGTGGTGTTTATAGAAGATGATTATTTACTTTCGCCGTATAATTGATCATAAGGGGGCTAGTATTGGGAAAGAGATAGAGGAATGTATGAATATTTGGGGGATTGACAAAATTCTCACAATCACGATTGATAATGCAATCAACAATGATGTTGCAATTGACCAAGTGAAAAGAAAGCAATTAGGAGGTGGGTCAAATGTTGTGTGTAAGCATGGTTTCATTCATATGCGATGTGCTGTGCATATTTTGAATCTTATAGTTCAGGAGGGTTTGAAGGAGTTGGATGATTCTGTTGCAAAGATACGAAATATGTGAAATCTAGTCCTCAAAGGCTTGCTGGGTTCAAGAAGGCCGCTGCAAATAGATTGTTGTCTGATAGCAATTTCTTGCAAATGGACGTACCAACTCGATGGAACTCCACTTATATAATGTTAGAAAGGGCTGAAAAATTTCGGGAGGTTTTTGAGAATATGTTGGATGAAGATGGGAACTTAGTGATGTATTTGAATGAAAATAGTCATGGGAGGAAGGGATTGGGGTCACCTTTATTTGAGGATTGGGAGCACATTAAACTGTTTGTTAAGTTTTTGAAAGTGTTCTATGAGGTCACTCTACGCATATCAGGATCTTCATATGTAACTTCAAATGCACTTTTTGAGGAGTTAGCAAGAATTAAGTTTCATTTGGAGACCTTTGTTAATTGTTCTGATATCTCACTTCGTGACATGGCTAAAAAGATGCAAAGCAAGTATGATAAGTATTGGGGGGATTTGAGGAAGGTGAATAGACTTTTATTTGTAGCTGCGGTATTAGATCCTCGCTTTAAACTCATCACTTTAGAGTATTGGGCTATCAACAATTTTGGGAAGGATAAGGGCATGGATTTCACTACTATGGTGCGAGGTACTCTAGAAAATATGTTTGAGGAGTATAGTGGAGGTTTCATAGCCCAATCAGAGCAGCCAAGTGGAAGTCACAGTTCTGCAAATATGGATGAATTGATGAATATTGATCATCATTTATGGGGAAGTCTTCCTACTTATCGACAACAACAGAACTTGCTAGATAGTAAGTCTGAGGTGGAGAGATACTTGATTGAAGATGTGGAACCAAGGGTGGCGGGTTTTGATATTTTGTTGTGGTGGAAGGTGAATTCTCAGAAGTTTCAAGTTCTTTCTCGCATTGCAAAGGATGTGTTAGCTATCCCAATTACTACAATGCCATCTGAGTCCGCTTTTAGCACTTCCGGCAGAGTGTTGGATGCTTTTCACTGTTCTTTGGCGCCTTGTACCGTGGAGGGCCTCATATGTGCACAAAATTGGTTGCATGCTACTCCTATACTTGATGAAGATGATGCCGACATTGATGGTGGAGATGATCCATTGAGTTACAAACTAGATATGGGTATACTTTTTATTTTGTTAAATCTTTTGCTTTGTTAATTGATTATTTGGTTCTCTTAGTATTTCTCTTATAATTGTTTTGTTTTTCTTTTGTAGAGATGGAGAACTTGAGGATATCAGTTGGACAAGCACCATGATCTATTTAGTATTTTAGTGTCTGATATCCTATTTTAGGTTTCAGTTTCTTTGTTAATCTCCATTATGTGTTGCTGAAAGGATACTACTATTTTAGTATAATAAATTGTTTGTTCTGATTTCAGGTCATTTGTTGGGTTTTGGGGGAGTATGGAACAGCTGATGGGAAGTATTCTACATCTTACATTACTGGCAAATTATGTGATGTGGCAGAGGCATATTCAAATGACATTACTTGGGTAAAATATGATCTATATCTGATAACTTTTTATAGGATCTATATCTGATGGGACTGACCCTTGTACCATATTTGCCTCTACCAGCTCTTCATGCATCTCAGATATCATGTTGTTCTTATTCTTGATGACTACCTGACCCTATTAGAATTGTGATAGAAGTCACCCACTACACACTATCAAGCAATTCGTAACAAATGTAAAGTTTGGTGGGTGGGGTGTGAAATATTTAAAGTGGAAAATTACCTTCTGAAATAGGTAATAAGTTTGAGATTCTATATGTGCTTTTCTGTATGGACTAGTAATCGGGTGTGCAATTGAAATACTTCTCGGACCTTGTTGCTGTTTTGAAGTTGCCTTGCATGATTTTGCCTCTAAGAAATATATGACAAGATGACTACCAGCTAACCATTGCTATCATCTATAGGTTATTATGTTCATCTCCTAGGGTTGGGTGGGAGCAGAGGGGTTTTGACAAATGATTTTGTTGTAGATTTTGTTGTTTGGTGTTGCTGATGGAAGTATTTCTTTCTCAGGGCCAAGGGGTAGTATCTGTGAAGGGCTTTATTTTGAAGGAGAGTTCGATGTCATGTATACAATATTGCAGATGCTTGTTTCCATTGGTCTCCAAAATGCAATTTTGTGGTGGGCACCGGTCCAAATTACTCTTACGGAATGTTCCATCCGGTTCCGTACTCACCCTTATTCGGCCAGGGTTCAGAAAAGCCCAAATATGTAAATCGAATTTTCCTCCTGAGCTTGTTCAAGTTCACCATATCGGCCTCTAAGTTCACTTGATTAAACACCAATAAGATGGGACGGCACGCGGACTTGCCAGCTTTCAAATTGACTAAGCTAGAGGAATTTTCAACATTAGGGGATTTAGTCCCGTTTCGTAATATGTGGAAGTACATGAGGTATGGGTTTTGGACAACATTGTAGATAAGAGCGAAGAACTTGCCAGAGACAGGTTTGACTTTCGGGTGAGCGGAAATTGTCGAGTGGAACTGACTATTGAAATCATAGGGGCCAACAGTCTTAAGGTCACCAGTGGGAGTAACACAAACTTGGTGTGTTATATCGTCTTCAGACATACCGAGAATACGACAATTGAAATAGACAAGTCCAACGTTAGCCACTCCCATTCCGTGGCTGGGATAAATAGGACAACCAAGAGCTCACTCTGAAGCCCACCTATGGCCTTAGGATAGACAGGACTGTTAGAATTATGTGCCCTCGATAACCAAATTGATTAATTCGGTCCTAATATCTCATATGGAATATAGTATGGTGGAAGGAATTAATTGTATGTAAAAGGGGCATATTTACAATAATCTTAAATTCCAGTGGTCAATTACAATATGTTGATGGACTTGATTGTAATTAGTAGAAGCCCTAATTGTATTAGAAGAAGAGTTCTTCAGTGTTATCCTACGGCTGGAATTTGAGATCCCTAAGGATCCTATGTCTCATGCTCTTTCTAGGGTTTTTCCAAGGCCTATAAATATAATTGTTATATTCAAGGGGTTGGCATCAGAACCTATTAGGAAAATCCCAATAACGAAAGAGTGACATAAATCCCCTAGGAGGCAACACATCTGAGTTGCTGTTCTGAATTGCTGGAGCTTTGGATTGGATCGTAAAGCGGCTTAAGGTTTGTAGATTCCTAAATTCCCGTGTCAGGTATGGAATCGAATCCGAAATTGTAATCTTAAATCCTGGATGTTGTTTTGTTGAAAACATGTTGTTTGTTCATAGTTTAATTCCGCATATATAAACTATCAGTGGTATCAGAGCATTAGGTTCACATGATTGCAATTGTTGGATTACATGAACTTTGCTAAATTTTGATTGAGAATCAAAACCCAATAATTTTTCTGTTACTATTCAAGTGAACAGTACATAATTTTATTAAACTCGATTGACTGTGTCAAGTGTTGTTATATAAAATTTGTTTTATAAAGAATTATGAACTGTTCGTGAGAAAATTTTTTTTTCTCTTCAAAATATGTCCGGCGGCTATAAGGACGGCAGCCGCCACACCACTGGCCGGAGATGCATCCGGTGGGACCGGTGCAACCTCCTGACCGGAACAGGTGGAGGTCCGACGGCCATAAGACCGTGGACCACCACCAGCACACCCGTGTGAGACACGGGTGTGAAAGAAAATAGCCCAAAACGGCGGCAACCGCGCGCCGGTAGGCTGCATGGTGGCCGCAGATGGCAAGGCCGGCCAACGTCCAGCATGGGACTGGCCGGACGTGGCCAGCCAGTGGCAGACGGCGGCCAGCAGCGCTGGCCGCTGTCCTCTCTCCCGAAGGCCACGAGCGGCGCCCAGGGTTCAGTAGCCCAGCCCAAAAGTTGGGCTGGGTCGAATTTTTTTATAAAAAAAAAAAAAAAAAAAAAAAAAGAGGAAAAGTTGTCTGTTCCCATGGGCTGGGCCTTCATGGGCCAGCCCATGCGGGGCTAGGGCCACGGGTTGGACCCGGGCCCGTAGCCCAGCCCAGGTCCGGGTTAGACCCGGACCATGACAGGATCCGGTCCGGTCCGGGTATGACCCGGACCGTTACCCATTACCGGCCGGGTTAGACCCGGACCGGTGGTCAATGGGTCAAATCGGTTTGACCCGTTGACCGTTGACCGGGTTGACCCGGTTTGACCGGAATTTAAAAAAAAAAATTTGGAAATTTGTTTTTCCAATTTTTGGTGCTAAATAGGATTAATTATAGTAATTTTTCCTATGGTCTCTATTATCAATAAATAGGAGTTTTACTTGATTAAAATTGGTTGAAGCCAAAATGGATAAAACCGATTTTAATTTTGTAAAATTTTCTTGTTTATCTCTTGGGAAGATAAGTGTCTACATCTTAGTGGGAGTGTCTTCTAAAATAGTGACATAACTCACAAGTATTTGGAACACACTTAGATAATGGAATGCACAAACCAAATAAACGCTAGTGCTAAAATAGTACAAGACGTGTTTATTTAGGTAGACCAAAAGTAAATCGAGAATCACAAATATTTTTAAAATATTTTGCATATGATGTAAATTTTGATGAATAGTAGCTATTCGCCTTTACAAGATGTGTACAATGAGTACCAAAATGGATTTGTTGTTGCATGTAAGGTAGAGGTTCTCGATACCCGTTTAGAATATTATAAATATAAATGATATATTTTCATTATTGTGATATATGTGATATATCTGTTTATTGTTCGGATGGGTGGTACCATTAGTTATTCAAAAACCTGAATCTAATGGAATTATATATGTGAATGATTTTGCAGATTCAAAATGACTTTTAATCCTTTGGCTAGGATTCTGGATGACAATCGGTTGACAGGACCGAATTATGTTGATTGGAAGAGAAATTTTATGATTGTTCTCTCAGCCGATAAGATCGGTTATGTTCTAACCTCTCAGACACCTGAGCTTGCCCTGGACAATGCCACTGAGGAAGAAAATAAAGTCTTTAACAAGTGGCATGATGATGATAATATGGCGAAGTGTTATATTATGGCTTCAATCTCAAATGTTTTGCAGAAAGATTGTGAGGGCATAGCTACTGCTGCAGGCACTATGTTGCATCTCCAAGAAATGTTCGGAGAGCAAAGCAGATCTGCTAGGCAGACTGCTATGAAGAATCTGATGTCCACCAAAATGGTGGAAGGGAGCCCAGTTCGGGATCATGTCTTGAAGATGATTTCTTTCATCAACGAACTGGATTTTTTGGGAGCTGAGATGGATAGTGACACAAAAGTTGATGCCATACTTTCATCTCTACCAGATTCTTTCAATCAGTTTGTCCTTGATTACAATATGAACAAGATGAGTGTGACATTGTCAGAGCTGCTCAATATGTTGCAGTCAGCTCAAGATCTCATCAAGAAGGACAAACTTACTGTGATGGTCACAGAGAAATCTAATGCCTCTATGAATCTGAAACCCAAGTTTAAGAAATTCAAGAAAAATAATAAGGGGTTTCAGGCAGCAAAGAATGTTCAAGGTGGACAAGGAAACAAAGGAGGTGACAAGAACAAAGGCAAAGGAAATTGTTTCCATTGCGGCAAGCCCGGTCACTGGAAGAGAAATTGCCGAGTTTACTTAGCTTCTCTTAAAAAGGGCAAACCTTCTGAAGGTGTGTCTAATATGCTTGTAATTGAATTGAATTTAATGGATGGTCCATTTAATTCATGGTGTGTGGATTCTGGTTCTACATCTCACATCTGCAATATGTTGCAGGGGTTCAAAGAGACCAGAAAGCTCCATGAAGGGGAGCTGATCCTTAAGATGGGGACGGGTGCAACTGTTGCAGCGACTGCCATCGGAGTGTTTAGTTTAGAATTATCGAATAATAGAATTTTGATTCTAGAAGATTGTCTTTATGTTCCAGAAGTGCGTAGAAATTTGATTTCTGTTTCGAAACTTGTTTTATCTGGATATTCGTTTCTTTTCAATTCAAAACTTATTATAAAGTTTCAAAATAAATTTGTTGCTTCTGGAATTATTTGTGATGGTCTTTATCTTTTAAATGTTGATAATTCTTTGAATAATGTTGAGAATGATGATTCCAGTGTGTTATCCCTTAAAAGGAAGAGGGATGTTAATCCAACCTACTTGTGGCATCTAAGACTTGGTCATGCCAATATTGATAGGATCAATAGATTGGTAAGGGATGGGCCATTGCAATTTCTAAAAATTGAGCCCTATCCAATATGTGAGCCCTGCTTGCAAGGAAAGATGACCAAAAGTCCTTTTACAGGAAAAGGAATAAGAGCCACAGAAGTATTAGGATTAATACATACTGATGTTTGTGGTCCCTTCAACCACATGGCAAGAGGAGGTTTCTCTTATTTCATTACTTTCATTGATGATTATTCCAGGTATGGTTATCTATACCTGATGAAGCATAAATCGGAATCTTTTGAAAAGTTCAAGGAATTCCACAATGAAGTTGAGAAACAGATTGGAAAGTCCATTAAAATGATTCTCCGATCGGGGAGGCGAATACCTCTTGGATGATTTTAAAGTTTATCTTAAAGATAATGGAATCATATCTCAACTCACACCACCAGGCACACCACAACATAATGGTGTTGCAGAGAGAAGGAATAGAACCCTATTGGATATGGTTCGTTCCATGATGAGCATATCTGAGTTGCCCATATCATTTTGGGGACATGCTTTGGAGACCGCTGTTTACTTGTTAAACAGGATCCCTACAAAATCAGTTCCTAATACCCCATATGAGTTATGGACTGGCAAGAAGCCAAGTCTTAGTCATTTTAAGATATGGGGTTGTCCAGCTCATGTTAAAAGGTTTAATGTGGATAAACTGGGATCAAGGACTGATAGATGTCTATTTGTAGGCTATCCCAAAATGACTACTGGTTTCTACTTTTATAATCCTAATGAAAACAAAGTGTTTGTTAGCAGAAATGCTACTTTTCTTGAAGAGGATTATAGTTTGAATAAAACCGAGAGTAGAGTTGCTCTTGATGAGCAAAGAGATAGTACAGTGACTGTGCAGAACGAGAACAATGAGGATCAAATGGTTGCTCCCATTGATCAAAGTGAACCTGTTGAGACACAGGAGCCTCGTCGTAGTAAAAAGATTATAAGACCTCCAGTAAAATTCAATTTGTTAAATGAGATTTACCAAATGGAATCTGAGGGACTGGAGATTGATCCTTGTGGTTATACAGAGGCTGTTAATGACAAAGATGCTAAGCATTGGCATGTGGTCATGGAATCAGAGATGGACTCCATGTTTTCCAACAAGGTATGGACCTTGGTAGACAAACCAGAAGGCATTAAGCCTATAGGTTGCAAATGGGTCTACAAAAGGAAACTTGGACCAACAGGAAAGGTAGAGACCTTTAAAGCTAGGCTGGTGGCAAAAGGGTATACTCAAAAGGCTGGTATTGATTATGAGGAAACCTTTTCACCTGTAGCCATGCTAAAGTCCATAAGGATTCTATTAGCGATTGCGGCATACTATGATTATGAGATATGGCAGATGGATGTGAAAACCGCATTTTTGAATGGGTATATCCATGAAGAAATTTATATGGACCAGCCAGAAGGTTTCATATCTCGGGAAAATGAATCGAAAGTATGCAAATTGGAGAAATCCATTTATGGCCTAAAACAAGCATCACGTTGTTGGAACATCCGTTTTGACGAGTCAATCAAAATGTTTGGTTTCTCACAAAACATGGATGAACCTTGTGTTTACAAGAAGGTTAGTGGGAGTGCTATTACTTTTTTGGTTCTTTATGTAGATGACATACTACTCATTGGGAATGATGTAGGGGCTTTGTCATCTGTGAAAATGTGGTTGTCTAACCAATTTTCAATGAAGGACCTTGGGGAAGCATCCTACATACTCGGGATCAAAGTGTTTAGAGACCGAAAGAAAAGATTATTGGGTCTTTCACAGGTCAATTATATTGACAGGATATTGGCTAGATTTAGCATGGTAAATTCCAAGAAAGGGTTTCTACCCTTTAGACATGGAATTCATCTCTCTAAGCAAATGTGTCCAAAAACACCTGAAGAAAGAGAGAAGATGAGTAACTGCCATTATGCTTTGGCTGTAGGGAGTCTCATGTATGCTATGCTTTGCACTAGGCCTGATATCAGTCACGCAGTTAGCGTTGTGAGTAGATATCAATCCAATCCAGGTCCAGAACATTGGTCAGCAGTGAAACATATCCTCAGGTATTTGAGAAATACAAAACACTATTTCTTAGTGTATGGCAGTGAGGATCTGACTGTCCAGGGATATACAGATTCGGATTTCCAATCAGATATTGATGATAGAAGATCAACGTCCGGATTTGTGTTCCTTCTTGGCAAAGGAGCATTTAGTTGGAGAAGTTTCAAGCAAAGTACTACTGCTGATTCTACAACTGAGGCAGAATATGTTGCTGCAAGTGAAGCTGCAAAGGAAGCTGTGTGGATTCGCAAGTTCCTTCAAGAACTTGAAGTTGTCCCTTCGATTGAGGCACCTATTCCCTTATACTGCGATAATAATGGTGCAATTGCACAGGCAGTGGAACCAAGGTCTCATCAAAGGACAAAGCACATAGAACGTCGTTTTCACCTAATACGTGATATCATATCCAGAGGTGATATCAAAATGGTGAAGGTTGCATCAGCTGATAATTTAGCTGATCCATTTACAAAACCTTTATCTCAGAAAGTGTTTGAGAAACATATTAATGATATGGGTTTGAGATATATGTATGATTGGGTTTGACGTTTTATTTCTTTATTATATGATAATAAAAGTTTATTTGTTTCTCACATATATTTATTGTTGTTATGGGTTTATACATAACATGAGATGTTATGTACGTAAATTTGTTCAGGTAACATTGTAGAAAAATCATGCTAGAGATTAATGAATCAAAGGCAGGGAATAATGATTTTTCAGTTCCTTGTAAGCCTGAAAGTGTTCTAGACTTTTGTAACATAAAGTCTACACTTGTTGTGCGGAGAATGATTGATTCCATCATTGAGGTATGACCTTAAGCAAACGAGTGAGTGTCATGTAACAAGTACATACACTGAACAGGATCCGATTAAGAACACCTTTTGGAAATAATCACTGTCAGGTTAAAGGTTGTTCTATCACAATTCGGTATTGTCCTTAGACCTGAGAGGTTTGTATTTATTCATGAATTGTGTACACAGCTTTGATATTGTCAACCGGTGATGTTCATTCAGGACTATATCTGGACATGTTGGGTTGTGTGCGTGATGATTGAGTGGTATGAATGCTCAACAAGGAATCCACCAGTCTTTTGGAAAGACAGTATATTCAGTTAGTGTTCATGAAAGAGTTGGACCAAAAAGAATCCGGCCGGAGTGTTTTACAAAACTATTTTATGAATACATAAAAGTATATGATATATATTTCAAAATTGTTTTGTGGTCCAACTGAATTATGAACTAAGAAATCAAGTTTACATGAGATAGGGACATGACGGTGATATTTGGTTCTGAGGGCAAGTGGGAGATTGTTAGAATTATGTGCCCTCGATAACCAAATTGATTAATTCGGTCCTAATATCTCATATGGAATATAGTATGGTGGAAGGAATTAATTGTATGTAAAAGGGGCATATTTGCAATAATCTTAAATTCCAGGGGTCAATTACAATATGTTGATGAACTTGATTGTAATTAGTAGAAGCCCTAATTGTATTAGAAGAAGAGTTCTTCAGTGTTATCCTACGGCTGGAATTTGAGATCCCTAAGGATCCTATGTCTCATGCTCTTTCTAGGGTTTTTCCAAGGCCTATAAATATAATTGTTATATTCAAGGGGTTGGCCATCAGAACCTATTAGGAAAATCCCAATAACAAAAGAGTGACATAAATCCCTTAGGAGGCAACACATCTGAGTTGCTGTTCTGAATTGCTGGAGCTTTGGATTGGATCGTAAAGCGGCTTAAGGTTTGTAGATTCCTAAATTCCCGTGTCAGGTATGGAATCGAATCCGAAATTGTAATCATAAATCCTGGATGATGTTTTGTTGAAAACATGTTGTTTGTTCATAGTTTAATTCCGCATATATAAACTATCAAGGACAACCAAGAGCTCACTCTTGAACCAACCTGTGTCTTGGTGAACCTGCTGGCATAGCTAATTGAGCCATCCTTGAATTGGACAGCATGGGCCATCCCATTCTGTCGAAGCTAGGAACGGGTTCGTAAACTGGGTTTGTGCCATTTCGAACATAGACGCCTTGAGTACATCAGGGATTTTGGCCAAAACTGATAGCGAGTGCTGGACGGGTTGCCCTAGTACTGGACCAAAATTTCGGGCAATTTGAACTCTAGGATCAGTCGTACTGGGAAGTGGATGTTGCCGCTCATGCGAGACCAAAGCAGCCTCCTGGGCCATGGCTGCAGTATTCTGTATGAGGTTCCATTGTTGGTCACATGCGTACTAACTATGAAAGACAAAAAATTAGAAATGTTAGTCTTGCGACCTTTTGCCGGTTGAGACTAATGGAACTGGAGGGTTTTGAGGGAGATCAGAAGCCTACGTACGTTGGGCTTTTTGGCCGGCCTTTTCAAGGAAAAATGTTGAACGAGAGCCCAACTTGAAGAAAGATGATGAGCTAGAAGAAGACGATGTCAAAGAGCAGGGGCGGCTCTAATCTAATCGGAACTTTAGGCTAAACTCTAAAATGTGATATTTTATAATAATTTATAAAATAATATATTTTAAAAAATAAAATATTAATAAAAATTAGTTAAAAGTATTCTTATAGCTTTTTGGAATTCAAAATTATCTATGAAAGTGTTATATTTTAGATTTATAAATATATCATTTTCAATTGATAATATTATTAATTCATTTAATCTTTCTTGAGTTATACTTCATCTTAAGTAAGATTTTAATAGTTTTGATGATAATTAAAATAAATACAATCTAAAAGAAAATTAAAGTAAAAAGTTTAGAATAATAGCACATAGGACTTTAGTGATCAAAGATGAGAGTTGAGAAGCACTAAAAAAAATGATAAGAATAAAAAACAGAATGGTTGAGAAATGATTTTTGAATATTTTTGGTACCTAACAGATATTGTCTCAAATAAGTTTAAGTCATTTTAAAGATAGATTTTTAGTTGTTAGTTAAGATTTAATTTAAATAGTTATCAATATCTAAAGTAAAAAAAATTAAATAAATAAAGATATTGCAATTAATATCATCAAATAAGATGATTTTATGGGGTTGAAGGGAGACTTTGTAAGTACCACAAAATGTGAAAAGTGAATACTCTTTCAATCAAGGAGATTTAATAGATCTCTTCAATCAATATGCTCTTTAAGTTAATTTTTTTAGGCCTTAATATTAAATTTTCTTTAAATATACAAAAAAATTAAATTGAGGCCTCTTAGATTTGGAGAAAAGTTAATGCTCATTCAATTAAGAAGATTTAATAGGACTCTTTAATCAATATACTCTTTAACGTTAAGTTTTTTAGGCCTTAATATTAAATTTTCTTTAAATATGCATAAAATTTTAAATTTGGGCCTCTTAGATTTGGAGAAAAGTTAATGCTCATTCAAGTAAGGAGATTTAATAAGCCTTTTTAATCAATATACTCATTAACATTATGTTTTTTAAGCCTTAATATTAAATTTTGTTTAATCATATAATTTTTTTTTAAAATTGGAGGCCTCCTAAATTTGGCGATCTTAGTTAACCGCATATGCTGCCTATAGCTAAAGCCGACCCTGTCAAAGAGGAAGAAACTCTGGGCTCTTAACCCATGTGCTTGAAGAGGTTTTTCCTAAAGATGAAGCTATGGTTCCCTACTTCAATCAAGTAGAAATGCATGGGTGGCTCAACATTTATGGGGCCTGAAGTGTGTGATAACAACGAGGCCTTTTAAACAAAACAATTTGGAAAACAATCTAGTGGAATTTTCAGAATTTTTTTTTTCTGCAATCATCAAAATATCTTAATCTTTCAAGACGAAACAAAAAACTGAATATGTTCATACTTTGAAAATAGTTCAAATCTATTCGGCATGGAAGACATTGTTTGATATACAATATAATAAAAATAATTAATTTTGAAAGATTCTTATGTTGATTTCATCATCTCTTCATTTTAGACATTAGTGTGCCACTGTAGCCTTAGAAAAATGTCAGAATTTAATTTTTTGAGAACTTAAGTTAAGTTAATTAGCAATAAAGTAGGCAGTTGTTATGCTACGATTTAGGAGAAGAATTTATTGGAAATGATGCTATTATTTTGAAAAGAGACAATAGAGTGAGACTGTAATCAGATGATCTATATTGCTAGTTTCTAGAATGTCCAGGTTTTAATTTTAAATTTCAATTTTGTAAACTAATTTTAAATGTTTCTATTTTATAGGTCTTTTATTAAGTTTGATTTCAAAAAATTTAGGATTTTTTTCTTCTTAATTTTAATTTTGCTATAATATAGAGCTCTCATAATTAGGAACTTTAAGCAATTGTCTCATCTGCCTACCTATTTGAGCCGCCACTGTAGAAATTACACTTGAACTTAGGAGTGTATGTTGGTTGGGGTGTCTTTTGAGGCGAGTTCATGATATTACAAAAAGTCAATGTAATTCCCATCCTAGGCATTTCATTTGAAAATTATATTTGAGCCGCCACTGTAGAAATTGCTTTAAGATAGGTACAACTGAGCGTGATGAGGCGGGAGAATCCTCTCGAGCTGATAGGGGAGATTCGAAACCTTCTCATACCAGCAGGAGACGACAATCCAAAAGTCAATGTAATTCCCATCCAAGAATTTCATTTGAAAATTATAATCTGTTCCTGGTCACAAAGGTCCGGTACTGGGTATTGCATGGAAAAAGAAGTACAGGTTGCCCTCAATTCTCTTTTTAGTTGGTCTTTCTTGATTGGGTTGAATATTATGGATACATTCTCAGTTTCCTTATGCTTGGAACAAGAACAGGAATGTACTTGCTAGGGCAAGTGGTGACAAGCGGGTTAAGATTTGGAATGTAGTTGCTGGAAAATGCTGTTGGGCATTTAATTGAATCTGATTTGGGATCTTTAAGAAATTTGTTTGATTTGTTGGTCCTATTGTTCTGATAGACTATTCTCTGTCATTTATTGTTAAGCATTTCTCATTGTCATATTTTTTATTACTTCCTAGTGAGGTTAACTAATATCTTCCTTATTTTGGTAAATTTAGGCCGATCGGAAATTCAAAAGGACGTTGTTGTGTCAAAGATCAATGTGTCAAAGGAGGAAGATTTTAGTGGATTCTTGTTTATTGTGTTATATTTGAATATTTTAGTTGGTCATTACTTATTGTTATTTTATATTAGAAATTTGTTACTTTTTAGATTACTTGTAGATATTCTTGTGTTTTTGTAAAATATTATTAATCAATGATGAAGTATATTTTGTTTTATTATCATTGTTCTTTAAGTTTTTACATCTAATGAATTATAATTATTGAAATAAATTTTTATTACCGATTAAAAAATCATGTATAGGAAAATATAGGAAAAAATTAGTGGTCTTTTAAAAATGTTGGCAAAAAAAAAATGAGCTGACTTATAGCACCGTTTAAAAAAACGCTGCTAAAAATATGCATAAAAACCATTATTTCGCTACCACCACTATAGATACGAGATCTTCACCAGTCATTGTGAAAAACGTCGTTATAGCCTACTGCGACGGTGATATAGCGGCGGTCGCGACAGCAACTAAAAAATCGCTACTAAAGATTTAACATCAATTTTTTTTACTTTTAGCAGTGGTCGGAAACCGCTGCTAATGGTCGTTTTTTTTTGTAGTGAGAGAGCTGCTTGTTTGCTTTTGGTTTGGTTTGGTTTATGCATGCAAGGAATAAACGAAAGTCATGCGAGACTGAAGTAATTTGAGTATTGTGAGAAGTGCGAGATTTGAGGTGAAAGGTATGGGAAAGGAGAGGTTTATATGGGGAGAGAGGGGAGGCATGATCAAAGTATACACAAATAAGAACATAAGAGCCTTTAATTAATTAAGCAAAAGCTTGATCGAAAACCCACTGGACTGAAAAAAAAAAATTACAGGATATATATATTACTTGCGCGCTACGTGCGGGTAGCGTTCCCTTTCTAAAGCTGCATGACTCATGGCTTTATAACCTCAGAAGTTTTATATCCTCACTTCACACCTTATGAATTTTTAAGTGTTTTTTTTATTATTTTAGTTTTTAGTATTATACGGGTTTCAATTGTTTAATATTTTTATTGTTGGGTTAGAAGGGATGTCTGAAAACAGTCTTTCGAGAAGAAATATCTCCAGACCGTGTTTAGTAAAAGAAAGAAAGCTGTAAAAAAAAAAAAGAAAAAAAAAAGAAAAAAAAAAAGAAAGAAAGCTGTAGATAGACGCAATTGATCAGATCACGTGCATATGAAAATAGATGAGTGTTATACGTATGGGGGCTTGTACTGGAGATTAAGTTAATCATCTGGAAGTTCGATTACTTATATAATTCCCGAAAATTAGCTTCAAGTGACGTACAGTATATGTAGGCCGGCAGATTAATTAATGGTTTAAATATTCACAGTAGTTTGAAAAAAAAGTCCTTGTTTCCCTAATTACAAGCATTCCAATTAAAAAACTCGATTATTATTAAACCAACAAACATTATGACGGCGACCGACCTTTTAAGTTGGGGCAAACTTTGAGAGGTGTAAAGTTTCGCTCCGAAGCCACATTCTCGATCGATCCCTCCATGTTCCGCCTAGCTTATAAACAACAACATAATATTTTATGAGCGGGGCTTAAATTAATTAGTCTCTGATCTAATGTCATGGATGACCGTAAGCTTCTATAAAGGTGGAATACTATAAACGCTTGGGGATAAAGAATTTGCAGCATGGATTCTATAGAGACGCCCATTTGACATATGACTTCAGATCTCATCGTCCAAACGTTGCAACATTCTCAACCTTTCTATGTGTCCCCAATGTGACAAGGACACACTTCGAGATTGGATCTCCCTTAAATACTTTGCTGTAATCATCAAAATCCATTGAAATTATTATACATTATTATTGTAGTTAAGCAAGCTGCTGGCCTGACTCTAACTACCTAGTGCGCCATTGTTTCGAATAGCTTCTTAGTACGTACTTTTTTCTGTTTCTTCATTATCTTTTGTTTATATATATATTCTTCGAGCTTTCTGTTAGTTTTCACTGCAGCTTAATTGCTAACGCCCTTGTGAAGCACTGCATAATGTAATTGATTTTCTTAATAAATGGGCGAAACAGTATGTTTGCGGGTTTATTGATCAGCCCAAACACGCCATAGTCAAAACTAATAATTAATGCCGGATTTTGTCAATGGTAAACTACAATCAGTGAAATCAAAGCCACCACACACATTCTCCCACTCTCTCTTCCCCCACAGGCCACACCTACTTCTTCGATCGGTCATGTTTGCGTGCACATGCATGAGTCGACTATATATATATGTGAGTAAGTTTTACCTGGTCCAGATGCACTAGTGCGACCCTCTCTGGTTGAGAACCGGCAGCTTGTCTCAAGCTTTTAATTATTATCTTTTCGTTCCCCAATCGGGCGGTTGCTATTCTCACATGTCAACAACAAAACGATCTACGTGTCTCAGAGACTAAGACCCCTCAATTATCCATCTTCTGCGCGCGGAGCCACTAGCTAGCTAGCAGACCACGTAACTGTGTAGGCATCATGCAACCATCAAGTGGATGCATGTTGTGGCCGGGGGAATATTATTCTCTCGCTCGCATATGATGGTTACAATAATGAAGGGAAGCCGCACAAGTCCAAAGATGCTACAAGAACTCCGCCGCGGGTTGTGGTATATATATACGTGGTGGATCAGTTGAATGCCATTTTTAGTCGTGTTTTAAGTGAAAACGAGATTCCAATAAAATTAGTCAAGCTTGCCCATATGGGTGTTGATCACTGTTGGCGTGATAGCAAGTGGAGGGATAGCCCATATCAGGAGGAATATGTTGGTTTATAAAATAATAAATTGAAAGCTCCGGTGACCCACTAGATGTGGGATATTCACATGATTAGCACCCTTTTTGTGAAGCGTGTTTTATCATGCGGCCAACATGGGGTGAACCACAACATAGGAATTAATTTAATAAGTTCGAAATCTAGTCGCGTGAAATTCAATAGATTTATTGGCTATCCCTGCTCTCACTTGGCACATGTGAGACCATTGATTGTGACATTAAAAACAAAAACAAAACAAAAAAGACATGAAAAATTCTAATTAAACCCCAAGAAAATGGAGGGAGAGATAAAGGAAATTAAGAACCATTTTGAGTAACGACTATTGACATTGCTATTCTCCCCGAAGAAAGCAAACAAACAATTTTTTGTGACAGAAAAATAAGTAGTCTTTCAGAAAACAAGTACTACGTGGTCAACTGCTAGACCACAAGTGTTAAATATGGCTTCCTTAAGGATTAAAGAAAACTTGACAACGGAAACGCTTATTCTAGATTACTCTCTTTCTAGAATTTTTCTCTCCTTGGCCGCCTGAACCTCCCCGCTTACTTCCTTCTCCGGCGGTGGACCCCTCTCCTCCTCTGCTCTTGCTGTCTATGACTGGATCCCTCAATAAACTCCAATTTTCGGCCACTTTTAAGGATTTTTTTCAGCGATTTTGGTGGCTAGATCTACGTTTTTCTGAATATTTTTGAAGACCAAGACTGACGGGGACGACATCAACATCGACTGAAGAAGATTTCTGCACCGGTCAACAGGCGACGAAACGACGAGTGTGATCTCACGCGCTGTCAGGCACGCTCGTGGATCTCACTCGCCGGTCCATTTTTCTTCATTTTCAGCGACATGTGATCCTCTTTGGTATGCACACGCCAGGTGGCTGGCATCTGGACGTCTAGGCGCTCCTCGTGGTCATCTCCGATGACCGGCCGACGGCGAGTGTAGGCTTACGCTCACGTGGATCTCACGGGCCTCCCCATTTTCAGATCAGGCCGGTTTCTCGCCTCTCACTGCTGGTCTGCCACTGTATTCCGCCATCGACTTTCCTTCTCCTCTGGTAGTCTCAGCATGCTGCCCTTCATGGACTTTTTACCCTTTATGAGTCTCTACCCGCCCTTTTGAGATTGAGTTTGTAAGACTGTTTGGCCCCTTTGCTCGTCGCCTCTCCGGAGGGTGTGACCCCTTAGAGCTTATAGTTGAGGTTTTCAAACCTCATTGATCTTAATAAAAGTTTGTTGTTTTGACGAAGAAAATTAAATAAATAAAGAAAACTTGAAAATATTGTTCAACTTTTGATCTTATATCGTTGCCGAACAAACGATTGACCTTCCGTGTGTCCGCAGGATGGCACATGGTGTGGCTCTGATTATTTTGTATCCCAAAGCTGATATCCAATTATTGTCAAATGGGAACAAGCAAAATTCAAATGCTTTCAAGATCCTTAAATATCTAAGCAAGTACTATAACTAGGATATAATTAGCCGATGATCATCCATAGATAATTACCTAGCTAGTATGAACGCTCAGACGTTGTTTAATCCTCCAAATAGAACATATTATAATATTGCAGTCAGGACTTGAAAAGCACGATTAGGCTAAATATTAATCTAGACTTGGTCACCGGCCATGCCGCCAAACGATGTTTTAGGTGATAATAATGGTCACATTCTTCAAACTATGTGATGCCTAATTTATGATTGTACTCCTGTTGTAGTTTCTCTTGAGGCAATAGTTTATGCGATCTTCGTCTTCAGATTTATTGCAAATGGTGCCAGATTACCATGTGCGAGGGGAAAAAGGATTACCATGTGTTTGGATAGAAATGTTGGTCCGAAGAGGTAAAAAAAAACTTTGGAATGGAAGTTTTCACCGGAAAAAGCACAGATATTTTCTATCCCCAAAAATTAACACTACAAAAAAATGACCTATAGCAGCGGTCGAAAACCGCTACTATAGGTCAAAAAACCGATGCTATACGTTATAGCAGTGGTTTTTTAGCGGCGGTCGCGACTGCCGCTATAGCTACATCGGCATAGATCTATAGCGGCGGTTTCGGTGACCGCTGGTGAAGACCTCGGGTCTATAGCGGCGGTCACGTAGCAGCGGTCGAAACCGCCGTTATAAACCCGAGCGCAGTTGCGCTGAAGGTCTGTAGCGGCGGTCATGTTCAACCTATAGCCGCGGTCATTGACCGCCGCTATAGGTTTGCAGGGTCAAAAAAAAATTTTCCCGGACCCCATCAAGACAGGACAGGCTTGTCCATGAGCGCTCCAGCTTGGGCCTATCGCCCCAAGCCTCCGCTCCATGGACTAAGCCTCAGAAAAAATCTGATTTCAAACTCGAAACACAGATTATTTTGTCAATGTACTAAAAAACCAAAGAAAAAAAATATTCAAACCAAAACTACTGGGATCATCATTCCCCGTCCTTTGGATCATTATTCTAGGAAATGTGATCATTATTCCAGGATATGTGATCTTAAAACTCAGAACGACCTAGATCCCAAGTAAATTCTTAAAAGAGATTGCTGCCTCTATCAAAATCACACTTTGGATCATCATTCCCCGTCCTTTGGATGAAATAGGGCTATCAGCTGCAAGTCAATGCTTCAGTCGTTAAGTCATGATGGTCACATTTCCCATTCTCATAGGATCCCAATCTTTTTAAAGATTCGACTTACCCATAATACTTTTTAAATATTTAACCTTCTATGATTTGGGTTCACAGGCATAAAAAATTTAAAGGTGCAAAAAGTATTCAAAGGTTTTAAAATTATCCTGAGCATGAACTTCTGAGCCCCACTTACCAGTTTAGAGAACTTCTGAGCTATTAACCTCAAAATAGTAGTAGTTACTACAACACCATGGAAGCAAAGAAATAAGTTATATCACATGTTTCCATCGACTACAAAACTTAGATAATTTCAGCCTCCAATACCACACCATGGACAATATTACTGAGTAGATCTAGACGAATTGAACAAAAAGTAACTGCAGTTTATTTACCACGAATGCTATGTATACAAGATGAACCTACTTGCATATATGCGTTCCGCCAGTAATCATCTCGGCATGGTTCAGTGGCATCCTTGTTCGATCTGCCAAGAGAACAAGAGATATTCGATGATCCATTACTTCCCCACATCTTTTCTATCTACTTCATTCTATTTGGAATCTTGGATATTACTTGTCCATCTGGACACTAACAAGGTCATGATAAAAAATTGAGACTTGAGAACCCAACAAACTACATCATTTAAGCATAAAACTGAAAATTATGAATTTGTCAACTTGCCGATTTCTCTGTTGTTCAACTTTGCAATCCACTCTGAGATAACATCCGGCAATGTTCTTCCCACCTGTGTAATACACCTCTCCGTCTCCGTGATCTAGAAAACCATTAAGGTGTGAGTCATATTGAACCATTTACTAACTAAAACCCCAACAATAGTTTGATATTCGGTACAAAAAATATACATCTTGCTCATGCCGATTCTTCTCATGTGCTGCATCAGGAATTCTAGAAACTGTACGATCTGAGATCTGAAAAGCATAAAGTATGTCAATCATATAACAGGTCGCTACAGTAACATCATAAGATAGTTTCTAAATATAAGCACTGGGTAGTATGAAAGAAATCTTCAATACAGTAGAGTATGGTATGTACCAAAATCAAATAGTGATCGATCTTTCAAATTGGCATTTAATTAGCATCATTTTCTTTACTGCAATGGCTAAAATAAATAAACTCCTGGCTAAATTTTGATATGAACCCAGGATAGTTTGTATATGAAGTTCTTTACAAAAGAAGGATGTAAGATAAGGAACAAATGTCTGAAGTGAACCTACAAATACTCCCGGAAGTAATATAAATTAGGAGATTTGATAGTCAACGTTTTTCATGTAGATAGACAACCAACAACTACGAAGTTAATTAAAGATTTAAGAAGTTGAGAAGAATCGGATGCTCATGGAAGTAAGTGCTTTCTAAACAATAAATAAAGGATGTCTATCAAATGAAGGGTGACCGGTGAAGATCAGCAACATCACCTGTCCAGTAATAGGAAACCCATAGTAAGATAAGAAACAAACACAATTTTGCCCATGAATAACATTTCAGTGTTAATCCATTCATGTAAACAAAGTACAGACAATCAGGTAACTATTGATACTAAGGGGAAAAAATTACGCAAAAATGGAGCACATACCGGTTTAAAAGTCTCAGGACTGCAGATAGGGTGAAAGTCACTTCTGGTAAGACTTTGAACATGCCAATAAGCGCTACAAAATGTTCTGTCACATCCTAAACCTGCAAGAAGGGAAGAAAATGGAAACAATACTCTATTTATAACAGATGCAAAAGAAAAATCTATGAATTTCAACAATAGTGTGGTTCTAAATCTGACATGGACTGGATTTACTCTATAGAGACACCAATAGTGTGGTTCTAAATCTGACATGGACTGGATTTACTGAACTTCTCTTTTGGCAGAAGCAAAAGAAAAATCTATGAATTTCAACAGGTCAGACTGTACTTTCAACGTGAACAACAAGCTAGAAGACATCCCTAGTCTCTGAAGATGTTGGATTTGTTAATAACACTTAAACAAAATATCATGCCTATATTAATACCAAAAAATCATTTAAGCAGATGCACACTTAAACTTACAGTGTCGTGGTACATTAGTATCAGTTCTGGAAGGCATCATTCCTCCACATGCGTGACATTGTAGATGGACAGTGTTCTGGTTGCAGCGAAAACCACCCAATTCAGTACCTGGAACAAATGCAGTCGTTATATAAATGTAGACCTAGAGGAAATCATCACATATTAGAAACATGAAACAAAACCTTCTCATGACAAAAGATTCAATAGAATTAACTAACTTAACAAAGTTTAACCATATCGTCAAACAGAAAACTCGTCATGGAGGAGTATAGCAAACTTACGAGAAATAATAAAAAAGGCAACAAAAGAGAAATTAAGGTGAATAAACCATGTTCAACGCAGGATGTTCACTAAATTAGGGAAATAATTTCCAAACACAACGTAAGCAATTGTATTTACCACATTGAGGGCATGGAAGGTCAATTTCATCACTTTCCTCATCCACCGGTGAGTGAGCCCTCTTCCGAGGGCGATTCTTTCCAGATCTAATGACCTAATTTAAATTACGACCACAAGTAACAAAGTCAAATCACTGTTTCCATGGGAGATTGATGAACACTTTAGTCAAAACAGTAGAGTATTATCAAGAAAGTAGAAAAAACACGAAACTCAAAAAAGTTATGAAATCAAAATTGGCTCTCACCTGCAGGGTTTTGCCATCAGGGGCTATATCCCTGTCATGGAAGCACCACCTATCGACTCCGAGCTTGTTTATGAACTCAAAATTGGCTCTCACTGTTGTATGCATTAAGAAACCATTAGACGTTGAATAAGCCCAAATGACAGCAACTATGAAAAGAAACCTTCATTTTCTTCCCAAGAATCTCCTCCTCAGCATTGTACCATTTAAATGCAAGTGGGTTCTTGCTTGAAGGGCCCTGGAAAGAAAAGATAAAATGTGAAGACGCATATTAGGTTTCGCAGTCATGGAGCCTCCATCTTCCTCAATAAATAATACAGTGAGCAGACTTGAATAGTAAATAGACCATTCCAAAATGTAGATTCTAGTAGAAACAGGTAAATGAGATGAACATGCATCGGAAAAATAGGTCATGACACTCCTTACCTCGTACTTGATCTTTGGAATCCCAGGAAAGAATTCCCCTTCCCATTCATCCGATTTCAAAGAGAGAGCTAGGAATTGGCAGAAAATTGGCTAAATACGTACCTCATAGCAATACCGATTTCAAAGAGAGAGCTAGGAATTGGCAGAAAATATCGAGGCAGTGTCGCAGTGATAGAGTTCAGACTGCAGAGAGAGAGAGAGAGAGAGAGAGAGACGGGGAAGGGGGAAGGGGGAGATAGCGAAGCGATAGGGCCAGCTAGGGCTTTTCGTTCTGTAAAAAGGGCGGGGGGGCGGGAAATTTACGTTTTGGAAGAAAGGAGGGGGGAAACAGGAGGGGCGGGGTTAAAGAAACGGTACCGTTTTAATTAAAGGTTTTTTTCCCTAATTTGTAGTTTTTCCAAATTTTGAGCAAATTATGTGTATTTAATAAATAAAAAGTAGTTGTAAATTATAATAGTAGTTAAAAATTATAATAGTATTTATAATAGTATTTAATACATGTTTTTACAACTAGTGTAATAATTTTAATTAAAACAAGTTGATAGTAAAATTCTTGAAATATAATTATTAATTATGATTAATAAAATATTTAATTACCATAACAACTATGACCAAAATATTAACTAAAATAGCTAAAACCATATTAATTACCATATTAAAACACAAACCGGGCTAAAATAGCTAAACGAAAGAAAATCATAACTAAAAATAGGTTTTTGAGAGGGAAAACAGCGGATTTAGGGCTCGAAACGAGGCGCACCGAAGCATAACTGGGTGCCTACGACGTGCGCGCCGAAAAGAGCTTTCCGAATTGGGGTCATGGGTGCAAATCGGGTACTCAGAGCCAATGTTATAACCAAAAAATCGACACGTGCGCGAAAAGTGCCCAATTCTATATAACAACTTCAATATTCACAACACTCTCTCTAATTTCATATTTTATTAAGTAGGTCTCTTAAAATTTTTTTAAAACATGTGACAAAATAAAATTATGTATAAAAAGGAATAAATAGTCAATAAAATAATTATTCACCTTAACTAACACATAAAATTTTATTTTTCTATTTTTTTCATTTTTTTTAAAATTATACCTATAGCGGCGGTCACGACAAAGACCGCCGCTATAGGTATACGAGATTCAGCGGCGGTCAGACCCTCTTTCTATCGCGGCGGTCACGCTGACCGCTGCTATAGACACCATATAGCGGCGGTCAGAGACCGCCGCTATAGAGACCGCCGCTAAAGACCCTCCTTTCGCGGCGGTTTGAGAAAAACGCACCTAAATGAGGGTCTATACCGGCGGTCCCTGACCGCCGCTAAAAAGACTGCCGCTAAAGACCCTCCTTTTGCGGCGGTTTGAAAAAAACCGCGACTACAGACCTTTTTAGCCGCGGTTTATTTGAAAACGCCGCGAAAAAGGACCTATAGCGGCGATTTTTGTGACCGCCGCTAAAAAGACCGCCGCTATAGGTCCTTTTTTTAGTAGTGTAACAACCCATATCTTTTCTAAGATAGTAAAATTAGTCCATAAAAGTATTTTTTAGAACCACAGATTTTTTAACGTCCCAAAAACATAAGTGATCCCAAGCTAAGAGTAGACTTTACTCAAGTTCACATTCAAATTTATCAATATAATGTCGGGCACTTGGCAAAATTGACTTAAAAAATATCAATTCCTAGGGAGATTAGATATCTTTTTGACATCTTTCTTTTTCACCAGATCAGATTAGACATTATTTTGGTTCGAAAGTGCTGTTTTACACGCCATCAAATATCATACTACCTATTGACACCATCCGGGTGCGTTATTTTCTAAAATTTTAACATAATAAAAAATTACAATATAATCTCTCTTTCCCTATCACATTATTATTTTTTACTATAAATTAAATATTAAAAATAATTTTTCTCTTCACTTTTTTTATCAAATTCAATATCATAAAATTTTAACCTTCCTAAAATTTTAACACCCAAAATAAGGTTAAAATTTTAACACTCAAAGTCAACCTTAGAAAGTGTTGAATTTGTGGAGTTTCTCAGTTATTAGACCCATGATTTTTCTTGCCGTGATTGGGCAGTTAAATGCACCTAACATTTTGGGAGGGGGCACGGGGGAACCAATAGATGATTGCCACAACCAACTTTCCCATTGGCAGTGTGATTTTAATGGGACAAGATGAATTTTTAAGCAGTGCCAAGCGAGTTTCTCGTGCGACTTCAAGCTGTCAACGTGGCGTATCTACAAAAATAGACTGGTTGTCGGTATCCAAGCATTGATTCTAATTGGCCCATTCCGGCGACCAATTCTTCATTGTTGTTATATTTGATGGACAGCACCAGTGGCATGTTATTCTCACCTATCGGCCGTCCATTTTGTTGAGTGCAAAGAAACTGAAAAAGTGAACATAGGACATATACAACTATGAATAGTGATAACCAAAAACTACTGTACCAAAGCATGAACATTGCTACGCATAACCTCGCAACTAAAGTCCATGTCTCAGTCACTCCAGATGGTGGCATTCCCAAAACATCCTCTTCTCCCATCACCTCAAGTCCCGTCATTTACCTCTTAAAATTTGTAATTTTCATCTATTTTCTCGAGAAAATTTCAGAAGTAAAGTGCGATATGTAGTCATAGATATTACATTTCTCTTCGCAAATATATATATTTACTTTTATCATGTACATCACGGAAAGAATCAATAGAAACCAAGCTCAAATTTTTACCTACACACCAAAAGCCAAAAGCTGGTCCCCCAAAAAAACCTCTCACTCGTAAATAACACGAAAAGGAAAAAAATAAATGAGACTCCGGGGACGTATTTGCAAGCATCCCTCTGGGAAAATCTCCCCTTTAACCTAATAACAAATCTACAAACACGATGACAGATGATCATCCCCCCACGTGCGTCTTCTAGAAACAACAGTCAGAATTACTCAAATTAGGCTTGCTTCTCTAGATCCTTAGAATTTATGAAGGTTCCGTGGAAGCCATATGGAACCCGGGACGGAAGCATAACTGTGGCTTCCAACTTCATATTCAGGGCATTTACAATTTGTAGCTCTGATTTCCCCTCCTTCTCGTCATGGACAAAAGCTAGGATGTACCCATCATCCTCTTTCTCCAAATTGGGGCTTCTGGGAAGGAACAGAGGCTCGCCACCAAACCTCTCGTCTCCGTACATGTACTTCCTTACCTCCCCTGTGAAGAGGTCAACTTTGGCAAAACCAGAAACCTTTGGCCAGGGTTCAGCAAGGGCCAAATATGCGAATCGGGTTTTCCTCCCAAGCTTGTTCCGGTTCACCATACCGGCCTCTAAGTTCACTTGCTCAGACTCCGATAGGATGGGACGGCACGTGGACTTGCCAGTCTTCAAGTTGAGCCGAATTTCGGATAACACACTCTTCAAGCTCTCGTCACATTCATTGAAGATGGAGTCAGGAGGAGTCATGCAAGAGCAGATCACTACTACCTCATCGCTCTCAGGCTCTTCCCATGCATTCCAAAGGTGGAAACAGAAGCAATCTGGGGCTTTAATCCATTTGATCCCTGAAGCATCTGTGGCATTCTTGTCCAAAATCCCAAACCTCGACACCTTGTTTTTGTCATAAATGACCGGAGAGCCACCACGAATCATCTCCGAGAGCTTGAATACCACCTGCTGATCTGGGATCACTACGAACCTCTCCGTAATCGCAAAGTCATGCATCATAGTAGGTTGAGCGAGAGGAATTTCAACATCAGGAGTTTTTACCCCGTTTGGTGAGAAGCGGAAGTACTTGAGGTATGGTTTTTGGACAACATCGTAGCTTAGAGCGAAGAACTCGCCAGAGACTGGGTCGACTTTCGGGTGAGCGATCATTGTCGAGCGAAGTTGACCATTGAAATCATAGCGGCCAACAGTCTCGATGTCACCAGTGGGAGTAACTCGAAGTTGGTATGGTATATCGTCTTCAGACATGGCAAGAAGACGACCATTAAAGTAGACAAGGCCAGCATTTGCCACTCCCATTCCGTGGCTGGAATCAATAAGACGAAATAATCCTCGAGCATAGAAAAGGAGGAGTCGAGCGATGCCAGAGTGACCGTGAAGCTCACCTATGGCCTTGGGAAAGACGGGACGACCAAGAGCTCGCTCTTGAACCAACCGGTGCGTCTCTGTGAACCTGCAGGCATAGCTAACCGAGCCATCCTTGAATTGGACAGCATGGACCATCCCGTCTCCATCGAAGAAGTGGTGGCCGGCAACGGGTTCGTGAAGTGGGTTTGCTCCATTCCGAACGTAGACGCCTTGAATAGAATTAGGGATTTTGCCCGAAACCGGTAGCGAGTGCTGGACGGTTTGCTCTTTTACTGGACCAAAATTTCCGGCAATTTGAACTTTGGGATCGGCGGTTTTGGGTAGAGATTGTTGACGCTCATGTGAGACCAAAGCAGCCTCCACAGCATCTAAGGCCATGGCTGCAGCTTTCTGTAAGAGGTGCCATTGTTGGGGCACAGGCTTATTAACTGTCAAAGACGAGGAACTAGAAATGTTAAGCTTGCCTTTTGGATGTGTAGTGGTGGGAGCTGCAGCACTTGTTGCCGATTGATACTGCTTGGGGAACTGGAGTGTTTGGAGAGAGCAACATACGTTTGGCTTTTTTGGGGTCCTTTTCAAGGAGACGGGGGTCAAACGAGACCCCAACTTGAACAAAGATGAAGCGCTAGAAGAAGACCAAGACGAAGAAACTCTAGGCTTAACCCATGTGCTTGAAGAGGTTGCTGGTAAAGATGAAGCCATGTGATCCGTACTTCAGTAAACTAGAAACGGCACTTGGACTTAGTAGCAGAGAACTGATTTGGATGTGGGTGGGGTTGTCTTTTGAAGGGCGCTTGGTGCAATTTGAGAGCGCTGCTTGCTTTCTTCTGGTTTGGTTTTCTTATGCAAGGAATAAAGAAAGTGCGAGACTGAGCGAATTTGAGTCGAGAGGAGTGCAAGACTTGAGGAGAGAGGCGTGGGGAAAGGAGAGGTTTATATAGGGAGAGAGGGGAGGCCAGGAGGTCCACCTCAGACTTGTAGAACCCCATATATATATATATATATGTATGTGGTTTACTGAATTCGGAGAGCAGAGATGATTAGGTGCCAAGTTTAACACCACTCCTGATCTGTTCTTATTGTCTGTTTTTGTAGCATATCTCTTCTCGAAAGATTTCCTCTCCCTCGTAGAAAATGTGCCCCTTATTATATTATAGTCAGTACTATTGTTGTTATTGTAGTATTATTCTATTAAATTAAATTCATACCCTTTTTCCAATTGATTGTAGCTGGAGATTCCTTTCTCTTCCTTCATCAGCTGAAAGATTTCACATTGGTCTTCAACTCCACAATCATGGGCTAACAACCATATCCTCCCTCCATGTTCCGCCCTATAAACAACAACATATTTTATGAGCGGGGCTTAAATTAGTCTCTCTAATGTCATGGATGACCGTAAGCTTCTATAAAGGTAGAATATTATAAACACTTTGGCATAAAGAATTTGCAGTTCCGACTCGATAGAGATGCCCTTCTGACTTATGGCCCCAGATCTCATCGTCGAAACGTTACAACATTCTCAAGCTTTCTACGTGTCCCCAAGGTGACGAAGACACACTTGGCGATTGGATCTCCCTTAAATGCTTTGCTTTGATTATCAAATTCTATTCAAATTATTAGTGTAAGCCAAGCAGGCCTGACTTTAACTACCTAGTGCACCATTGTTTCTATTAGCTTTTTATATTTCTTTTCGTTTCTTCGTGATCTTTTGTTGTTCTTTATATATATATATATGTTATTCAAGCTTTCTGTCAGTTCGCAGCTTAATTGCTTACGCCCTTCTGAAGCTCTGCATAATGTAATTGATTTTCTCAATAAATGGGCAAAACATTATGTGTCGGCAGGTTTATTGATCAGCGCAAACACGCCACAGTCAAAACTAATAATTGATGCCGGATTGGGCAATGGCAAACTACAATCACTGCAATCAAAACCACTACACGCATTGTCCCACTCTCTCTTCCCCCCACCTGCTTCTTCGGTCATGTTTGCGTGCGCATGAGTCGACTATATATGTGAGTACGTTTTACCTGGTCCAGATGCACTAGTGCGACCCTCTCTAGTTGAGAACCGGCAGCTTATCTCAAGCTTTTGATTTTCTTTGCTTTCCCCAATCGGCTTGCCGTTCTCACATGTCAACAAAATAAGATCTACGTGTCCCGGACCCCTCAAATATTCCCTCTTCTGCAGAGCCATTAGCAAGCTATCAGACGGCCACTTGTTTGAGAAATGATAACAACGTAACTGTGTAGGCATCTTGGTACCATCAAGTGGATGCATATTGTCGTGGCCGGGGGGAAATATTATTCTCTCGCATATGATGGTTACAATAATGACGGAAGCCGCACAAGTCGAAAGATGCTATAAGAATTTAACTCCCCCGAGGGTTGTGGCATATATGTGGAGATGAATGCCATTTTTAGTAGTGTTTTATAAGTGAAAACGAGATTCCAATAAAATTAGTACTCAAGCCCATATGGGTGTTGATCGATCTCTGTTGGCGTGATAGCAAGTGGGGGCATAGCCCTTATCAGGGGGAATATGTGGGTTTATAAATAATACATTGAAACCTCTGGTAACCCATGAGACCTGGGATATTCACATGATTAGCACAGTGCTGAAGCGTGTTTAATCATGCGGCCAACATGGGGTGAACCACGACGTAGGAATTAGTTTTAAGTTCGAAATCTAGTAGCGTGAAAGTCCAGAGATTTATCGGTTATCCCTGCTCTCAGTTGGCACATGTGAGACCATTGATTGCGACATTAAAAAAAGGAAAAAAGGACAGGAAGATTCTTAAATCCCAAAGAAAATGGAGATCTCCAATAAGAAGAAAGAATGGAAATTAAGAACTCTTTTGAGTAAAGGCTAGAGACATTGCTATTCGACTAAGAAGAAAGCAAATCTGCAAATTTTGTGACAGAAAATTCAGTAGTCTTTCAGAAAACAAGGACTACGTGGTCAACTGCTAGACCACAAGTGTTAATGGCTTCCTTAAGGATTAAAGAAAACTTGTCAATATTGTTCAACTTTTGATCTGTATCGTTTCCGAACAAATGATCGATTCACGTATCTACAGGATGGCGAATGGTGTGGCTCTGATTATTTTTTATACTAAATTTGATTTCCAATTATTGGCAAATGGGAACAAGGAAAATTCAAATGCTTTCAAGATCATTAAATATCTAGCAAGTACTATAACTTAGATATCATAATTAGTCGATGATGATCATTAGATAATTACCTAGCTAGTATGAACGCTCAGACGTTGTTTAATCCTCCAAATAGAAAATATTATAAATGCAGTTAGGACTTGAAAGCACAATTAGGCTAATCTAGACTTTGGTTACCGGTCATGTCCCCAAACGATGTCTAAGGCGGTAATAATAGTTAAATTTTGAAAACTATTTGATGCTTAATTTATAATTGTACTTCTGATCTGTTGTAGTTTCTCTAGGGGCAATGGTTTATGGGATCTTCATCTTCAGATTTAATGCAAATGGCGCCGGATTATCATGTATGAAGGGAAGAAGTTAAGAACAATGGCACACCAGATCTGGATTCCTTGGTTTTTGAATGGGATCATGTGAGTTCAGATGGGAATGCCGGGACGGAGACAACCATCCAAAAAGGTCTAAAAAGTTTTGGCACGGATGTTTTCGTCAAAAGCACGGATATTTTTGGAGATGGCATATCTCCGCCATCGCACATCCACAGTATAAAAAAAAGATTTTTTCTTTTACGGAAAGTTTAGTCCCAATAAAACATTTTATATCTCCAAAAATTCCATACACACATCATTTAGGACTGATCGCAAAATCCGTCCCGAAAGAGTACGTACTTTCTGGGACGGATGTTTGCAAAAGTAATGGGAACACTTTGGGTTGTGTTCACGACTAATTGAAATGTGCGAACGGTATGTATATACTAAAAAGTAGAGTTCGGATGCAGTTTGAATTGCCTAATAAGGCATCCGAACGATATTTGATCTCCTAAATGGCATCATGTGGTTTCATTGTCCAAACAGTAATAGTCTCATTCAAACGATGTAAAGTTGACTCGACTCAATTAGGAAAACCGGTTACAATACTCAAAACGTTCATACATAAACCTACCGAAACACCCCAAATAAATGCTCCAACACTCCAGGCAAGCGACTGTTCGTTTACTGTCTAAATGGTCACGCATACCGTTCGGACTGATATAACGGTAAATGGGACATATTTTTAAGACATGCATGAATGGCAGTAGGTGAGCAATGCGTTCGAACGTTTCTTTCTTATATCCAAACAGTTTTCTATTTTTGGGACACCGGGAGGAATATGTTACTCTATGCCTATCTTTAGTGCTTTCCATGCATAAATCGATCTCATACAGTAAATTGTTGTTGACACGCATGTATGTCTTCATGAATTCTACGTAATTCAAGAGCTAAAACAAAATTGACGCATGGTGCTATGGATAACTTTGAACAATGCTACTAAAGGCTTCTTAGTGTGTCTTTTTATTTTCTAGAATGCCTACTTCGGCAATTTTCATGTAAACTTCCTTGACTATATATATCTTTAACACGGCCTATTGACAGGGTGAAATATGGTTGGCCCAATAGTATAAAAGGCTCGGGCCCAATGGCCTCCAAAAGTATCCCAACAACCCATTAAAGAGATAAAGCTTCGCAGGATTACCCAATTATTATCTAGAAGATATACTGGGTGTCCCACCTCTCCTATTATCTAGAGATTAGGTCTTTAACTAATCATCAATTCAATAAAGATAAAATAGCTCCCCAACGTGATAAAAGGAACCAACTCTCGTACTCCTAATTGGAATGAGAGTCCAAACCACACGAGCAGTTCAATCCTTTTGTGATTGAACCTCTTCAAGTCTATAAAAAAAAGGTTTGCAACCCCTAATTCTACATTTTAATTACTAGCTCTCCTATCATTATTTTCAGGCAAAAATAGACTTTGCACCCTAGACCCTAATTTGCCGTTATTTCTCATGGTAAACAAAGCACGTGACGTCCACATGACTTCCTCCCATTTATGATGCCCTTTTTACCCTTCACTAACATAGATAGACGTTGAATCACGTATTCAATTTTGAGCCCGATTTGTCTAAATAGTTCGAAGTTGCTTCTCTTTGATGATACCACAATTGTCTTCTTTGGCAGTTACCAATTGATGTATGGAGATCTCCTATTTTAGGGTTTTGAGCATTCTGCGATTGTATGTATCGTGCTAGGAAAGTTTAGGGCTTTCAACAATTTTGATGAATGTTCATTACTTTTGGGTATTGTACGTAGGTAGTAACATTTTTAAGCTGATTGCATACATAAATTGCAAGGAATCGTCAACTTCCACATTTCTTAATTGAATATGAAAACTCGTAGGGTGTCGTGGTCCCCTTCTGTCCCCTATGATTGAATTTGTTGGCAATATTATACTATTGACTCAGAGCAAGTTGTGTAGTCCCATAAAGTACATGTTTGGTTGTTACATTTTGATGCTTGTGGGTCTCCTTTGAGCATGTTCTACGCATTCAAATTAGACAAATGCCTATGTGGGTCTCTTTGTTTAACGTTTAGCTTCAACCCACTCAATTCCATTGTGTTCCACGTTACATTTGTTTAATTTATAGTTTTGTTTCAAAAAATATTACATGGCAAGAAAAGTCCCAATGTTTATAGCTACCAAGTCCTTTACATGATTATTTGTAGACTATTATCTTTAAGACTATAAGCCATTTTGTGGGTACAAAGTACACACCCGAATGCTTGCACTGCTTGCCTTATATTCTATTGATTATGTTTCAGCTAACTATTATAAATCATTTTATATTTTGACATGAATGGTCTATATTACTTGCAGGTGCTTTATTTCGCAAATCATGCCTCCTGATTTCTTTCTATTCTCGGTACATTATGGTGGTAGGTTTAGTAGGCAGTTTGGGTGTCGTTACATCGGTGGAGATGTTGACGTGTACGACGAACCATACAATCCAGATTGTTTGCAATTCCTTGAACTAGAGGCCATTGTGAAGCCATTTGGATATAAGGCTGATGATCTCATTTACTAGAAGCAGCCAAGGAAAAGTCTTCATGATGGCACAATCCTTGTGTCCTCTGACCATAATGTTTTGGTAATGGTGAAGTACCACGAGAGAGAATTTGTTGTAGTCTTGTATGTTGTCTCATTTGATGACAACGGAGAGGGTGACAATATTGGCGAGGAAGCCATAGAAGCTGAGAAAGAAAACGAGATACGTAGATTGAGGTTGAATGATCCTTTCTGGAATCAAGTCCTTAGCTCCGATGAAGAACTTTTTAACGTTGATGTAGACAACGCTCACAATTATAGTGTGGGACAATCTTCCGTTAGAGGTCATACATCTTTTGGAACAGATGTTAGATATGAGACAACAATTAATGATGAGGGGTGATGGAGGCGAGGATGAGGGGGGTGACAGGGGTGGTCTAGAGTCGCATAAAATTCATTGCAACCCATTGAAAGGAAAGGCTTCTATTAATGAAGACGAGCAACGTGTTTCAGATATAAGTGATGGTACTTATGTTGGCTTATAGTTACGTAATACCCCCTCCCTTTTTAACACTTTTTAAACATAATTTAGTTGATTAATGGAGATAATTTCCTTAGTAATTTGAATTTTTCTAGGTAGAATTCTTTCTTGGTGAATCTACATGTTTTAAGGGTATTAATTTTCTTGCTCACATTTTCATTCATCTAGCTTGTTATCTAATTAGGTATTTGCATGTTATGGGTTTTGAAAATACATGAATCTTCTCATTTCTTTTATCTATATTTTTGCTCTCCACATACTTTAATTTGATTGACTGACTATTCATTATTTAAATCAGTCATTTCTATTTTTTTCTCTAGATACACGTTTATCACCTAGATTGTTTTAATAATGTTTCATTGGTCACCATTTTATCTTTTTGTCTCATTATCATTTCATGTTCACATTAGTTGATTAAGAGGTAGGATTTTGGAGACCAATCGGCAAGCATAGGTTTTAGGGAGACTTTGGAAGATTTTGTGATCTCTAATCATTTCCTATAAAAAGAAACATTGTGCCACTTGGCAAGTACTGCACATTGCTGCCCAAATCACACATTCAATGGGCTTGAATTTTTGTAGTTAACTCTAGGTTAGATGATTGCCTAAATCTAGGTTAGGTATTAGATTAGATGTAATCCTAAGTGACTAACTAGAGTTAGTTAGGTCTATATAAAGCTAAGGCAACCGTGGGGTTCATTTTTCCCTTGGTGTTGCCAAGCTAGAGAGTAAGATAGAGTGCAAAGGAGAGAGAGGCGTGAAGGACAAGGGCAGGCCGAGAGATAGGAAGAAGAAAGAGAAGAAGAAGAAAGGGAAAAAGATAAGAAGAAAAGGGAGGTGAAGAGAAAGAGGTAGGTTGTAAAGTTTTATGTCCTTCTACTTCTAAGTTCTTGGAGCCAAGTTTCTTCATTGATGCTAACAAGTGCCGATGGGGGAAAGGGAGAAATAACGTTGCTCTTTGCAACAGCTTCTCGTCTCCAAAACTCTTCATTGTTATTCTCTGCTCTTTGCATTCGCCCGTATAGGATTTACAAAATGGATTCTATCGTTGTGAAACTAAGAGGAGTTCTGTCGGCTTAAAAAATTCCAGATAGGTTAAAAAATTGTAAATGTGGTCACATTTCGTGCGGTGCAGTTTTGGAGATTTAAAGGAAGGGAAAAAATGGGAGTGGCGCCATCATTTCATCAAGTGAAAAATGCTGTCATTTTGGGCTTTTGGATACAGGGATGGAGGTTACATACAAAAATGAGGTTGAGTGGGAGTGATTTGCTGATGTGGTGACAATTTTCATTAAAGGGAATAACGGAGGGGTGACAGAATGACCAATAATTTGAAAAGATAGTAAACTCAAGGACTAAGAATTTGAACCTCAAAATGACATGACAAGAAATGAAAAGGATGCAAAACCAAGTGACTAAAAATCAAAATTTCCTAAAAAATTAATCAAACAAGATACCTAACAACTTAGGATATAGTGTGACTACATTAATTACTCACAAACATCATACAATAATGTATTTCGTCCAAAATTAAAATATCAACAAAAAAACCCCATATGTAAAATCTAACAAATACCCAAACAAAATTAAACTATTGTTACCTCAACTTGAACTTAAGCTCCTCTTCTTTCTCTTAGTCATGCAAAATCAAGCAACAAACACAACAAATCCTATCTCTCAACAAAAACAACACTTCAACGATTTAAACTACAAATCCTTCTCTTCAATACAAATGGATGACCTTGATGAACTCTATTGGTTGTTTCTCAAAACTTTAAAATAGGTCTTTTTTTTTACTCTATTTGCAAATCCACATTTTGGGACCCTCGGGTCCTTTATATTATATCTGATTTGCAACACAATGTTTGAACGAAACATACAACCTTTCAAACATATGCGCGTCTATTGGTCATTTTATCATATTTGAATGCACATTTCGGTCATTTTGAATGAAAATACAATGACAACTTATAAGTATTGTGTTCATTCCAAAAAATTACAGGCATTCATTCAAATAGAAAGAGACGCTAGATGATGACATCTTGTAAATAGGTTGCGTCCAAACACTTGTAAAATAACTTTTCAAACAGTAATGTCGTGCGAAATTCAACGTAGTTTGGATTAGGGTAAACATTTGAACAACAATAATACGAAGTTCTAACGATTACACTATTCAAAATATACATTAATATCGTAATAATAGTAGCACATAATATTATTTCAAGAAGCACCACTAACATTAAAAGCGCGCGTATCTAAGTATGTACAAGCGTGTAATGTGAATCGTACAAAAGTATTACTACAAGAAAATCAATGTGTAACGGTGCTACGTGAATGTAGCTAAAATTCAAATTTCTGCTGCTGTAACTCACAGGTGACAATTATAAAATTGTCGAAGCTCTGTCACTTTTACGTCGTCACTATTTATATCCAGCGACGCATTTTTCTTTCATCGCCTTTTACTCGGTAATAACTATAGATACTAGAGTCGAGAGAGTGCACTCTATTCTATCGTTTTTAGCTTTCTCCCTTGTTCCATTTCTGTCGTAAGAAGAAAAGAGCAACCAATTTAATTTGTCGCATTTCTGAGCCCAAATCGTCGCAGGAAGTTAAGAGCAACGATTATAGCTCCTGCAATTTAGTGACATTGTTTTATGTTGTTGCAAGATGTTTGTGGCTGCGGTTTTCTTGCCGTCGATGAACAGTTTCAACAACCAAGCTTTAGGCAGTATCGCAGATTTATGTTCTTGCAAGCTATTTGTGGCTACGGTTTTCTTGCGGTCGATGAACGACTTCAGCAACCAAGCTTTAGGTGTCGTAGATATTGTTTTGATTGCAGCGAAACTTCCGTTGCCAGTAAAAGGTTCCAACAACGCCTATACGATCTCTATTTGTGACAAGTTTTTGTATGTGGCTGCAGTTTTCTTTTCGTCGAATAATGGTTTCAGCAACGAAGCTTTAGGTGGTGTTGCAGATATAATTTTGATTTCGGCGAGTCGGCGAAATTTTCGTTGCCACAACACCTATATAATTTCTGTTGCAGCGACAAGTTTTTGTATAGTGGCCATTTATGATTGCTGCACTTTACTCTGTTTTTTAGCTTTGGCCACGTCAAAATATCTTTAGTCGTTGGTGCCCAGATCCACATCAACTTTTTGGGGAAATGCTACTTTGTCGCTAGTCAAGTTGTGTTTTCTTTATTTTGCAGGTTTGTTTTCGTTTTTTTTTTCATTTTCTGTAAGTGTCCTATTTTCATGTGAGAACTCATTCCAAGTGTCCCTGTTATCAAACAATAAATTTAAACAAATGGTAATGAAAGATGGACTGAGAAAAGATTTGTGTTAATATATTAGCATATACACACTTTCTTTGTATCCATGGTGAGCAACAAAACAATATGCTCATGCTAAAAGTTTGATCTGATTTGAACAAAAGTTGTGGTTCCTATACATAATTTTCATAAGCAGATATTTACATCAATATAAAGATGTACAAAAATGGTGACAATATTTTGATAATTTACTTCACCCATCCCTTAGTGCGAGATTAAAACTTTGTGTTCAAAGTTTCACCTACCAACAACATTCCTGATTTTGTGTTCATCCTTCACCCAACAAAAAGTCAGTCAATCACAATTCTGGAACAAAAGGAACAACAACTCACACTCCATCCCCTTCAAGGAGCTCAAAACACCCACCTATGTCTCAAAAAACCAGTAAGCTTTTGGTCTTCCAACAAGCAAAAAAACACCCACCTAGGATGTCTCAAAAAACCAACAGATGCCTGCACATATTCATTCACATCAATAGACAACAACAAACGTTAAGAGTCATAAGGCATTTGTGTCCAAAATGTTGAGAGCATCAGAAAATTTACCCAACATATTCTAAAAAAAAAAAACCTAGCATACAAAATCATTACTTAGTCCAAAATATTGTATCTTAAATGCCAAACTCACCAAGCATTCACAAGTGACATGGAACCCTCCTCTATGGGAGAGTTTCATCCTGACTATTTTCTTGGGAGTTCCTCTTTGACCACAGTAAATCTATCTTCTCATGGTATGAGGCTAGTTGAAACATCAATGTATTCATGTTATTTTGCAAGGTATCATATTTCTCCTTAGAAATCTTCAGCTTTGATTTGTATCTCTCAACTTCTTGAGTAAGTTGGGTTACAAGATAGGAACAAGATGATGGAAAGGGGATAGGAATGAATGAGTTGCCTAATCCTCTCATGTATCCTAATCCTCTCATGTATCCGCATTTTGACCTCATACAATGTCTTCACGTGAGGTTTGTGTAGGATCACGATCAGCATACAATGTCTTCATCCTTTCCTGCACAATGAACAAGTGAAAGCAAACCAACACCAAAAATTACTTTGGGACCAAATATCAGAATATATATCTTAGTCACAAGCTCCATAAGCCAAAAAACACAATAAAGTACCAAAGTAAATGTACATGTGAAGGCAATCGAAAATAGGAATCTGCTGATATGACACCAGAGTGCAAGCAACCAACAACAAATTATCTACTAAAATTTAGGAAAAACACAAAAATTAATCAATACAATGGAACATAAATTCAACAAAATTCAATTTATTTAAGCCAACACATATAACCGGTCTAGCTAGGCTTACATATAGTTCTTCACAGGCTGGTGTGACCCACCAAGATGAGTTTGCCCTTGTTCGAGTACGTTTGTAGAACTCTATCACGTTTTTATCCTCTTCAATCTGCACAATGAATATTTTAGAAGGGTAGCTAAAACGTGGAAACCAACATGGATGTGGACAGAGTCGGAGAATCAATTCAATTACCTTTTCCATACGTGAACAAAGCAGGGACTTGGATCTAGATGTGTGGTTCACTAGCATTTTTTCCTATTGATAGTATTTCTCTAGCTCCTCTACACATCATTGGTATTGCCAATCAGCACAAAAGGAATATCATAATCTTGATAGCATAAATTGATCATTCTAAAATAAAAATATGAATACTTTATAGGCCTTTGTTTCCCATAAATCACAACACTTCTCCCAAATAGGCACTGCAACTTCCTCTTGTACAACTTGTGGAGGTGATATTTAGTTGACTTGAAGCTGTACGCTAGTCGTGCCTTAATGCAAGCCTGGTCTTCATGGCGATGCCAGTCAAGCTCAAAATCTCCCTGTTTCACAAATGAAGGTAGCGCATTAAAGCAGCAAACTAAGCTAACTGTCCTCTCATATGTACTCTGTTTTACTTAGAACAACGGTTTTTGCCAAGTTTACACCATAATCTTACCAATATCCTTGCATACATCTCCTCTTTATCCCGTTTTGGGACTTCGCTCCAGCTCTTATAATGGACATCGATGAAATGTCAAATAAGATACGCTACCCTTTCCTTAAAGCGCCGTTCATTCTCACCAACTGACCCTCTTGCTCCCACAGGGACCTACACAACAATCCGTCCTTTCTTTTGAAGCTTCTCGAACATGGTCCTGTTGCCTTTCCACGCTCCTTCTTCCTAGGAGCCATTGTTGTCCAACCACAGATAAGAGAGGATTTTAACGTCAGGGTGGTTAAGGGAACGATTTGAATACAAACAAACTAAAATATTGATCAACAAAAGTCTCGCGGAATAAGCTCAGGCATGGTTGGGGGTTACGACGTCTGGCCATGCCCACGATTTTTGTGTTTCTTTCCACCAATCGGTCGTCTCCTTCCTCTTGACACACCTATTGCCATGATTCAATAAGTAAATGACGATTTCACCTTCAAGATACCCAGAGTTGCAAAAGATAACTCTTTTGTGGGGTTAAATGGTGGGAAAGAAGACCGCGGTTTCGAAATGAATTTTTCTTATGCACGTGAGCCTTTTTCCCTCCATTTATCAAGTTGGTTCAAAGCTGCTCTCCCCCACAAATGACTTTCACACACGCGCAATGTCACTTTTCATTATAACATATAAATTATGTTACGTGTTGACTTTTCCACACCTCCTACAATGTTGGTTAAATAGTATAATTTATGAAAAAGTATAATTTATGTTTTTGTGTTACGTATATAAAAGAAACGAACAATGGCTATTTTATGTTCTTTGTCTTGTGTGACTAATATTTGATATTTTACCTAATCTTTTTAAGACTGCTCAACCGTACTTGATGGATGCACTTTCCTTTCTCTTCTCATTTCTAAATGATTTTGTTGGTTTTCAGGTGGCGAGTCTTGGGGATTTTTCTTGTACTCAGTACTAACAGTGTTCATACTGTAAGAATTGTGATACAAACTTAACCTCTTAGTATTCGCTTAGCTAGGAACTTGCATTTATACTTTATTCTTTGGTGTTTGTCCTAGTCCATCGTCTTTTGACTGGTTGTTTGTTTACTGAATTTGCTCATATGCAGGTCGATAGTCCCATTAACTCGGTTTGTTATCGAGCGGAACCATGACTGAAGATAGAATCTAGCTCAACAAGTTGGAGCCAATTTAGATGATGCTTTCCCTCCCTCAAAGCAATTGGCTTAATATCCATCAAGGATTCTGCAGTGAGCATGATAAAATGTAGCCTTAAGTTCAGCGAAAAGTTCTTAATCACTGCACCCTGCACACTTTAAGGTCCTTACATTCGCCTTGGGAGATGAGCGAGGATGTCAAGCTTATAAGAAACCAGAAGAGAAAGTTTTCTGCCACATATATCTATCTCAAAGTAGTACAAGATGCCAAATATTGCAAATATTCCAAATTCATCCAAAATGTTAATAGAAAATTTTTGTGGTAATTCATTGACCATGAGATAAATAATTCCTATCGTTCTACTAACCAGAAGTCAAATATTGCCAAGGTGTAATACTAACCATAATCTAAATATTACAATTCAAAAATCACCAACTTAGGTAATCCAAGATACGGAGCACCATGTTTACTGGATACTATAGTTGCAAAGTTCAAAAAAATATGTCAAGTCTGGCGAAATGAGAGGCTAGCTCCTACATCTTGTACTCTTCACATTTTTAGCAGATACTCAACAAATAAAGAAGAAGGAAATCTTGAGTCCTGGACCCAGCACATTATCACCATCATCACCAACCCTACATTCAAACAAACACAATCGCAACCCAATAAGTTTAAACATCCAAATAATTGTTTCAAGTAATACTGAACAAAGACAACACACATCCAAAAAACAGAGAACACTAACTAACATTGAAATATCAATTGGTGGGGATAAAAAATCTGCCGACATCTATCAATCACTGATTACTGATCCATCTTTAAGGCAAATAAATAATTCACATAACCAACATCTTCACTCCCTAACCTTCTCTTTTAAGATGAGGCATGCATGACAGGAGATGAGAAACGCTCTTTACCTTCTCTTTTACTAGTTCTTCCCTCTTTGAAATTTGGAACTGCTTCTGTGAGATGTATGGAGCTAAGTTGAGGTCAATCACAAGTTGTTGCTTCCACTCAAACTGAGAAGTGGTGATGAATATAAGCAGCAGAAAAACAAGCAGCATGGGCCTTGACATCATTCAAGCAGCTCTCACAAAACTTGCTCAACATTGAAGTAAGTATAATAAATATTGTTGCATTACACTTTGGCTATTCACTTAGATCTCAGATGACAAAACTCTCAATTTAGACATGAAGAAGACCAGGGAAAAGAAAGTAAATGGCTTCTATATGAAACATTCTATACTGTTTGAATTTGCCCAAAGTGAATCTCTCTGAACTCAACTTCATAGACATATGGGGAACCCCTTAGAAAATGTGAATTTTCCCACAATCATTTTGTACATGAAGAAGACCATTGAAAAGAAAGCAAATATGGCTTATATATGAAGCATCTTATTCTGTTTGAATTTACCCAAAGTGAATCTCTATCAACTGAATCTCATAGACATATGGGGAACCCCTTAGAAAATGTAAAATTTCCAACAACAAATCCCCCAAAAGGCTCAAAATCCTAAATTTAGATCTAAGCGTTACTTTCTTAGTAACCAAACAAAGTTAAAATTAACAGGGAGGGCACTCCCAAAAAAGAATATTGTGATAGGACTTTTAATAAGATAATGCAACACTCTTCTAAACAGAATTATTCACACATTGACGATCAGAATCTAAGATAACTCTTGCATTATATTTTACCCAAACTGAATTAAAGCACATAAGCAAATAAACAAACAAACCAAAGAAATAACCAATAGTTTAGCAGTCACTGAGATCGCCAAGGATAATAGAGAAGCAATTCAACCATAGAACTCTAGCAGTCTATCTAATTGCTAAGGAAAACAAATGCCTGAAGAGAGGAGGATGGGGAAGCATAATTTCCTTTCGGCCTTTTATTTAGGTGTCCCAACCTCAAAAAACTCCACTCAACTAATAAATGCGAAACCACTAAAATTAGGTTCAGCAATGCAATTTTCTTGTCTTTCTTGTCCCCTGTAGCACCAAGAAGTACGGGAAAATTCAAACCGTTGAGGAATCCTGGTAATTCAATCTTGTTAATCTCTCTGTTTCCTAGGAAGACAATCCATCTTCAGTGGAATTGGTTACTACAGATGAAATGAGTCCTCCAATTAACACCAGAACAGAAAAATCCTAACTCCTTGAAGAAACCAACATAAAAAAAAGATTAGAACAAGAGTAATTGGTCTTTTCCCTCTGACATTCAACTTCTCCATGCAATGAATATAAAAGTAATTGAAAGGCTATGTAGCAACCCAAGAGGAGGGATGAATTGGGTTTTACTAAAAATTAACAATTTTCAGGAGATTTAAAACACCAATCACAAACAATCACAATAAACCAAAGCAGTATAGAAATAATGAAATTTAAGAAGATAAGGGTTGAAGAGATAACACCATAGTTTTTAGGTGGTTCAGCAAAAACACTTGCCTACATCCACCCCCAAGGCAATTGACTTCCTTGGGCTTCCCTCACTATAATAGAATAGCAAGTACACCTTAGCTTCTGGGATGCTAAGGAACCGTTACAAAACGTTTTTAAAGATCACGCTTAAACTCTTCACAAATCCTCACAACCTAGAGGATTTCTTCTATTCTCACAAGTAGGACCCAGTGTTTACCCAACACTCTCAAAGTTTAAATGAAAGGGTACAAGGTGAAAACTCACGTATTGGCTCTTAAAGCTGAATATTCAAGTATGAGGTACAAAGGTAGGAGAGAGAGAATAAATTTACACTAGAAGACTCGAAATTTGATGGTGAAAGAGCAGGCATTCTCAGTAGGTGCGGAGCTTCTCTCTTCTTCAAGGCTTTCCCACTTTTCTTAAGGGTTAGGTCAAGGAGTAATTGCAAATCGTGTGTGTAGGTGAGAGCTCTTGATTTCTTCAACAATTGGAGCTTGTTCGGCTATAAAAATCCTCAAGATTTTTTTGAATACAAAATTTTCACAACCAAACATCATTTTTAACCCTACATAAAAATAACTACAACACGCATACCAATAAAGTTAACATCACATAAAAATTCTCAAAACACAAAAAAATCCTCAAAATACTATACAACCGAACAGCCCCTGGTCTTCTATATAACCCATTTTAACTTCAACGGTATAGTGGGTAGGTGAGAAAGCCGTTGGAAACTTTTCCATGAAATGAGAAGCGTTTTAATGCGTCTGATGGCTTTCCGGAAAATCCTCAATCTCGTGTAATGTGTCGACACTTCAACTAGCATGGGCTGACACATAAAATTTGAACTAAAAAATAGTGCTCGGGAGTCAGTACAATATGTCGACACATGTTTTGGTCAAAACACATGTCTCGGGTGTAAGTTCAATGTGTCGACACTATAGGGTTAATGTGTCGACACATGTTTTGCCTTGAAAAACATGTCTCGGGAGTTAGGGTAATGTGTCGACAAATGTTCTGAATGTGTTGACACCTAAAAGTTCTGGAGACAAAAATCAGTGTTTTTGAAGTTTTCAACTCATTCCAAAACAATTTTAAGTGTCTAATCCTTTGAAAAGAATATCAACCATTATGAGCAAAGACTTTTAGAGAGATAAATTCAATCCTTTTGAAGTATAAATTGGAATTTGTGGATTGTAAAAATAGATTCTAAAGTCAAAAACTAAGAAACTTTTGTTATCATCAAAATCATTTATAAATTGTTTGTAAAACAACGTTGGGCTAACAATCTCCTCCTTTTTGATGATGACAAAAACATGTTAAAAACAATTTTTTGCTAACAAATAGAAAAGCTTCCCTTGAGAACAAGCAGGAGTTTTTCATGTTATACTTTTAGCAAATAAACTTTATAATTTTATAAAATTTTTGCAAGAGTTCCCTTTGTAAATGTAAGTTTCCCAAAATTTAAAACATAAAAAAAAAACACTTTTACGAACTTCCTCCAAACTTCTCAAACCCCAAAGATTATCAACAAAACCCAAGACTTTATATAGAGAGAATTTGAGAGATAGAAAGACTACCTCTAAAGTTATTTACATTGGTCCATAATGAACCACAATGAGCATTTCTCACAGACTTCATTTGTGCTTCCTTAGAGATTATCAACAAGCAAATATAGGAAATCATTTATGAACATCATAATCAACACATCTAAACAAGATCAAGAATTAATCACAAAGGACATAATAGTTCAGAAGTTTAAGTAAACATGATAAGCATAGGAAAATAGGAATTAGTTTAGCATATGTACATCTATAAGACAAAATGTTATCGAAAGAGCTAAGAGTTCCAGCACATGTACAATTTTCTTCCCCTTTGGCATCATCAAAAAGAACAAGTAAGGGAGGAGGTGAAAAGGTAAGAGGTTGTGGAGAGAGTCAAACAAGAAGACTATGGGGAATCAAAGGGAGGTGGTGGATGGTCCACATCAAACTTCTTCAGCCAGTTGACCCAGGTGGTGGAGAACCAATAAGTCCATTGAATAACTCTGGGACGAAGATTGCAATCTTCATCCAAATGAATCTCGGTGGCCTTGATCACATCTTCAGCAGTGTTCTTCATCTCTTGCTTGAGAATTTCTTATGTGGAAGCAATTTCATCCACTGAATGTTGGATCATATTGCTTGCCACTTTGATGCTATTGTTGACTTGATGTTTGAGATTCCTCATATCCTTAGAGATAATCCCAAGGTGTTCAGTGTTGTCAGCAAGCATTTTCTTGATATCTTCAAACCCGGTTTTCATAGAGCTGACTAAATCCTCCATATTCGTGCCCAACTTCTTCTGCTCTTTCTTGATCTCATTCATAGAGGCCTCAAGAGTATCTAGGAGAGGTTGATGAGAGCTACAACCAGAAGCTTTTCGAGAGGTATATGCAACAGGTGGAGGAGAGACAGATAACAGAGTATGCTCCTCTATAGGGGTTTCAGCATCGCTATCCTCATCAGACTCATAACTCTTATCACCACCCTTTTGAGGAGTTACTACTGATTTCTTCACCCAATCTCCATCCTCATTTTTCATAAAACCCATCAACTTTAGATTATAATCTTGGGAATCCTTGGGTTTTTCTCTAACATCCATAGAGACATCTATATCAAAGATATGGAATAAATGGGTGAACACATCCCATAAGGCAGTCCTTGCCTTTTCTTTTAAGAGGCTGCCTTAATGTGGTTTATCATCAGATGTCCAAGGTTCATTGGAGTACGTGTGATCAAGCAATACATGATAAACAACTCCAAAAAAGTAATATACTCAAATTTACCAGTCCTTGGTAAAATTACATGGCACACCATGTGATGTAAAATTCTTCTATGGAATGTCAAATCACTAGCAGTGGGTTTAAAAACTTTGTTTAGGGTTGGATTATCCAATACAACCCTAAGCATATATAGAGGTTCCACCTCTGCCATTCCCATCCAGGTGTATGCATCAAAGAACTTCTTTCCCCCATTGGGAGCACCAATCACATTATTCGAAGAAGTTGCAGAAAAATCCAAAATCTTCCCATTTACATAGCTTGTGACAGATTCGGAAGTGGTGTGTTTAAGATTTGCATATACTAATTTAACAAGATAGATATAGCAATCAACCTTCAAATTAACAAACACACTCCATCCTTGATAATCAAACATTTCCTTAAAGTCAAACTCATTCTTATTGAACCAATTGAAATCTGCCCATCTACCACCAATAACTTTCCTGGCCCTAAAATCTTGTAGAAAACGATTTTTGCACAGACCTGACCTGTAGATGTAGGATTTAGTGGAGGGCATTGCTTCTTCCACACTTTTCCCTTTCTTCTTTGCTCTGGAACTTGCCGAAGAGGGGGGTCTGAGATTGGGAGCGTTTGGGGCGACTGGAGGACATCTTGGCAAGTGCAGTGATGTTGTCGGCGGTGAGATTTTGAAAGGAGGTCCGACCGGTGATGGGATTTCATTGGGAGGAGAGAAAAGGCTCGGCTAGGGTGAGAGAGAGAAGTCTGTGAATGGGAAGGGGAGAAATGTGCCGACCCTTGCCCTAGGAGGCTTGATATAACACACGGGTACCCGGTTTTTAAAAAAAACTGTGCCCGATATATGTGTCGACACATTGGATCAATGTGTCGGCACATTACACATGTACCCGAGAGCCAATTTTTAAGAAGGTCAAAAACTGAAGCTAATGTGTTGACACATTCAGGACATGTGTCGACACATACTTCCTTGTGCAAAACGCCATTAAAACCAGATGTGTTGATACTTGAATTACCAAGTGTTGACACATTCTATACAAAGTAAAATTTCTTCAGAGAATTTTCAAAGAAATAAATTTGAACTTATATCATCATAAAGCATTTTAGCATATATATCAAGCCATGTTCTAAGCATCCAAGAAGCATATTCAAAGCATCAAAATAGGCATATATCATCACATTAAGCTAAAGGAAATGTCATTCCTATCTCTTGTCGAATAAAATAAAATCTATCCTCATTAAGAGGTTTTGTGAAAATATCCGCCAATTGGAGGTTGGTATTTACAAACTCAAGAACTATATCCCCTCTTTGAGCATGATCACGAATAAAGTGAGGTTTTATCTCAATGTATTTCGTCCTAGAGTGCTGAATAGGATTTTTTGTAAGGTTTATTGCACTAGTGTTGTCACATTTTATTGGGATGAGAGAGTAATGAAAATTAAAATCTTCTAGTTGTTGTTTCATCCATAAAACTTGTGTACAACAATTGCTCACAGCAATATACTCGGCTTCCGTAGTTGATAGAGCTACAGAGTTTTATTTCTTGCAACACCAAGAGACTAGTGAGGGGCCAAGGAATTGGCAAGCACCACTAGTACTCTTTCTATCAATTTTACAACCAGCATAGTTCGCATCCGAGTATCCTAGTAAATTAAATTCAACACTCTTAGGATAAAATAATCTTAGATTTTGAGTTCCAACAAGATATCTAATAATCCGTTTGACTGAAATAAGATGAGATTCCTTAGGACATGATTGATATCTAGCACACATACAAACATTAAACACTATATCCAGTCTACTAGTGGTAAGATAGAGTAAGGATCGAATCATACCTCGGTCTTTGGTTTGGTCCACATTCTTACCATTTTCAATTTTTTCCATCTTTGTTGATGGACTCATAGGTGTGCTAATTGGTTTTGAACTCTCCATAGAGAAACGCTTGAGAAGATCTTTTGTATAATTTGCTTGGTTGATGAAGATCCCTTCATTGCTTTGTTTGATTTGAAGTCCAAGGAAATAATTCAATTCCCTCATGAGACTCATCTCAAATTCACCCTGCATTACTTGTGAAGACTCTTGACACAAGACTTCATTACTTGATCCGAAAATGATACCATCAACATATATTTTAACAATCAACAAATCATTGTCTTTCTCTTTGGTAAAAAGGGTAGTATCAATTTTGCCACGTAAAAAACTATTTTCTATAAGGAATGAAATCAACCTTTCGTACCATGCCTGTGGTGCTTGTTTCAAACCATAGTGTGCTTTTGTGAGCTTATACACATGTTTAGGAAGATTTTCATCTTCAAAACCTTTTGGTTGCTCAACATATACTTTCTCAGAGAGAAATCCATTTAAAATGCACTTTTTACATCCATTTGAAAGAGTTTAAAATCTTTGAAACAAGTAAAAGCAGGTAACATTCGTATTGATTCAAAACGGGCAACGGGTGCAAAAGTTTCATCGAAATCTATTTTTTCTTCTTGATTCTACCCTTGGGATACTAATCTTGCTTTGTTCCTTAAAAGTTTTCCAGATTCATCCATTTTGTTTCTAAAAATCCATTTTGTACCAATGATATGATAATCCATGTGTCTAGGAACTAGATGTCATACATACTTATTTTAGATTCCTTTACTTGGCTTGTACCTTCATGAGTTACTTGAAGTTTATCCCAAATTCGCTTTGCAGTTTCACAACCGGAAATTCGATTAAACTCATTTGAATCTAAAGCACAATATAACAAATTCATAACTTTTGAGTTTAAAGACATGAGTTTCAAATCATCATCATCAAATTCCTTTTCATCCTTCAATACACCTTCCTTGTTTCTAGGGAATCTAAGACTATTTGAGATTATTCTCCATACATCATAATCTATGGCTTGGATATAGATTCTCATTCTAGCTTTCCAATAGTTATAACATGTTCCATTGAAGAGAGGTGATCTATTTGTGGATTGACCTTTAGCTAAGGAGGTACTAACAATGGTTGTCATTAAAAAAGCTGAAATCTCAGCTCTGATACCAATTGAAAGGCTATGTAGCAACCCAATAGGGGGTGAATTGAGTTTTACTAAAAATTAACAATTTTTAGGAGATTTAAAACACCAATCACAAACAATCACAATAAACCAAAGCAGTATAGAAATAAAGAAATTTAAAAAGATAAGGTTGAAGAGATAACACCGTATTTTTTAGGTGGTTCGGTCAAAACACATTCCTACATCCACCCCCAAGACAATTGACTTCCTTGGGCTTCCTTCGGCCAAAACACAACCCCTTATTCAATTTTTGTTATTTGCTCTATGTATTCGTTTTTGATTTAAATTGAAGGGCCATTGTTTTGCCAATGTAAGATGTTAAGTTGATTACGATATTTTGAATCATAAGTTTTCTTAAGTATTTTCATTATGATGTGAAATAATGCTAGTATAATTGTCATGGCCGAATTTTTCAAGGTAGATTTCCTTTATGAATTAATTTTTATATTTGCTTATTATTATGCTACCAAGATTTATGAAATTAATATCAAGAATATATGAAGAGTAATTTATTTTTTACTATTCCCGAAATTCTCTAAGTAGAATTCATTACATAGTAATCTATAGTTGTGATATTCTATGTTAAGCATATAAATTATTTTATGTCCTTGTTAAGTAACCCTAATCTTCATTAGGTAGTCTTAAGCATCATTAGGAGAATTAAGTGATAAGTTAGTATGCTTATAGAATAGTTTAATGAAGAAATAAGAGATAAGCTAGTGTGCTTATAATGGAGATAAGTTAGTGAGCTTGTAATAAAGATAGGTTGATATGCTTGTAATGGTGATAAGGTAGTATGTTTATAGTGGAGATAAGTTAATGTGCCTATAAAGTGGACCATGTGATAAGAGAAAGATAAAATGAAAAAGTAGAAATCAAAGGCAAGAAAGGAATTTACGTGAAAGGCAAAGAGAAAAATTGAATTGGCTTTTGGGTGATTCACGTGTATGGCTTAAGAAGGAGACAAGAAATAAATGCAAGTGAAGGTGATAAGACAAAGAACATGTCAACCGCCCATGGCAGCCAATAGCATAGGGTGATACAAACAATGTTGTCCCTCCCCTTTTCTTATGTTTAGGTCAAGTACATTTGCTTTTGCACTCCTCGTCACCGAACACTCAGCTCACCTCACAACTCTCAGCTCATTTCATTTGACTGAGAACCCCTTCACTTCTCCAAGCTCCTCTTTTCACTTCTTCACGCCACTTCCAGCAGTAACCTCACCCACATCTCAGCTCACTTGGTTCTCTCATCTCATAGCAGCCTACTTCACTGCACCATTTTCTCTCTAGCCGAATTTCTCCATCTCTTCAAGCTTCCCTTTTCTCACACCATTTTCAGCAACTCATCCTCCACATATCAGTACATTGCTTGCTCTCATCTCAGCCCCTTTGTAGCCACATAAGAGAGAGAAGCCGAGAGATTTGAGAGGAAGAAGTCTTGCTGTCTTGGTCGAGTGTCATAGTAGGAGGAAGAGGTAAAAGGACTTGGTTTCTTTGCATGTACACCTTCTTGTTCCTTTCCTTCATATATTCTGACCTGAGTATTTTCATGCTAGGTATTTTCTTTCCTAATCAGCTCTTGTGTTCAGCACTATAAGGTAAGAAAGAGTTGGACTTTCTCAAGAATGGACTTGCTGTTTTGGCCGAGTGTTTTGTATTCTTTTTCTTTTGTAGATGCATGAATGTTAGATCTGATTAGGTTGGGTTTGTTGGAATTAATGTTGTGATGTTGTTGATAATTAGGGGAAGGAGAAGAGGAAAAAACAACATGGTGAAATTCGGTTTTCCTTGGTGTTGGCCGGATCTGTTTTAATGTCTTTCCACTTGGAAATTACATGCATGCTTGTTTTTTATATGGATCTGGTCATATTCATCTCGATTTGCATGGTTAGGTTGTGAAATTGGTTGCTGGAAGAGGGGATTTCATTTTGGATGTGAAGAAGATTGCATGCATGTGATTTGTTGATGACCGAATGGCTTAGAAATGAAAATCTAGGTAATGGCCGAATGGTTTGGAGTTAGAAAACCCTATGTTTGATGTTAAGGTTTGGTTTAATCTTGCATGCAATTAGAGATCACTAATAAGGCCAAGATTTGAAGTTCATTAATGGTGTAAAGAAAGGCTTATGGTGTAAACAATGGTGAAAATTGTAGCATGCATCATTTTGATATTAGCATTAGTCATTGCATGTGTTGGCCGAATACATTATGTACAAAAATGAAGTGAAAACTTGGTGTTGTAAGTGTTAGGTTAAGGTGGAAAGAAACCCTAAGTAATACAGGAATAGAAAATGAGAATAATTATGCAAGTATGTATAAAATACTTATAGCCGAATAGATGAAGGTGCTAAAAGAAAGTTCTGTTGTGAAATGTAAGACCTAAACACCATAGGTTAAGAAAAATAGTCTCGGGTTAGCCATGATTAGGGTTGGAAACATTGATAGCCACAATTTTGTTCAAGCTAGGGCTGAAAATAGGTCAGCATGTTTAAATAAAAGTGGAGTAAATCAGCAAGTCTATAAGAAGAAAAGGAGGTTAAGTTGGTGGAGTTTGATGGACATTAGGTTTGGTAAGGTTTAGAGCAAGGAAATTGAGTTAGGCACATTATTAGTTGTTGTTTTGGGCTTAGGATTCTATTATGTAATGTTGATTGCTTTTCTTCAAGTGTTTTATGAAAAGCTTATTAAAGTAATCTTTGTAAACAAAATCGTATTTTCAAAGATACATACTTTTGGAAAACCGAAACAATTATAAGTATTTCTTTGAATGTCCATGCGATTAAATTCTTAAGCATCTAAGTGAGGTATTTGAATCGCTTGTAGGCGAACTTCATACCAAAACTCAAAGAAGATCAAGGTAAGTGGAGTAAGTATAAACTTACATTTTTACAAAACTGGAATGGTACACAACATAGTTTATCAAGAAAAAGCATAACATCATAAGCAAGCATGACATGACACGAGCATTGCATAATTTCTAAAATAATTTTTATGCAATGAAGTATGAAATTTTTATAATAAGTCAAGTCAAGTTAAGAGCTCTGGTCGGTACCGTACCATCAAGAAGGGCACCCATACCGAAGGACGAATGCGAGAAGGATGGGTGAACCCTAGAGGTAAGTACAGCCACACTGAAGGACAAATGCGAGAACGTGGGCTAACCAAGATGACTTTTCAGACACGTTATGGTCACTATGAATTCTTGGTGATGGCACTAGGGCTGACCAATGATCCGGCCGCATTTATGGATTTGATGAACGGGGTGGGGTGTTCAAGGGGTTCTTGGATAAGTTTGTGGTTGTCTTTATAGGCGATATCTTGATTTATTCAAGAAATAAGGATGAACATGAGAAGCATCTGAAGACTGTTCTACAGATTCTTAGGGAGAAGAAGTTGCATGCCAAATTCTCTAATTGTGAATTTTGGTTGGAGCAAGTCCGATTTTTGGGGCATGTAGTTTCAGGTGAAGGGGTTGTTATGGATCACGGTAAGGTCGATGCTGTGTTTAAGTGGCCGAGGCCTACAAATTTGAAGGAAATAAGAAGTTTTCTGGGGCTAACAGGATCTTATCGGAGGTTTATTGAGGGGTTTTCAAAGATAGCTATGCTATTGACCTCGTTAACCAAGAAAAACGTTAAGTTTGAATGGACAGATGAATGCGAGCAAAGCTTTCACACGTTAAGGGCTAACTTAGTTACTGCCCCGGTGTTAACTTTACCCTCGGAGCATGGAGAGTATGAAATTTACAGTGACACCTTGAAGCAGGGCTTAGGATATGTTCTGATGTAAGATAAGAAGGTTATAGCCTATGCGTCTAGACATTGAGACCTTTGAGATTTTAGACCGAATTAGGACCGTGGCATACCGGTTGACCCTACCCGTGTCTTAGAGTATAAGCCCTTACACATTAGGGGAACCTTACATATGTAGAAGAACCGATAAGAGTTTAGACAAAAAGAGAGCAATAGATGAGGACAAAGACCAAATTCCGAGGTCGGAATTTTATAAGGAGGGGAGGATGTGGGACCCCGAATTTCATTATGCTATTTACGTATATGTATCTGTTTTGGATTTAATTTTCGGGGCTATTATTATGCCTATTGTAAGGGATTTTGTTATATTACAAAGACTTATTAAAGGGAGCAACAGATGAGGACAAAGACCAAATTCCGAGGTCGGAATTTTATAAGGAGGGGAGGATGTGCGACCCCGAATTTTATTATGTTATTTACGTATGTGTATCTGTTTTGGATTTAATTTTGGGGGCTATTATTATGCCTATTGTAAGGGATTTTGTTATATTACAAAGACTTATTAAATTTAATGTCAAGGAGTGCATTTTATTATCTAATAGAAGTAAAAAGAAGGAGACAAAGCATTAACTAGATGACATGACTTGTAGAGCAAAGAAAAGTCAAAAGAGAAGGAGGTAGGAGAAGTTATGTGAGGCATAAGAAAGCGAGAAACAAAAGAGAAACAAGAAACGCCAAATAAAATAAAAGAAAGGCAAAAGAGAGGGAGTGATGGTGATTCACGTGAAAGAGAGGAAAGAAAAAACAAATGTAGGCTGAAAAGAGAAGTAGGTGTAGGCTGAAAAATAAGGGTAGGCTGAAGAGAATTCACGTGAAGGGCAAAAGAAGGCAAAGAAATAAAAAAGAGGAGACAAGGCATTAAATGAGCTGACAATATCACATGGGAAATACAAGCAAGACTTTTCTCCCCCCCCCCATTTTGGACGTGAACTTGGCTAAATTCAGCCATGTCACTTTGCCTTTCACGCCTCTCCCTTTCCACACACATTCATTTCTCACTTGGTTGCACAAGAGAGCACAAAAAGAGAGAAAGGGGAGAGAGACCGAGAGGAGAAGAAGGAAAAAAGGAAGAAAGCTGAAGATAATAAGGGGGAGAAGCCATGGAGAAGAATAGGAAAGGAGAGGGAAGTTGTGAAGGAGATCAAGAAAGAGAACAAAGAAACTAAGAAGAAAAAAAAAAAGAAGTAGAGAGGAGAAACGACAAGGTAAGTTCGGCCTTTGGAGGTTGAGCTTGACCGAATGTTTTCTTGCATGTTGTGTTGTCATGTGTGTGGGTTGGTTGTGAAGTTGCTGGTGGTGGAGGATACATATGAAGGACACGGATTTGGTTGGATGGAAGAATAGAAATATGTTGTTGTAAGGATTTTAACATGCATGTAGGATTTGAGATCTCTTGGCCGAATGTTGTGATCTGTTTGAAGTGAATTAGTTGTTGTATATTCTTGTGACTAGGGATTGGGTATTGATGTTTGAAGTCGCTGATTTGAGTTGTTAAAGCTTCAGAAACATGTTGGATTATGACCTTGCTTATAGACTAGTTGCATGTGGAGTTAAAGTGTAAATCTTTGATTTTTGGAAGCTAATAAACTTGTTGTTGTAACTCTTGAAAATAGATATGAACACGGTACGTTGGGTGATGATTAGGGTTTCGGTCAGTGGCCATAACCTAGAAGCAAGTGGGATTGGATAATGTTAACTTAAGATAGTATTGTGAAAATGGAAGAAATGGTTCATGGGAGTCGAATGGTGCTGCTGCCCTATGGCATAGGATGTATCTTTTGTTAGGTTTTCTTAAGGGTTGTTTGCTGTTAAGGAGTATGTTGATATTATTGATTAGAGCAGCAAGCTAAGCACATAAACGAATTGAGTTATGCTTGGAGAGTAAAGGATCAAGCATGCTTGGGTTGGGTGATTACTTGCATGTTGTGAATCTTTGAATCATGGGAAGTCATGAAACTTGAGAATTCTAAGGCTGAAAATGTCCATACTGACCTGCTCTTGTTCTAGGTCTGTAAAGTAACGATGGATTAAAGTGCAAGAGAGCCATAGGTTGGTTAAATAATGAGAAAACAATGCATGCAATCACAAGCTCTAGCATATCACTAGACTCAGTTTAAGTTAACCTTGATGGCAAAGTTTAGCCTTCAACCTTAGGTTATGATATAGTTTTATGAGAGTAAAAGAATTCAAACTAAATTTCAGGTCATTTCGATAAGTATTGAATTAGTTATGAGATTTTAAAGGTCCAGACGTCAAGCTGCCAACAGCCTTGCACGCCCAGAACTTTTGCACAGTTCGAATACCTTTTCAGTGATCAGTTTAAGTCCAAATGTTATGAATCTGGTCTTGGAATTTAAGTTTGTGAAAGAAGAACACTTTGAGGTAAAATTCGTGTGATTTGGAGATGTAATACATAAGTTGTGCCCTGTATAAGGTATCATCACGTTCGACCAGCGTGTGACTCACGCTCGAGCGCCCTTCGAAAAATATCAGACAGAGTCGTGCCGCTCGACCAACACTTGAGCGGACTTGGAGGATTTTATACAGACTCATAAGTTTCAACAGCCGCTCGACAACCGCTCGAGCGACACTAGGACAGAAGCTTGGTGCTCGACCGACGCTGGAGCGGACTCCGAAGAATTTCAGAATCTTTTAGAGTTCCTTTTTAAGACTTGTGAAACCCTACTATTAACGAGGCTAGCCGACCAAAACTGAGTTAAGGAGTTTATTGAGAGTTTTGGGTGCCTCTTTCCTTTGGAAAAAGTGTTGAGAGAATTTGTGCTTCAAGTTGGTTGATTCTTCCTCATTCTTCAATTATTACGGATCCGATCTTGGATATTGAGGTTATGAAAGACGATGTTGTAAGATCAAGTTGAAATACCCTAGGAATTCACTTAAATTGGAGTTGTTTGATGTGTATGATTGTTGTTTTCAAATTTGCTTTATGAAAGCTAAAAATGTTTAAAAGAAATTTCAAGTACGATTTCATGTATGATTTCACGTAAAGGAAATCCCATGTTTGAAGATACGGATTTTGAAACCGAGTACGTATATAACTACTTTTCTTTAATGTTTATTCTTAAGGGTTAAGTAACGAAAACAACTCGCTTGTAGGGAAAGACCCATTCTAAGCTCGAGATGTTCGAGGTAAGTGAAAACTTACTTTTTATGAAAACTGGAATGATACACAGTATGTTTTTATGATCAAGCATAACATGTAATTTTTATCAAGAATAACATGTTGTTTATAACCAAGCATAACACAGTTTCAAAATGTATCATTCCAGATTTGCCAAGTGACAGGAATCCTGAGGATTACCTGACTTAGTAAGTATTAGATTGTAATGTTGGTCATAGGCCATTGGGAATGTACTACGGGTCAGGAGTTGGAGAATGCACAAGAAGCCCTAAGAGTGCTTGATATCATACTGAGGCAGTGGGTTGCTAAACAATAATGTATGGTATATAAGGATTCAAGATGTAATGTAAAGACGTTATAAGTAGGTCAATATGAAGAGGTTTTGATGGAATCCCTTAGATCATGTACCTCAGTCATGCAGTCATGCTATATAATTAAGATGCTTACACTATTACCGATGAAGTCGTTTTGTGTAAGTTGAAGTTTATGTAAATCTCCTTGGCCGTCTCTCTCAGTTGTATGTATATAAAAAAAATTCCGCTGCAAGACTAAGAGAAAACGCTGGAACATTCATTGAGTGGATGTTCGCGGCTGTCATTAACCCCTTCGGGCTAGCTTTCAGGGCGTGACATTAACATAGGATGCACACAACACTGTTAATAAGGTGGTGCGCATGGCACTGTAACATCGGGTGCATACAACAATTTAACAAGGTGGCACACATGTCAATGTAACATCGAGTGCACACAGCACTGTAACAAGGTGGTGCTCATGGCACTGTAACATCGGGTGCACACAACGCTGTAACAAGGTGGTACGCATGGCATTGTAACATCGAGTGCACACAACACTATAATAAGGTGGAGCGCATGACACTGTAACATCGGGTTCACACAGCTGTGTAACAAGGTGGTGCGCATGTCACAATAATAAGGTGGTGTGCATGACACTGTAACATCAGGTGCACACAACATTTTATCAAGGTGGTGCGCATGGAACTGTAACATAGGGTGCACACAACATTGTAACATGGCGGTGCGCATGACAGTGTAACATCGGGTGCACACAACACAATAACAAGGTGGTCCTCATGGCACTGTAATATAGAATGCACACAGCACTGTAACAAGGTGGTGTGCATGCCACTATAACAAGGTGGTGCGCATGTCTCAGTGAGTTAGACATGCCGCCCGAGGTGTTCCATCACTGAGGTGCTCACTTTGTTGGTGAAGGGGTGCTCGTGGCATAAGTAAGATAAAGCTAATAGGTCGTCAATATTATATGTTGAGATAAAACAAAATTATCAGGTTAGATAAATAGATATTATGAGTAGGATAAATTTAACCCGTGTAGGATTTTCTCAATTCCTTGTTGCGAGGTCAGGAGGTGGTAGTGGCTCTTGAGGTGGCTAATCACACCGCATGGGTATTGGTGAGCGGTCTTTGTCAATTCGTTGTCGTTGATCTCGGTAGTGAGAGTAGTCGACGTCATGGTCCCTTTTCTCCCCCTACTGGTCGGGAGGTGTGGAATGGAGATGTGCAGCGAACATGTCCCTGTGTTTTTGTGCTTTCGTCTTGCGTCTGTAAATTTTGTTGAGACTTTCCTCATTAGCGTCTTGAGGAAGTTGCTTGGCATGAGACCTGTGATTTGTGACTTTAGTTTGACCTCATAAGTTGCATGGAAGGTCGTGATAGCCTCACGATTGAAGCGCGTTAAGTAACTGCTTAGGCATTCTTTAGGGCTATACTTGACGCTGAACAAATAAGAAGTCTGACGCTTGATCTGCCTATTGGATGTGTTATGGCTTAGGAACTGCGTGCCGAGGATGTCAAAGTTGTCGATGGTTCCAGCTGGCAAATCAGAGAACAAACGTTGTGCCGATCCCTTGAGAGTCAATGAGAATGCTCAGCAGATGATGGGATATGCATATGATTGGAGTGCATGTGCAGGCGGAAAATCTCCAGGTGGTACCAGGGATCATCGGAACCGTCAAATAGGTTGATCTGGGGTGGTCGAAAGCGTGAGGCCAGCGGGCATACAAGTACTTTTGTTGTGAACGGGGAACTGACGACATTTGCTAGGATGGAGGAATCGTTCGTCTTAAGGTTCTCCACCATGTTCAGCTTCTGTTGAAGGTGGTCCGCCAACCGCTCGCCCCGTGTTGTTTAGGAGGAGATTGATAAGTCGATTTGTTGTTTGTGTCCCCTCCCTGTGACTGAAACATACGTGATCGTGTACGAGACGAAGGGGTTTTAGTTTGTTGGATCGTGTTGATCTGATGAGCAAGGTTCTCAATGATTTGGATTATGTCGGCCAGTAGCGAGTCGTTGTTTGGGACAACGTCCAGGTTTATTACAGTGTTGTTGCTAGGAACAAGTTCTTTGTTTGGGATCGTGAGTGGCTGGTTGTTGTTCGGTATTGCAGCGGAGGAAGGCATTACGATGAAGGAAAGGTGTAAAGGAGCGCGGTGGAAATCGTTATGGCAAAAGTAAAAGTGTTTAAAGGTGGCTTTTTTCAAGTACTCCCACAGACAACGCCAGTTAATGATGCCAAAAATTACCACTGGCAGGAGCCAATTAGACTTGAAAAGGAACAAGAAAAGGGGACGGCGTCGGATCCGGAGGGTCCGATGCTTAAGTTAGATCTCAAGAAGATTTGAGTATGAGAAGAGCAATTGAAGCTTGAGTCTAGAGAAGTAATGAGACTTGAGAAAATATGAAGTGGAATACTAAGATCAGTCTTAATAATGTGAGCCTTAGGACTCTTTTAAATGGTTGAGCAAGAAAATATAGAGGGATAAATTCATATGTGCTTGGGCAGGGGTCTAGAAGGCGCTTGTGGCCTTGGACGGATGGGCTGGTATATTTCAATGGGCCAATCATATTATGGTCCATCATACTGATGAGCTGATTTATTTCTGATGGGCTGGGCCGGTCATATTATGGCCTATCAATCTCTTTTTCTGTACCAAATTAGTTTTATATTCTTTTAAAAGTCCTACAATAGTTCAAAAAGATCACAATCTAACTGAATAATGTTTATTAGCGCAAAAATCGAAAAGAAAGACGCGTCATTTGCATCCAATATATGGTCCTCGGAGAAGAATTAAACTCTATATAATATCAATAATATTCTTCTATTTATGTGGAAGTGAAGGTCTGCTCCATCGCCTAAAAAAAAGGTCTGCTCAATCGTGAATAAAACCAAATTTATAATATATACCAATAGAAAACGAAATTTTAAAAGCTCTTTCCAAGCATTTCTTTGATTTGTGTTATCTGAGCTTGGAAGTTATGGCTGTAAATTAAGTTCTATTAATTAGGATTTTAAATATTAACTGGGCCACATACAATTTATTAAATTCACCTGCTATAGCACCTTTCTGATAGAATTTGATAAAGCGTGCATAATTGAAACATAATGGAGAGAGGAGAAAGAGTAACGACAGATAGTGATTTAAGTGGTTCGATCTAGAAGACCTACATTCACTATAAAAGCCCTCTATGGTTGTATTTGTATTATAAATCCATACAGATTACAAAGATGAATTCACTATTTATAGAGACAATACAAAGTATAATATGAGAATATTCTTACATTTAAAATTTGAATCTTTGAATCTTGTTAACGATTTTATATCATCATAACCATAATATCATATCAAATCTTGATATGATATTATCTCTAATAGCCCCCCTCAAACACAAGATGGAGAATTTTCAAATCTTGTATTTGAAAAACGAAACTATGAGTGATCTGGCCTTGAACAATAATAGGCACATGATCATTGAAAAATAGACCAAGTTGTGTCTTTAATAACAATAGACAAATGGCCAAATATAGTTAATAAAGGCAATGAATAAGATGGACAAAAATAACTTGCATTTTTTTCTCTTTCACTCATCTCTTTCTTTTTTTTGCCTAACACTCACCTCGAAGAATAGAAATCCGTGGGACAAATGAAAGATCTGAAATTAATGTATCAGATCTGAGACATGGAGACTCGTCAGAATGTTCATTGAAAGTGCAAGATGCGGAAGCTTGGAGCCGCTAGACTCAACTTATGGCTGCAGGATCACTGCCTCTGATACTATGATAGAATTTGATAAACCGTGCATAATTGAAACATAATAGAGAGAGGAGAAAGAGTAAGGAGAGATAGAGATTTAAGTGATTCGATTTAGAAGACCTACATCCACTATAAAAACCCTCTATGGCTGTATTTGTATTATAAATCTATACAGAGTACAAAGATGAAGTCTCTAATTATAGAGATAATACAAAGTATAATAAGAGAATATTCCTATATTTAAAATTTGAATCTTTCAATATTCTCTAGAATATGTTCGTTTTCACACTTTTTTCAGGATTCTAAGTATATTCACAAATCTACCAGCGAATATATTCAGAATTCAAACACAAACACCAATACATTTTACACAATCTCCAACAATTTTTTAATTTTTTATTCAACATAAATTTTCTCTCTCTATACTTTTTCACATATCTCTAATACTTTTTTATTAAACAATTACATCAAATCATTTATCTCTCCACTTTACACAAACACCAATAAAACTCTATTCAACATAAAAATTCACAACTTTTCTAAAATCGTACATTTTTACTCAAAACGAATATAACCCTAGATTTCCATTTTTATTTTTTCCTCATAATGTGTAATTTTCATCATTTCTCTTTCTATTGCCTCCTTGTATATATGCGAGCAAACATACCCGAGGAACTTACAAAATGTTAAAAGTCACTGTTATATAGTTGCTGTTACTTCTGTCTATCTTTTTCTTCTTACAAAAAACCACTTACGACAAAAGACATCCCTCCAAGTGGAGGAACGTCTTGGAACTACCTGCGACAGAACTGTGTGGTTTTTAGCTTTAAGAAAATGCCATAAAACATAGTTTTCCTGATCAAGTGAACCAACTGGACTGCTTGCATCTATACACTCATGACAACCGACTGCCCACCTATTAGGCTGCCACAATTTAGTTAATAGGACGAAGAAATTGACAGCCGATTAACCACCCAGAAGGCTGCCACGATTTAATAATAGGAAAGAAATTAACATCAGATGTCACACTTTTTCCATTTCTTTCTTCAAATAAATGTTATTCCATGAGAGTTTGAGCAAAGGGGTTGAGAGGCTCCCGGTGATTTCCTCTCAACGCAAGAGAAAAGAAACAAAATTAGAAACGCCATGTGATTTTGTTGACCAGAAAGAGAAAGATCATCATCATTTGTTATTGGGATGGCCTCTTACTTCTCTCTTTTACAATTAGGTTGATATCACAGTAAACGACCTAACACAATCATCGGTGGACCATATAAGTGATCAAATCGCGTACGACCAAACTTATTTTAACATAAGTTGGACCATTTGATCATGGGCTAATTAAACGTAGTCTTTGGGAGTTATCATGCATGACGCCGAGTTAAGTTCAATATGGGGTTCACAATTCCGAGTTAGATTTTCATTTATTTATCAATAAAGACCCTAAATTAAATCCCTCTCACATCAAGTATATTAGGCCGAAAAGTTTGAAGTAGGCTGTTAATTAGCCATACAAATACGTACGCTCAATGTTGACAACCTATTATTGATGAGACCTTAATAACTTAATTATTGAGCTCGTGATGAGAACTTTAAGGCTGTTTTTACATTACAATATTTATTTTATTAAGGTATACAATACAACGTTACCTAACTTATGATAAGCTGAATCCAATCCCATCAGTGGGCCCATGTTTTAATTAATAACCTAAAAGATATGGGTGATTCATTGAAAGTCTGTGCAATTCCATTGTGTAGTGTAACTATGAAGCAACTAACATACTGGAATAGCCCCGCTACACAAGATTAAAGAAAGTCATAATATATATATATATATATATATCTGAAGCTGGTGATCAGGTGACTAACCTTGAATGGGCGAAAGCGGTGATTAGAGAGAGAGTGGTGGAGACGAGCCATAACAAATAGAACATAGATGAGGAAGAAAGGAGGAGATGGTAGCAGATATATAAAAACAATTTTAGAAACCCTGATGAAAGGACAAGCTTCGTTAAACTAGCAATCGACAATAAAAGCCTGTCAAACTGGTATCCACTTGTAACTAGTCTTATAACGAAAATAACTTGAAAAAGTAATGACTAAACCAGCCATAGAGGTTGTAATGCATGAGAGCAGTAACTTAAAATCGTCCAATCTGGCGGTATGCGTGTATGCATGAAGCAAAAACTTAAAATCGTCCAATCTGGTGATATACATGACTGCAGATAATAATAAAGTTGAAAGACAAAGATATGACTAAAAACTTCAAGTTACTTCATAAAAAACTTCAAGTTACTTCATAAAAGGTTTACTTATGACTTAAAAAAAGTAACTAAAGAAAGACTATCAAGGATGGATACATGGTTGATAGACTTAGGCTGACTCAAGAAATGATAGAGAGAAAGAAAGAGCAGAGATTGAAGCAGAGTTCAAAATTTGATTACAGCTGACTTCGACTTCTAGTTTTAAAGATAGAAGGGTGACTGTAGAATCATGCAGATACTGTGCAATCACACATTTTTTTACTATGGATGAACATGAACGTGTCGGCTGCTTTTGAATAATAGTTTTTACTGTTCATGAATAGTACTTTCGACTTTTTACTGTTCATGAATAGTAACTTGTCGGGTTACTTTCGGCTGACTTTTTCTTTACTTGTCGGCGGAGATTCGACGCTGCATGGCTTCAAAAATCTTCACCAAGATCAAAAGGGTCCTAACTATCTTGGAATAATGGGTCCAAATAATCAGGTTTGACTTGACTGGTAGAGGATGAATGAGATGAGGCGGGGGAATGCTAATCTTGTTCGCTGATCTGGCTGACTTGTAATTGTAATTGATGGCAGAGATCTTGGAGGTCTTCTTTGCATTTAACTTGGGCTATGGCAGAAGCCATAGCAGTCTGGAGATTGGCCTTGTCGACCATCGAAATGATTAAGAACTTTATGGCTATTTTTACATTACCTTATTTATTTTATTAAGGTATACAATAATCTGTTACCAAACTTATGATCTTTCGCAGGTTCCGTGGTCATAGATTACTTAAAACCGTCCAATCTGGCGGTATGCATAACTGCAGATAATAATGAAGTTGAAAGACAAAGATCTACTAAAAACTTCAAATTACTTCATAAAAGGTTTCCTTGTGACTTAGAAAAGTAACTAAGAAAGACTATCAAGAATGGATACATGGTTGATAGACTTAGGCTGACTCAAGAAAGGATAGAGAGAAAGAAAGAGGAGAGATTGAAGCAAAGTTCAAAATCTGATTACAACTTACTTCGACTTTTAGTTTTAAAGACAGAAGGGTGACTGTAGAATTACGCAGATACTAACTATGGATGAACAGGAACGTGTCGGCTGCTTTCGGCTGATTTCCCTATTTACTTTTACTGTTCATGAATAGTACTTTTGACTTTTTACTATTCATGAATAGTGACTTGTCGGGTTACTTTCGGCTGACTTTGTCTTTATTTGTCGCCAGAGAATCATTGCTGCATGGCTTCAAAAATCTTCAACGAGATCATAAGGGTCCTAACTATCTTGGAATAATGGGTACAAACAATCATGTTTGACTTGACTGGTAGAGGACGAATGAGATGAGGCAAAGGAATGCTAATCTTGTTCACTGATCTGGCTGACTTGTAATTGTAACTAATGGCAGAGATCCTGGAGGTGTTTTTTGCATTTAACTTGGGCCATGGTAGAAGCCATAGCAATCTGGAGATTGGCCTTGTAAGGCATGAATTGGGAGACTTCCTGTTGGGGAGGAAATTCCTTTATGACTTGGAGAATGATGCTATCAAATTGAAATTTTTCCCACCATTTAACATGGAATCTGCGGATGCAGATATCATTACTTATGTGGTAATCTCACTTGAGGATCCAAGGGATCTTGTATTTACTTGAAAATAAGGAGATTATGGAAAATTGAATTTGATGGAAGTTAACTTTGTGACATATAGAGTAAACTTGCATGGCTTCCTGGAGTGGAGAGAGGAAAATTTCTAGGATGGAACCGAACATTTCCCACCAGTGGTGAATCCACGAAAGGAATTGACTGTTTAATTTACTATCAAAGCTGAGAAACCAAGAATGAGTAAAAAAAACTCATTTTGGTAGAAGATTACTTTGGTCCAAGCTTCAGTATAAACATAATAACTGAAATGAGGATGATTGACAAGATCTCTCACTGCTGAGGGGTGTGATCCACATTCTTTGTAAGACAGAATTTTGACTATGAATAACTTGTGGAAGATGACCTTTTTCTGGGACGGATCAAGCATATCAAGAATAAGATTGGTCTTAACAGAACCAGTGTTTATAAGAATAACTTTATAAAAACTTATTAACTTGGAAGAGTGATCAGGGATGAAGTACCATTTTGGTGGCAAATAACCTTGAACCAGATCAATGACTTGTATTTTTTCATGCAGTTCTTGCTGACTGCGTGTCCAACTATCCCATTTCTGATTGAACATGTATTGATGACATGGCTCGATATGGAATATCTGATTGATATAGGATTTACATAAAAAAGAGAAGGATTCTTTGGTATGTAAAGAGTGTTACTTTGTAGTATTTTAACCTTTGCAGCTAAGTTTTATTAAGGATGACATCAGGAAACTTATCAGCAAATTGGATAGCTCTATCAATGGACAGAATTTGACCTTGGTAAATATTAAAACCTATAAATCTGACTTCGGTTTGAAATAACTTGATCTTAGGGGCTAAGACCACTAAACCGTTTGACTTAACAATATGGAGACACTTGTGGAGATGTTTCTAATGTTCTTCTATGGATCTAGAGAATACTAGGACATCATCAATGTAAACTATAGTGAAATCACTAAAAGGGTTAAAAATATCATTAATGATATTCTTTGAATTCACTGGGTGCATTCTTCAAACCAAAAGGCATTAGGTTCCATTCATAATGACTAAAAGGAGTGTTGAATGCAGTTTTGTACTTGTCTGACTCATGAACTTGGATCTGCCAAAATCCATTTTTCAAGTCGAATTTACTAAAACCTGTGGCTTCTGAAAGATGTCCAATAAGGTCTCTTTTTATCAGGGATTGGTACCTAATCCATTGGATAACTTTGTTCAGAGGCTTGTAATCGATGACTAGTCTGGGAGTTCCTCGTTCTATTTCAGCATTTTTCTCAACATAAAAAGTTGAGCAAGAGCAATGGGATTTACTATACCGAAAGAGGCATTTACTTAAGAGATCTTCGATTTCTTTTTTACAGAATTCCATTATCTCTTGATTCATCTGAATCAAACGAGCTTTAGTGGGAATGTTTTTCTCACTAAACTCAAGGAGATAAGGTATCTTGACTATGTGTTGCTTTCGATACTAGAAAGCATTGGGAAGATTAGAACAGACTTGTTGTTCTAGCTTAACTTTGAATGACTTGATTTGGTTTTGAAGAGTTTGACTTGAGAGTTGTTCCTCAACGCTTTTGAACTTGATTTCTTCCTTAAGGAAATCAAGATGTTGAGTTTTACTAACAATGAAATTGAAAGTTTTACTAATGGATGATTCCTAAAACATGGTAAGTTCGCGAGACCGGGGAGGGCTAACGAACTCAAAGGTAACATCCTGGCCGAATACATTGGTTATAAGACCTTCATTACTTGTGGTGAAAGTATATAACAACAAATGAAGGGAGTAACTAAGATAACTTTCTGATCAGGTATGTTTTTTACGAGAACAAAGGGTAACTTACAGCAAACATTGTTTTTATAGATGTGTGTTGTGGTTAACTTGTAACTGATACCCATGGAACTACAATTGGCTGAGAGGAGTCGTTATTTTGACTTCTGATAGTACTTGGTAGGGATGAGTCCTTCTTGAATACAATTAAGATCCGCACCTGAATCTATATGGACAGTAACCTCAAAACTATATTCAAAGTTGACTATAATGATAACTTTGGAATGTCATTTATGGAATGCATTCGACGAACTAAAGTGAGGAACTTATTACTATTCTCGAGATCATCCTGTGGGATAAGAGGAAGAGTAGAGTCAGATTTTGAGTGGTCAAACTCAGAAGAGGAAGAGGATTGACTTTGTTTCTTAAAATTTTGGTTAATTTTAAGAAAGATGGTTTCTTGTTCAAGAGTTTTATTTTTATCTTTTAATTCTCGAATTTCTTTTTTAACTTGTTGGACTTCAGTCTATAAAATCCTGGAGGGTTACTGGCTTCTAAGCCTTCTTGAACATATCTAGGATTTTAGAGACTTTTAACTTGTTTTCATGTTTACTTAAAGAATGTTTTAACTTGGTAAGATACTGAGCCTTGAGCTCTGGATCTTCGACTTTGTTGATTAAATCGATCAAAAGTTCTTCTTGTTTACTACGGACATTAAGAGTTTTATCTGGGTTACAACAGCTATCTTGACATCCTAATTTCTTGTTAGGAGAGACAGACTAGGTGTCGATACTAGGGTTGGAACTAAAACTAGAGGATGAGAAATCATGTATTTCTAAGTCACTACCACTAGAATCCCTTAACTTTAAAATGGAAAATAACTTAATTTTTCATTATCAGGGATGTCTAAGGAATTAATGTTTTCTTTAACACGATATTTTGAACTGTAATGATCTAATTTTTTACATTTATAACACTTAATTTTACTTTTATCTTTAGGAGTTTTAGGCGTTGACCTTTTTCCTAAAAGATTTCTTGTAAAACTTGGGTTTACTATCTTCAAGAGGAGTATACTTCCTAAAGGAATTTTTATGGTATCGATTGAACTTTTTGAAGGAGGACCGTTCGTTCTGCTGTTTTCTTCGGGAACGTGCTATGGTAGGCAGACCATATTGTTCGCTGAAATTACATATTTTATAGTTGGCTCTCTTACCATTCGTACTTAGGTGATTGTTAATCTTCATGTTAATACACATCTTCAAACCTTCTTTGTTGATGGTACTAACAAGATCACAGTATTTCAAGTTATCATAGTCTATGATACCTGAGGGTTGACTTAAGACTTCTCTAATCGTGTGGGCAAAGAGGTTGGGTAATCCATTAATGAATTTTTCTTTCCAAAATGGATTCTTACAATCATCTCTAAGCATGACGCGAGAGATGAAGACATCTTTGTACCATATAAAATCACTTAAGGTTCGGCACTTAAGGTTACTAAGCTGATCATGGATCCTAGCAGAGATATTACTAGGTGTACCAAGAAATTTTTAATAATGGTATAAATAAGAGTATTAATATCATCATTAACACCTTTAACTATGGTTTCATCGAAGATTGGTAATCCTTCTTCATCATGCTGGACTGTATAATGAATAAGATCACGATCTTCTTCAGTGAGATATTTTTCCCACCATAGGCGTAAAGAGCCAGTGAAACTAGAAACAATTAACTTAACAACGTCTGAATGACTAAGGGATTGGTTGACTAAGTAGTTATTTGCTACCATGGTCATATGTTGAAGTTTATTGAGGATTTATTGCTCAGATAATCCATCAATATTCCACTCATATAATTTGTCAGAAGAGACAAAGAATTGACTGTGAAAATTCCTTTCTTCGAATTAAAGATCAGGAGGGGTTGGTTAATATACCAATTCTTGGTTAGGGACATTGGATTTGGACGACAAGTTGTAGTCCTATTAACTACTAATTGTTTGAACTGGTCTTCAATTTCGCTAATTTGGTGATTACTATCTAAATCTGATTCAAAATTGACTTCAACTTGATAAAAAGCACCTATCTTAAGGGATGACGAAGGAGTTTTACTAGATGATGTTTTGGCAGGTGTTTTAGATTCAGTTGTAGCTAAATCTTTTAACATCTGATTTACTTTACTAAGGACTGTAACATCTGACGAAGAGGTTTTTAAACCTATGGGTTTACTAGACAACTGGAGCAAAGGTTTCTCAGTGTCAGGAGATTGACCATCTAACTTAAGTTCAATTTTGTCTAACTGATGACCTATGGTTTGGAGATACTGATTGGTGTAATTGTTTTGTTCAACCAATTGTTTCTTACTATCTGAGTCTTAAAAGGTGAGGCTATGACTTCTGATCCTTTGTGAGATATTATGATAGTCTTAGGAGGAGGGTGACTAGCACTGGTTGACTTCTTACCAGATGTGGTTCATTTGACCTTAGTGAGAACTTGGCAATTCAACTTCATCGGGTGATACTTTTCCAAATATTCAAAGAAACTTATATTCGTACCTAATTGAAGCATAAGCTCTTGCCCTTTTTCATAAATGATTTTCTTTTTGGATTTCATGTGACTTTTCACGATTCTGGGTTCTTTTTACTAAGTTGGTTTCAGACATAAACTCATATTCTAGAGTTTTCATGTCTGGGCAAAATGCTTTACTTATGGTCATGAGTTGAGGATTAACAGATTCAAAATAAGTTTGGGTAGGAGAGTTTTGTTCGTCGTCTACATCCTCGACTACAAGTTTTGACTTGGTCGAGTATAGGGGAGTACTGACTTGAGAGGTGACTTTCACTCCTTTGAGTGGGAGATTGAGATCTCTTCTAATAGATTCATTGACACTAGAAGTAGATCTTCTTTCAGATCGGTTTCCTGGGTCTTGAATCCTAAGAGGAGTGAACCTACGTGGTTCGTCAAAACTTATTCTAACTGATCCATCAAGATATTGTTGGATCATGTCTAACTTGGTGATATCACTATGAACTGGGTTGGTAGGGTTCTCATTTTCGAGAATCCATTCACTAGGAAGGGTGACATCTTTCCAAATGATTGACTTTGAGACCCTAATGTTAGCATCACTAATATGACTTTGGATCAACAAGGTTTGATCTTTGGGACTTTTGACTAAGGCATGAACATTTAAATTGGTCCGGATGCACTTGTAATAAATCCTATAGATCAAAGCTAAAGGTCGACTTCCTTCTAACATCTCATAACCTGAAGTTTTAACGTTCAAGGTTAAAGCTTTTAGAAGATGTCTATCACTTAGGCTAAAGGTAAAATCGGGAAAACAATCAAAATGTATTGGACTATTGTGAAGGCTTGACTCGATGATACCTAGAATACTAGTGTTGTAATCTGTGAACCTAGCATCACGAAGACACAATAACACATAAGCATCAATCCCTTTACGGGTTAGTGGTTTGACTGCAACTTGAACTAAACCTATGTGAATGTACTTGTAACCTTTTTCCCTATATTTTTTCAAGACATCGGGAGACAAAAGTTGACGTCTCATGGGTTTTACTAAGAACATAAACTTGTTCAATAGTTTTGACATGGTAAATACCAGAGAAAGATAAAGGAGTGAAACTAGACTTGGAATAGATTTCACTACTGGGAACCTTAGGGATATTCCAATCCTGAAAGTTAGAGGTAACTTCATTAACTTCAAATTCTTCTTCATTAACTATTCCTGGAATGGGTTGCATGGAACCAGATGACCTAGAACTCGTGGAAGAAGTGGATCTAAACATCCTAATCATGTTTAACTTCTGGACACAAGAATCAAACTAAATCAAACAAGGTAATGAACCTACGATAAAATATCTAAGTTGCAACCTTTAAACTCAACAAACCTAAAAGGATATACCCTCTCATGGACATCCACTCATGCCTCTCCTGGGACTTACTGTTTAGAACTATGCGCTTACTGTTTAGGTATATTTCTAAACTGCTATAGTTGGGGTTTAACTTAGACGGGAGAACTGGAGATTTACTAAAAAACTTGAAATAGAGTGACCAAATGGCCATAAACTCAAACACAAAAGAGAGATACAGATCACTACTACCAGGGTTTGGCTCTGATACCAAAACGTGTAAGCTGGTTACCAGGTGACTAACTTTGAATGGGCAAAAGCGGTGATTAGAGAGAAAGTGGTGGAGACGAGCCATAATAGGCCTATATATATATATATGCCTTTGTTGGATTAGTATTCTCTCTAATTTATCGGGCATATTGTCATTTAGAGAAAGAAAAACACATGTAGTTGACTGTTGCAAGGTCCATATTAATCTACAATTAACACGTGCATATTAAAAGTTGTAAGACTCACACATTATTTTTACCTCAATTTTAAATTTAAATATCTAATCCGGTCAACAAATAGAATAGAAACTTGCTCCTAAGCTACTTGCAATTCTAAATGCACGCAAATAAGCAAGAGAACAAAAAACTTAAGGAGGACATAAAAAAATAAAAGCCAAAAAAAAGTACTAAAGCTAATAGCCTACACCCAAATTCAATAAACTGTGGTTTTTTTTTATTATTATTATTTTTCATTGGTCAGAAAATGTATGAAGTATCTATATGGATCTATTGTTTTCCCCGTTCCGTTCCTTTTAGGCCAAAGACAACGAAGGTGTTGAAAAACATAGCCGCGGCTAACACGTCCACGTCAATTTCTTGATTGAAGCAAAGCCAACAGGCTCGGAAGCGAAATCAAATGGAAAACGGAAAATTGACAAGCTAACAGGAAATTAAAGGCAAACCAAGATATTCATTGGGCATCGCACTCTTTCGTCCAAAAAATGACAAGGACTTGGCCTTTTTTTTGCGACACGTCGACTACACAGAATCTCCACCTAAAAAGCCTAAAACCGTGTTGAACTTAGGACACCGACCATCAGCTCTTGGACACGTATACGACGACCCAGTCTTTTGACACCCCGCGGAGCACCTCCGTCTGAAAGTGAATCGTCTTTCGAACCGACCGCACTATGGCTCGCCTCTCCTTGGTGCCCCTTTTCTTGCACGCTTCTGTGTCTGCGTTTTGAGATTCGACCCAAAACACGAATGTAGATCTGTGTACCAGAAATCCCACTGTCCGTTGAAGACTCTTGCCTACCTTAAGACTTTGTCAAGTAGTGTCTTCCTGGTGTATAGCGGTGTCGATCGGCGCCACCGTGGTTATTGAAGTTTCTTTTAATGCATCCTCTTCTCCTGTTCCTCGTGTCCCTTAGATTAAATACCTCTTATAATTTGTCATTTTCATGTATTTTCTTGAGAAAATATAGTAATTATCAGAGAGAATTTTACAACGAAATAGAGATCATATCTAGTAAAAGATATTACATTTATGTTTTCTAAATGAAAATATAGTAATTATGAGAGAGATTTTTACAACGAAATAGAGATCATATGTAGTAACAGATATTACATTTATCTTTTCTAAATATATATTTATTTTTTATCATGCACAACAGTGAAAGAATCAGCAGAAACCAGCTGAGCTCAGATTTCTACCTACACACCAAAAGCTACAAGCTGGTCCCCCCTAAAAACCTCCCACTTATAAGAAAACATTTCGAACAAAGAAACAAAAAATAAAGATCGAAAAGCGGCTGTCGTTGTAAACAGATGAGGAGATTCCGGGGACGTATCTGCTGGCATCCCTCTGGTAAAATCTCCCTTATTTACAGACACGATAATAGATGATCATCCCCCAACGTGAGTCTATTAGAAACAGCAGTCTTAATTACTCAAATTAGGCCTGCTTCTCTAGATCCTTTGAATTTATAAAGGTTCCATGAAAGCCGTATGGAACTCGAGACGGAAGCTTAACTGTGGCTTCCAACTTCATATTCACAGCATTTACAATCTGTAGCTCTGATTTCCACTCCTTCTCGTCGTGGACAAAAGTTAGGATGTACCCATCGTCTTCTTTCTCCGAATTTTGGCTTCTGGGAAGGAATAGAGGCTCGCCGCCAAACCTCTCCTCTCCGTACATGTACTTCCTTACCTCCCCTGTGAAGAGGTCAACTTTGGCAAAACCAGATACCTTTGGCCAGGGTTCAGCAAGGGCCAAATATGCGAACCGAGTTTTCCTCCCGAGCTTGTTCCGATTCACCATACCAGCCTCTAAGTTCACTTGCTCACACTCTGATATGATGGGGCGGCGCGTGGACTTGCCAGTCTTCAAGTTGAGCCGCATTTCGGATAACACACTCTTCAAGCTCTCGTCGCATTCATTGAAAATGGAGTCAGGAGGAGTCATGCAAGAGCCGATCACTACTACCTCATCGCTCTCAGGCTCCTCCCAGGCGTTCCAAAGGTGGAAACAGAAGCAATCTGGGACTTCAATCCATTTGATCCTTGAAGCATCAGTGGCATTCTTGTCTAAAATTCCAAACCTGGACATCTTGTTCTTGTCGTAAATGACCGGAGAGCCACCGCGAATCATCTCTGGGAGCTTGAACACCACCTGCTGGTCTGGGATCACCAAGAACCTCTCTGTAATTGCAAAGTCATGCATCATAGTAGGCTGAGCGAGAGGAATTTCAACATCAGGGGATTTTGCCCCATTTCCTGAGAAGCGAAAGTACTTGAGGTATGGTTTTTGGACAACATCGTAGCTTAGGGCAAAGAACTCGCCAGAGACAGGGTCAACTTTCGGGTGAGCGATCATTGTCGAGCGGAGCTGACCATTGAAATCATAGCGGCCAACAGTCTTGAGGTCACCTGTGGGAGTAACTCGAACTTGGTATGGTATATCGTCTTCGGACATGGCTAGAAGACGACCATTAAAGTAGACAAGTCCAGCGTTAGCAACTCCCATTCCGTGGCTGGGATCAATAAGGCCGAGTAGTCCTCGAGCGTAGAAAAGGAGGAGTCGGGCAATGCCAGAGTGACCGTGAAGCTCACCTATGGCCTTAGGAAAGACAGGACGACCAAGAGCTCGCTCTTGAACTAGTCGGTGTGTCTCGGTGAACCTGCAGGCGTAGCTAACCGAGCCATCCTTGAATTGGACTGCATGGATCATGCCGTCTCCGTCAAAGAAGTGGTGGCCCGCAACGGGTTCGTAAAGTGGGTTTGCGCCGTTCCGAACGTAGAGACCCTGTATACAGTCAGGAATTTTGCCAGAAACCGGTAGCGAGTGTTGGACGGGTTGCTCTTCTACTGGACCAAAATTTCCGGCAATTTGAACTCTAGGATCGGCAGTTTTGGGAAGTGGGCGTTGGCGTTCATGTGAGACCAATGCACCCTCCACGGCGTCCAAGGCCATGACTGCAGCCTTCTGTAAGATGTTCCATTTTTCGGTCACACGCTTATTGACTGTCGAAGACGAAGAATTAGAATTGTTAGCTTTGCCTTTTGGATGTGCAGTGGTGGGAGCTGAAACACTAGTAGCCTGTGGATACTGCTTGGGGAACTGGAGTGTATGGAGAGTGCAAAGTACGTTGGACTTTTTGGCGGTCCTTTTCAAGGAGACACAGGTTGAACGAGTGCCCAACTCCAAGAAAGATGAAGAGATAGAAGTAGAAGACGAAGAAACTCCAAGCTGAACCCATGTGCTTACAGTGGTTGGTGCTAAAGATGAAGCCATGGTTCCCTACTTCAGTAAAGTAGAAATGGCAGTTGGACTTAGTGGCAGTGAACCGAATGGTATGTCGGTTGGGTTGGCTTTTGCGGGGGCGCTTGGTGCCGATTTGAGAGCGGCTTGTTTGCCTTTGGTTTGGAATAAAGAAAGTGTGAAGAGTGAGTGAAATTTGAGTTGAGAGGAGTGCGAGATTTGAGGAGTGCTGTGGGAAAGGAGAGGTGTTTATATGGGGATAGAGGGGAGGCATGGAGGTCCACCTCAGACACGTAATAGAAGACCACGTGTAAGATTTTGGAAAGGGGACTCAAAAAAGAAACTGCCAATAAGTGATCAAAACAAGGTGGGCTACTCTTGTGGGGGTACAGCTGCGTATTTCTTTGACACGACCACGCTCTTTGCCCCTCTCTCTCTGCCGCCTCTTATATCAGCATATTTAAACTCTGATTTGATATTATAATGAAACATAATGTTGATATTATATTTTTGAAAAATCCCACATAACATTGGTCACAACATTAATATGGGTGTCTACAATTTGGAAAAAAGGAAATAAATTAATTGAAGAAAATGGCAGGTGTTTGACTTTTACCTAATTGGGCCATTAGGGCATGTTTGAGCCCCAATTAATTTGGCTCAAAATTTTAGGTTTACTGCTAAAAATTTCACTACATAATTTTTTATTATTATAATATTTATTAAAAATCTTATCTCTTCACTTTTTTACAGACTTCCATAATATTTCTTTACTTTATAATATTTTTCAAATACCAATATCCAAAATTTTTACCCTCAAACGTAGAGTTTCAATGGGCGAATGGGTTTTCCTGTGTGGGGGAGGATATTGGCCCCTTGAACACGTCTCAACCCCGCGTTCTCCCCTCAAATAAGAGTAGCTCACTGCACACGTACCTCCTCCTCTTTTTCGGCTTCGAACCTGATATATATCTAGGTCACACCGCTTGCCCCACACGCTTCCCTCTCATCACGTGGCTCCTTCTCTTTGGGTAAACAGTGAAGTCGCTGTAACAGTCTCTGTGCATCCTTTCCTAGCTACTCAAATTAGTTATTGGTACAATCACTTAAAGAATGTCAAAATTTCTTATTAAACTATCTAGGTGATAAAGAATGATGATCGAAACACTTGGGTCAGTTAAATTATCTCCCCATAAGACAGCAAAGCTCCTTAAACCACAAAACTACATATATACTTCTGTTATGTAGGACCTGTTTCCCTATCAAGTGTGAATCTTTAAAAGGAGTATTCTAACTTAACCTGGTCTAATTCGGACGACTTCGTTGGAAGAAAAATTTGTATCATAGAAATCATATGGTGGCTGTAATAGGTGACCGATGGTGCCACGTTTCGGCACTAAGATTGTCTATCTGGGACCTGCCTGCCAAGCCCCAATGCCCCTACAACAGAGACACTAACGTGGAGGTTCCTATGTCTAGACAGGCCAAATAGTTAAAAGCCACTTGGAACCAATGCACTGAGTTTTCCCACTAATATCGCTTGTCGATTGTCTTAAAACGATTAATCGACCTTTGATGCTTCTACTTCATGAATGATTGATTCTGCTCTCAATGACAAAGCTACTCTATCGACTACGTATGATAGAAAGATTATTTTCAAAAACCTAATATTGGCGAGGTGAGACCCATGCTCAAGTGGTTTTGGTTTCCCCCCCCCCCCCCCCCAAACCCAAAAAAAAAAAAACTTTAAAATCTTGAGAATTCCACCCATCTTAGCACCATTTCCAGCACTACTAACTACCGGATTTTAGAGAAAATGCAACTGCAAAAGTACTATTATCCCAAATCATACTGTTAATTTATTTTATAATTAAGAGTCCAAAGGGTTATTATTCTTCTGCTTTTCCTATTACTCGCAACAGAGGAGGATAGACATGATGGGAAATAAAGGTTGGATGCTGCAGCCAAGTGGGATATTTCTGATTTGGTTTTTGGACTTTTAATTATAAACTTAAATGGGCATGAACTATTTAGAAAAAAAAAATGGGCATGAACTAGCGGGTCCATTCTGATGTCGGCCTTTTGTGGCAAGGAGCGGGACCCCTTTGTTTGACCCACGGTCCCACAGAGTTTGGATTGGGGTTGACTGACTCAAGACAGACTAACGATTAACGACGATTAAAGCCGAAGTTTCCGAGACTACACTTGACGACATGTTTGGGAATTGGGATACGTCAAATCAACTTCTGTCTGCCTCTCCCAGCCAATTTTCCCAAAGCTCGCCACTCGTCTAGCTGTACAGAGTTGAAAGTTTATCTTTTAGTTTGGAAATTCACAAATTTGGAGGGTCAGATAAATATTATAAAGTAAAAATATGATTTGAGAGTCGAGAAAAAAGTGAAGAGATATAAGATTTTTAATAAATATTATAATAATAAAAAATTATATGATGAATTTTTTATTATTAAACTCAAATATTTAGTCCCAAATTATTAGGGCTCAAACAAGATCATAGTTAGACCAAACTTCCTCAATAGTAACGCAGATAATATATAAAAGGGGTAAATTCATACTTAGTTCCATATTTTATATGATGAATTTTTTATTATTAAACTCAAATATTTGGCCCCAAATTATTAGGGCTCAAACAAGACCATAGTTAGACCAAACTTCCACAATAGTAACGCAGGTAATATATAAAAGGGGTAAATTCATACTTAGTTCCATATTTTTGGAGCAAAATAATGTTACTATCCTTATTTTTCAAACCAACAATTTTGATACTCCTATGTTTCAAAATCATTTAATCCTCGCCCCCCGTTTAAATTCACAGTCAAATGAGACGGTTTTTCGTAAAATGACCAAAATGTCCTTGATAAGTGATTGGTGGATGACCAGACAACCCTTGCTCTCTTTGTGCCCAGACGAAGACGAAATGTTTTCTTCATGGACGGCAAGTTGTTTTTCTTCTTAATTTACCGCCACGATCGAAGCTCTTACGAATCCCGAGAAGACTTTGAAGAGACCGAGACCGGGAGTCCAACATACATAACCCAACCCAGTAGGAAAACGTTCAGTCCCATCTGCGAGACTGCTATCAGTTTCATTTCTCTCAAGCAACTGCAAGAGTGGGTGGTTAGAGCTAACAGGTGTCGGCAAAAAGTTCAATCCACGAAAATGGGAGACAACTCCAACAGCCCTCGTTTCCTCCTTCCTCGCCTACAAATCCGCCAGATCTTTGTGGCCGAACACTGAGGCCTCATAGGCCTCGCCATTGTCCGCAAGCTCCGGAACCTCGGTTTCACCAACCTCATCCTCCGAACTCACTCCGAGCTTGACCTCACCCGCCAAAACGATGTCGAGTCCTTCTTCGCCGCCGAGAAGCCCCGGTTCGTCATCCTGGCCGCGGCCAAGGTCGGCGGCATCCACGCCAACAAGACCTATTCAGCCGAGTTCATTGGTATCAACCTCCAGATCCAGACCAACTTCATTGACTCCTCCTACCGCGACGGCGTCCAGAAGCTCCGCTTCCTCGGAAAATTTCCATCCTGAAAATTCGCATGTGTTGCCGAGGTTGATAAAGAGGTTCGACAAGGCCAATATTTAGCCATTCTCAAAAACTCCCGATTCCCATTCGCCTTATATTTCGCTCCCATGATTTCAAAGAACCACCGAAAATGGCTGATTGCAAAAATGAACAGAGATAAAGTAGCTACCATCTCCTTCGCCACCAAGTCTCTGTCTTTGTCTCCTCTCTAACTATCTCTTTCTATCTCCATGTCAAGGGCTACAGATAGATTCTTTCACTTCCTGACAAAAATGCGTATGTTTAAAAGCACAGGAAGACAAGACGTTTTTGGAGTAGGCACGAAAAGGAATGTGTACTTTCGAAGGAAATTAGTGCCGCATTATGCTCAGTTGTTGAGACCTAGCCATCGGCTTTACGGGGGCGGGATACTTCTGGGTTTTCTTTCCCTGCTAGCAAAGTTTGCCTTGATAAGTACAGTTCAATAGTTTAGTATGGTGGAGAATAGTTTTCGATGAAGCCTACAATATTTTGATGAAAGATTAAGGTGGGAGTGATGGGTATTTATGGCGCATGTTGGGGTGTCCATGTAGAGTAAGTGTGTGAAGAAAAAAAAAAACAACCGGCCGTCCAAGAAGAAAAACTTTGGTCTTCGTCTGGGCACGAAGAGAGAAAGGTCAATCTGGTCATCTACCAATCACTTATTTAAGGGCATTCTGGTCATTTCATGAAAAACCGTCTCATTTGACAGTGAATTTAAACAGGGGACGAGGATTGAGTGATTTTAACACATAGGGGTATCAAATTGTTGGTTTGAAAAATAAGTGTAGTAACTTGATTTTGCCCCAAAGATATGAGACTAACTGTGAGTTTACCCCTATATAAAAACTATGAGATTCAAAGGTCGGTTAGGAAACCCCACCCGCCTAGAAAGGAAGAGGAGGAAGACTAATTCCTCTGGTCAAGCTTGTTTGATCACTTTTTTTCTGTACCAGATTAGGTTTTTATTCTTTTTAAAAGTCTAATACTATTGTTCAGAAAGATCACAATGTAACTTAAGAATGTTTATTAGCACAAGAAATCGAAAAGAGAGACGTGTGATTTGCATCCAATGTATAGTCCTTGGAGAAAAAAATCAAACTCTATATAAGATACCTATCATACTTAAGATGTGTATTTCTATTATCAATAATATTCTTCTATTTTATGTGGGAGTGAATATCTGCTCCAACGTGACCAAAAAAAAAAATATAATACGAGCAGAAAACAAATTTTAAAAGCTCTTTTCAAGCATTGCTTTGATTTTTATTATATGAGCTTGGTAGATATGGCTGTACATTTAAGTTATACATTAATTAGAATTTTTAAAACTTTAATTGGACCACATTCAATTTATTAAATTCACTTGCTATAGTGCCTATTGTATAAATGCGAATAGGTAGCTAGATATCATGAATCCCATTACAAACATACCATAGGAACGTACAAAATGTTATAGTCACTGTTTTTCCTTTCTCTGAGGCATACCTTTTGGAACCACCTGCGACAGAACTGTGTGGTTATAAGCTTTACCCAAATGCCATACTACTACATAGTTTTCCTGATCGAGTGGACCAACTGGGTACTGCTTGCATCTGTACACTCATGACAACCGAGTGACCATCTATAAGGTTGCCACAAATTAATAGGACAAAGAAATTGACAAAAGGATTGCCCACCCAGAAGGCTGCCACTGTTTAATAGGACAGAAATTAACATCCGATGTTACAAATAAATTCTATTCTCCGGGAGTTTTTCTACTAAGATTGAATGAGATTAGAGTTTGAGCAAAGGGGTTAAAGAGGGTCACGGTGATTTCCTCCTAACATAAGAAAAGAAAGAGAATTTAAGGACAAGGAAAACGGTGATTTCCTCCTTGCAATTCTCAATACATGCAAATAACAAAAAAACAAAATTGAGAAGAAAATATAAAATAATAAAAGCTAAAAAATAATAAAAAAGCTATAGCTACTACGCCAAGTTCACTAAAGTGCGGTGTCTTTTTTTTTTTTTTTTTTTGCTTAATATACACTCGTGTCCCTGGGTTTAAGGTTTTCTCAGAAATACTCATAGGGTAATTTTTGTTGTCCCGCTGCCCCTAAGGTATATCCATTTTTTCCGTTTTATCCCTCCGCCAACATTCCGTCTATTTTTTTTACGGGAATTGATGATGTGGACCAAGTGACCACGTCACATCCAATTAAAAGGCGACACGTGTGAGAAAACTGCTGACCGGACGAAATTCATTTAACACATCACCCTCTCCATATCAGTTTACCAAAATGCCCTCTCTCTTCTCTCTCTTGAAACTTCCAGCGCCAAACTCGGATTTCAATCTCTCTCTCTCTCTAACCATCTCCGACGGAAACATCGGCAACAGAAAACGGAAAACATCCTCTGGTTCACTGGATAGCGACTACGTTTCAAGTTAATTTTTCGTTGATGTATTCACGAAAATGATCCACATTCTCTCCCATCGAGTGGAGCTCATCTGTGTTTCGTTTCCAGCTCAAAGGTTGCTCTTTATTTATGCAATAGACAGAGGGTGTCTCGGTCTTCATCCTCGACGTGATAGAAGTTTCTGCAGACGAACATAGCTAAGAGGTGCAACATGGATAAACCCTTTTCGCATTCAGTCAAATATGGTGTCGTTTCATCTACTTTAACCTTCTCTTTCGCTTCTCCTACTTCCGGACTATCACCTAGCACTTCTTAATCGCAGAATTTCGACGAGTGATAAAGCTTCGGAACCTCTCAAATTGGACACATTCACATTAGCTTCTAAAACGAAGCTGAGAGTAGCTAGAGCTTCCATTAACGGGGACACCAATGGAGCTCTCGAGCCCCCGAAACCTATTTGGAGAGGTAGAAGGAAGGGAACCACTTCGTTTCCATTATCCCATAGAGCTCACAAAGATCACAACTATGTTAGGTCGAACCTCATGTCTCCTTTTAAGAAGCAGAAGCATCGGTAAGCTACAAAGATGTCGCTAAAAACACTAAATAGACAACACTTCACAAAGGAAAGCGCTTGTATATTGGGCTTGCATGGTCAACCTTGAAGCCCATCTCCTCAAACATTTTTAACCGTCATTGAGACAAACAAACTCACAGCTTTAACGTAAGGATTCAAGTGCATCTGCCGAATATTCAGACAGAGAAAAGAAAATAGAAAGGAAAATGTTGTTTAAGTTTGAGAAACATCTCCAATATTGAGAAACAGAACCACTTCGTCATCTTCTTCTTCGTCAGTTACTTCAAGCCCGAAGAAAACAAAGCGTTCCAGAAAAAAATTGCACCATGTAGAAAAGAAGACTGGTCCAGATAACATTTTTTTCTGAGTACTTTTTTTTAGTCAAAACAGACAACAACAAGCTTTTATTAAAATCAAGAAGGTTGGAAAACCTCAAGTACACGCTCTAAGGGGTGTGTCAGACCCTCCAGAAAGGCGACAGACCAACAAGTAAAGGGACTGAATGACCTTACAAACACAAGCAAAAAAAGATGGGTAGAGACTCATAAAGGGTGAAAAGCCCACGAAAGGCAGGATGTTGAGACGAGCAACAAAATCGATGGCAGAATATATTGACAGGACCAACAGCTGGCCAAACGACATGGACCATTTGTCCAAATCTATCGCGGTTTCTCGTTATTTTGAGTCTAAACGAACCCATTTCTGGAGCTAATAATTTTATCATTGGGAGTCAAAAATACTAAAGTGTTGGTTATACTATTCATGGAAGCACGCATAACTTATGCCTTAAATTCCAAAAGACTAGTCCAACTTAATTGTAATTAGAAAATGTTGGTGCATTTTAATATTTTGTTAATTATTCCTTGAATAGTTTACACATAGTTGGGAGATGTAACGGTAGAAAGATTAATGGTTCATTATTCATTGAATTTAATGTTGCTCTTAATAGCAGTCGAAAATCTGAATAGTTGACTGTTTCTTTTTACTTCATTATAGTTAGTAATAAATTGATTTTTTTATTTAACAGTCAAATAGTCATTTTTTTACCGTTAGCTATATATACGAAAAACGTGAATTTTAATTTCTTTTAAGAGAGAACTTAACAGAGAAAGGTGTTATAGTGGGGGAACTTTGAGTCCATTCTCTTGTGCAGAATAAGGTTTGAGCTATCGCCGAGTAAGTCGGATTGTTGTATCTTGAAGGAGACAAGTCATTGAGAAGATCTGTTGCATAGGTTTCTACTAGGTTTTGCCAACCGCAAAGGGCTTGAATCTCCTTAAAGAGGGCGAGATTTTCGTGCCTCGTCAAAGAATGTATATATACATTGTGATTATTACTAGAGCGACGTCTACCTAAGAATTGACCCATTGACACGGGGAAGAAGAGAGAGTTATTCTGTAGGCTAGTTCTACCAATAATTCACAGAAAAGATAAAAAAGAAACACCCAAAAAGGGAGAGAAAACGTCTCATATATTAAGAGAATTATGAAAAATAAAAAATGTTCGAACCCTAGCTCACAAGCCGGGTAATGTAGCTAAAATTTGTCCAATAGGAAATTTTATCAAAATTGGAAAAATCTCATTAAACACGCCAAAAATAAATACATGTCAAAAGAAATTGTCTGCCAAAAATCTAGCTTAAATCGGGTTCAAAATTACTTCCTAATCGATAAATTAAAAATTACCATAAAAGGGAAAGAAAAACTAAAATTAAGGATTCGGAAAGGAAAACGATGGAATTAGAAGAAAAATATTAGAATGAAGAGGGGGAGAAATAGTAACAAGTGACAAGATATTTTTAAGTGGTTCAGTCTATAAGATTTACGTTCACTATGAAAACCCTGTATGACTGTATTTTGTATTGTGAGTGCATACAGATTACAAGTTGAAGGTTTCTATTTATAGAGTCAATACAAAGCAGGACAAGAAAATATTCCTACATTTAAATTTAAATCTCTACATTCAAAATTCGAATATCAATATCACATTTAAACTCAATATCGTGATAACAATAGTATCACATCAAATCTTGTAGATTTGATTATGATATTATTTATAATATCTCCCTCAAACACAAGATGAAGAAATATGAAATCTTGTGGTTGAAAAACAAGACCAATTGGACCTTGAAATCATAGGCACATAACCTTGAAGAGTGGCACGGTTGAAGACAGCGAAGCAAAGAAGACTACAGCAAGCTCTTCGAGAATGGCACGGTTGAAGACAGCGAAGCAAAAAAAACAGAGCTAGATCCAGAATTAGATGATTATGATGACAGGATGGATTTTCCGTACGATGACCCACCCCTGATTTGCTGCTTCGGTGCCGCACAAAAATAGTTTGTGCCCACAGTTCGTGTGTCCGACAACCAATTGCACCCGGACATCTACTCGCAATGGAAAATGCTCCAGTGAAACCCGCCAGAGTTCGTGAGAGCTCCAGGATGGCCTCCTTCCAATGTGGCAATATCACACGTGAGGCTAGGCGGGCGAGCCGCGTTCATGGAGAAGGTTGGAAAGGATAAGTTTGGGGACGAGCTGGTGTTGAAGATGAACATGGAGAAGGTGCAGACGCGTGCTGTGAAGTTCGATACTGGTGCTAAGACGACATGCATGTACGTCAAGATTAAGTTTGAGGATGGGAGGATGAAGACCGAGACGGTGAAAAGCGTGGAACGGATAACGAGGACTTTTGAGGAGTGGAGGAGAAAGGCGTGGAACGGATAACGAGGGCGTCGGATTTGCCATCGGGGGTTAGGTGGACGTAGATATGAGCGGAAGAGAGGGCTCGATTGAGGTAGGAATCGTCGGAGAGGAGAGTGACGTGGATATATAGGTGGAAAAACAATTTTGTCAAGTCATTAGTTAAGGACACAAGTTGCAGTTTAATTGGATGTGACGTGGTCAATTGGTCCACGTCATCGATTTCCGTCCAAAAATAGACGGAATATTGCAGGAGGGGTATAACGGAGAAAAGAGTAATACCACAGGGGTAGCGGGACAACAAAAATTACCCTAGTGGTATTTTTGAGAAAACATTAAACCACAGGGGTACGCGTGCATATTAAGCCTTTTTTTCATTGGTTACTGAACATATGACGTATCGTTACTTGTCACTCTAAAAAATATAAAAAATTTATTCAAATCATTTATCTCTTTATTTTTTATTTATTTTAATATTTTAATATTTTAAATTTCATAAATTTTAATATTTTAAATTTCATAAATTTTAATATCCTAAAATTTTAGGCTCTTAAACATAATCAAATTTTTTTCTTCTAAATAATTGAAATCTATTTCGAAGTGATGGTATTATGGGGATGTTTGAGGGTATAAATTTTGGGTATTGGAGTTTGAGAAATATTATAAAGTAAAAATATGTTATGAGAGTTGGTGAAAAAGTGAAGAGAAAAGACTTTTAATAAATATTATAATAATAATAAATTATGTGATGAATTTTTTATTATTAAATTTAAATTTTTGAGTACAAATTATTGGACTCAAAGAATACCTATATACTGTCCAAGAAAAATTGTTTTTCTTTTATCTTTTGTTTTGCACCGTTCGGTTATTTGTTGGCCAAAGACAATCAATTAGGTGTTGACTTGAAAGGCATCAAGGGTAACACATCCATGTCAATTTATTGATTGAAGCAAAGCCAACATGCTATCAAGCGAAAACACATGATGGAAAACGGAAAATTGACAGGCTAACAGGAATTTAAAGGCGAGCCGATATTCCTTCGGCACTCCGACCGTCCAAAAAGTGCCGAGGACGTGGTTGTTTTTGCGACACGTCGACTACACAGAATCTCCACCTAAAAAGCCTAAAACCGTGTTCGGGACACTGACCATCAGCTCTTGGACACGTATACGAAGACCTAGTCTTTTGACCCCTGCCGAGCACCTGGTCTGAAAGTGAACCCTCTTTCGAACCGGCCGCACCAAGGCTCGCCTCTCCTTGGGGTCCCTTTTCTTGCACGCTTCCATATGTACGTTTTGAGATTCCACACAAAACACGAATGCAGTTCTCTACCAGAAATCTGCGATCAGGAATTGCAGGAGGAATTAGGTGAGAATGAGGTGGGTCGGGATTGTCAGAACAAGACTCTCTTGCCCGGATAGGAGTAGAGCTCGAACGAAACTCACAGCTTTCTCTCACTCCTTCACCAAATTGCAGGGAAAATTCGGTCAATTCGGGATACCGGTCCAGAAATCTGACTTTCCATTGAAGACTCTTGCCGAATGCCTACCTTGACTTTGTCAACAAGTGTCTTCCTGCTATACAGCGGTGTCGGTGCGACCACGGTTATAATTGACCCATTTGATTCACCAACTGTCAGTTGACCAGCTTAAACTTTCGAGATAAGTGAAGGAGCGGGAAACATAATCGAAGAGAGATAAACTCTTAAAAAAATGACAAAAAAAAATTAATAGGTATTATTTTAAGAGTTCAAATATCAAAAATTAAAAATTAAAAAATATTAAAGGGAAAAATTCACTTTGTACTCGTGAACTTTAGGGTAATTTCTAAGTTACATACACTTTTATCGATTTCGTTAGATTAGTACCTCAAAGTTTATATTTATCTTAATTTCCACCCTGACATCAAATTTCTGTTACTTCTCACGGAAAATTAAGTACGTGACGTCCACGTGGCAACTTAATAATTTTATTTCCCATTTTACCCTTCAACTACACTCTCCTCCTACCTTCGCTCCCTGACCCACCACCCTCACCTCTTTTTTTTTCTACGTAACCCACCGCCCTCACCTCGTTGGCACAAAAACCTCCCTTAACAAAGGCATCACGTTCAGGGCACCATTAAACCTTAGAGAGGCAGTAAATGAGATTTCATTTGTTTTTCTTTGTACAGCTTGACAAAGAGCAAAGATTTTTCGCCAGTTTTATCATGGATTCATGGTGATTGTTAGCCATGGTTTTATCTGTTTGAGATGAAGCAACCTTTTCCAGGATAAAACTGCAGTCTTGTCAAGGAGCTTATTACATGAGCAAGTCCTCCCCATCACCCAGGCCAATATGGTTTTACTTTTCGTTCCAGGTCAATAATCGGTCATCGATGAAGTGGACCGTGTATAAGGCAATCTGAGTGGTGGGCTTACAGGTTAAATGAGTAAAGACACTGTGTCTATGGTGGGGGTTTGGATCAAATGGATCAAAATGTTGAGCAACTAATATCGAATTTGGCATGGTATGGTTTGGAAACAGGGATGGCATTCAGCAGAGGAGGAACTCATGGCAAGATGGGGTGTATGGCACTAACTGTCCAATTCGGCCAGGAAAGAACTTCACTTATTATCTCCAAGTGAAGGACCAGATTGGTAGCTACTTCTACTTCCCATCATTTGGCTTCCAGAAAGCTGCAGGGGGGTTTGGTGGGATTAGAATCTGGAGCCGTCTGGGGATTCCTGTTCCTTTCCCTTCTCCTGCTGGGGACTTCACCGTACTGACTGGGGACTGGTTCAAGACAAATCAACATGTAAGCATCCCTACATTGGAATTTGCAGGGGGACCAAGCCTTAATGCTATCACATTTTCTTGGCTTACAGATCCTTTAGCCTCAGAGCATTTGATGTGGTCTTACTTCGTTTCTTTAGATACTAAGATGACTCTTGGACAGTGGTCGAAATCTTCCATTCCCTGATGGGCATCTCATCAATGGTCGTGGGTCGAATGGCTACACGTTTACAGTTAATCAAGGTGTCTATTAATGTCATTTTTTGTCTCTTTCGTGGCAATTACTCTCTACAACACCTACATTTCCCTCGATATTCATCTTAGGCAGTCATATTCTGTCCTAGTCACAGCTGATCAGCCTGTCAAGGATTACTGCATTGTGGTTTCTTCACGCTTCACCACTCTGGTACTGACCACAACAACCATTCTCCACTACAGCAATTCTCGAACGGGAGTTTTTGGTCCCGTCCCCATTGGGCCCACCACTCAGATTGCTTCATCCCTCAGTCAGGCCAAATCTATACGGTATTTTTGTGGTGCCTCTCAGAAGCTTTCGTTAGATTTCTTTTGGAAAATCTGGACCAGTTCTTTGAATTTCGTAGAATTCCTCTTCTTTGGATGGAATCTTTTCCCCAAAAACACATCAACTCCTATAACTCCACAACGTACCCACAAGATGAAAACAGAGCAGCTCAAGTTAAACCAAAACAAGCCAACAAATAACGAAGACTCCCATCAATTCAATCACGTGTGATCATCTGAGAAGTTAACTGTAAGATCCCAATAATGAGCAACCCCAGCATAATAGGTTCTCCTTCTGTTTCCTTCTCAGCTTAACCCATTTGTCTAACAGTGTTGCAAAATAAAAAGAATATCAACTGAACAAAAAGGAGGAGAAGATCAACATGCCACTGGTGCTCCAGTTCTTGGCTGGGGAGCATAGGTGATAGAACAGTACAAGAAAATCAAGGAGCATGCATAAACATACCCTTACGTGTGGGCTTCATATGTTGTTGTATATGGTGGTTTTGTCCTATGGTTTACCTACAGATGGAGGAAACTTCGCAAGACCGAGGACAGGGTACGGGTCCTTCAAGTGAGACTACGCAAGCTCGTTGAAGCTGAAGAAGCCACAAACTCTGCTACATTAGTAGCAAAGGCTCCACCATCAGCTGTCGTTTTTTAATTTCACCCCCTTCAATGCTTGGCACAAAAGTGCCCACTACGATCCCCAAGCTCCAGTCATACGGGAACTTTGAGCCTTGCTCAGTGATATCTTTCAAACCACATGAAAGTGATCAAACCCAGATCAGATCCATGTTGCAGGATTCTGAGCCACGTACAAGGTCTCGTTCTTTGATAGTGGTCAAGGGAAATGAGGTGGGTCTTGTGTGGGAGGGGGATGGAGTGGAGGTGGTGGAGGGTGATGGAGAAAAGGGTGGAAGAGGTTAGGAGAGTGATGGAGAAAAGGCCGAGGAAGATGAACACATTTACTTGCTGCACGTTTTCGCTTTCCACTATTACTCGTTAAGTGAAGGGTAAAACGGGAAATAAAATCGTTAAGTTGTCACGTGGACCACACGTGGTTAGTTTACTGTGAGAACTAACGTCAATTTAATGTCCAGGGTGGAAATCAACGCAAACATAAACTTTGAGGTATTAATCTAACAAAATCGATAAAAGTGGGTGCAACTTAGAAATGACCTCGAAGTTCAGGGGTGCAAAGTGAATTTTTCTCAATATTAAAATACATGTATCATACATACTTGGCTTAGAAAACAAAAAACAAAAAAAATAGTAAACTAAAACGAAGAAAAAAGCCTGTAACTCGAGATAAGAAATTTGGGTTGAACAGACATAACCACATTCTAAGACAAATATTTAGCTCCGATAGTTTTCTTCAATAATCAAGGCATTTACAAACTGTACATTGAAGTTGCAAGCCCATAACTAAGAATCTATTCTTATAAACATTTCAAAGCTAAAAAGACGGCAAAACAATTCATTGGGATGAAAAAAAAGAAATAATCCATTTAAAAATTAGCTTTAATTTATAAAATTTAAGACAAAATTTGAAACAAAATGAGAGAAAACTGAGAATTTAGCAAAAGAGAAGTCGAGGGCGGGCTGAGTTTTCCCTGGGCTAAGCGGGTAGGCTTGATAAAAAAAATTTTGATGTAAAAATTTCCTTTTAGGGAGCCAACCGGGGCCATCCCTCTGCCTATGTTCGGGATACTACATTATGGTCTTATTTGAGCCCCAATAATTTGGGCCCAAAAATTTAGGTTTAATAATAAAAAATTCATCACATAATTTTTTATTATTATACTATTTATTAAAAATCTTCTCTCTTCACTTTTTCACCAACTCCTATAACATATCTTTACTTTATAATATTTTTCAAACCCCAATACTCAAAATTTACACCCTCAAACATCGCCTATATTTTCACTAGCTATACTTAGGGACAAAATTGCGGGAGAGTAAGCTAAAACTAGCTTCCTTATGGTTTACAGGGGTTTACGTGGCTTCTAGTCTTCTACAGCGTAAGAAAGCCTACAAAGGTTATGTATGAGTATTCAAATTTTGGGGAGATTAAAATTTTAGTGTATTGAATATGGTGAAAAAGTGAAGAAAGAGATGATTTTTAATATTTATTATAGTGAAAGTAATGATGTGATGGTGAGAGAGATATTATATTGTAATTTTTTTATTGTGTTAAAATTTTAGGAAGTGTAAAATTTTGGGAAACAAACGTAGCAAAAGTCTCCCTCCGCTTGTGTTCGGGATACTACATTATATTTCCACTAGCTATACTTAGGGACATAATTGCGGGAAAGTAAGCTAAAACTAGCTTCCTTAAGGTTTATAAGGGTTTACGTGGCTTCTACCGCGTAAGAAAGCCTACAACTAGCTATACTTAGGGACATAATTATGGGAAAGTAAGCTAAAACTAGCTTCCTTATGGTTTATAGGGGTTTACGTGGCTTCTACAGCGTAAGAAAGCCTACAAAGTCGATGGGATGATGGTGTGGATAAAACCTTTATGGCGTAGACAACCCTGTCATGGATAAATGCACTGCAGATAACATAAAGTGCAGAATGTAAATTAGCAATTGGTAGTTTTGGTCAAATGTGTTAAGCTTGGTAGGTTGGGTACAAATAAAAAAAATAGATAAATATAAAATTGGTCCTTGTACTATACGTAAAAATCGATTTAGTCTCTGTGATATGAAAAGAATAAATTTAGTCCATGTGATTCTATTTTCGTTTGTTATTGGTCCTTCACCAGAGACTGATTTTTATCACTTTCTGAAATCACAGGGACTAAATTTATGTTTTTCATATTACAGAGACTAAATTTTATGTGCACAACATCAAATTTAAAACATGTGCACAACATCTCAAATGTAAGGACTCATTGCCATACACAATCTTCAAACTACCTAAACTATCAAGTATTTGCCTCCTTCTGAATTTGTCAATCGCCGAGTCATTAGAGGACGCATTGTCAACCGTAATAGTGAGAACCCTACCAATCCCCCATTCAAACATACAATCTTCCAACTCTTTCAAACTACTTGCCCCCTTATGGCCTTGGATCCTATGAAATGAGAAGATCATCTTATGCAATGTCCAACTAGAATCAATAAATGTAATGCCCTAAACCCGAGCTCCTGAATCGTAATAAATGGGAACTCATCTATAATGAACATTCTCATAATTAACTCCCTAATTGTCTTCTCATCAAACCTACGAGTCATCCCTATCACCCCAACATTGCCACCACTCGCCTTCGACGCATCATGGTTCAATAACATCTACCCAACATCCACATTACTAGCTATACTCCTTTTGTAATACACAAGATTCTAAATGTTGCAGCAACCCCGATATCTCATTCTTCTTGTGATGGGCCAGAAAATCTTTCTTACAATAGTGACACCTAGCTCTATAGGGTTAGAAATGTTGTTGCTTTCACTTCCAGTCCCAGATATGGATATATATGATTATGTAGTATCCATATGAAATTAAAGAAAAAAACAATGCAAGTGTAAAAGAATTAGACAAAAAATAGTGATCAAATTCTGGTTATCAAAAATATATAAATGTTTGCCATAATAGTTTAAAAAGTGATCATATTAAATTTAACCACATCCACATTAGAATTAGCATAAGTTGGTCATTTCTATATATGCTTTAGAGTTTAAGGGGATTGAGAATCTGAAAATAAAAATAATTTTTTGAAAAACAAAAGAATGAAAACATAACTTGAATTTCACAAATCAATTCAAACAAACAATTTCACAAAACACATATATCCAAATTCCAAACGAATTCAATCTCCTCCAACAATTTCACAAACCACAAATATAAAAATCAATTGAATCTCATACTCCAACAATTTCACAAACCACAAATATCCAACCCATTTCAATCTCATCCTCCAACTGTCCAAATCTTTCTTACAATAGTGACACCTACCTCTATAGGGTTAGAAATGTTGCTGCTTTGACTTCTAGTCCCATAAATGGATATATATGATTATGTAATATCCATATGAAATTAAAGAAAAAACAATGCAAGTGTAAAAGAATTAGAGAAAAAATAGAGATCAAATTTTGTTTTTCAAAAATATATAAATGTTTGCCAACCAATAGTTTTAAAAGTGATCATATTAAATTTAACCACATTCACATTAGAATTTAGTATAAGTTGGTCATTTCTATATATGCTTTAGAGTTTAAGGAGATTGAGAATCTGAAAATAAAAATAATTTTTTGAAAAACAAAAGAATGAAAACATAACTTGAATTTCACAAATCAATTCAAACAAACAATTTCACAAAACACATATATCCAAATTCCAAACGAATTCAATCTCCTCCAACAATTTCACAAACCACAAATATCCAAACCAATTGAATCTCATACTCCAACAATTTCACAAACCACAAATATCTAACCCATTTCAATCTCATCCTCCAACTGTCCAAATCTTTCTTACAATAGTGACACCTACCTCTATAGGGTTAGAAATGTTGCTGCTTTGACTTCCAGTCCCATAAATGGATATATATGATTATGTAATATCCATATGAAATTAAAGAAAAACAATGCAAGTGTTAAAGAATTAGAGAAAAAATAGTGATCAAATTTTGGTTTTCAAAAATATATAAATGTTTGCCAACTAATAGTTTTAAAAGTGATATATTAAATTTAACCACATTCACATTAGAATTTAGCATAAGCTGGTCATTTCTATATATGCTTTAGAGTTTATGGGGATTGAGAATCTGAAAATAAAAATATTTTTTTGAAAAACAAAAGAATGAAAACATAACTTGAATTTCACAAATCAATTCAAACAAACAATTTCACAAAACACATATATCCAAATTCCAAACGAATTCAATCTCCTCCAACAATTTCACAAACCACAAATATCTAAACCAATTCAATCTCATACTCCAACAATTTCACAAACCACAAATATCCAACCCATTTCAATCTCATCCTCCAACTGTCCAAATCTTTCTTACAATAGTGACACCTACCTCTATAGGGTTAGAAATGTTGCTGCTTTGACTTCCAGTCCCAGAAATGGATATATATGATTATGTAGTATCCATATGAAATTAAAGAAAAAACAATGCAAGTGTAAAAGAATTAGAGAAAAAATAGTGATCAAATTTTGGTTTTCAAAAATATATAAATGTTTGCCAACTAATAGTTTTAAAAGTGATATATTAAATTTAACCACATTCACATTAGAATTTAGCATAAGTTGGTCATTTCTATATATGCTTTAGAGTTTATGGGGATTGAGAATCTGAAAATAAAAATAATTTTTTGAAAAACAAAAAAGAATGAAAACATAACTTGAATTTCACAAATCAATTCAAACAAACAATTTCACAAAACACATATATCCAAATTCCAAACGAATTCAATCTCCTCCAACAATTTCACAAACCACAAATATCTAAACCAATTCAATCTCATACTCCAACAATTTCACAAACCACAAATATTCAAACTATTTCAATCACATCCTCGAACTATCCAACAGTTTCACAAATCCTAAAACATTTTTAGCATACTAAAAAATGAATTTTTCTAATTGAATTGTAGAAAGAAAATCTTGGATATAGAGACATACCAAGGTTCTAGATATTTGCAATTTCTTTGCACAAAATCTTAAAATTGCACAAAATCTCAAGAATCCTGCAAAAGTCCCGGAAATGGATATATATGATTATGTAATATCCATATGAAATTAAAGAAAAAACAATGCAAGTGTAAAAGAATTAGAGAAAAAATAGTGATCAAGTTTTGGTTTTCAAAAATATATAAATGTTTGCCAACTAATAGTTTTAAAAGTGATCATATTTAATTTAACCACATTCACGTTAGAATTTAGTATAAGTTGGTCATTTCTATATATGCTTTAGAGTTTAAGGAGATTGAGAATCTGAAAATAAAAATAATTTTTTGAAAAACAAAAGAATGAAAACATAACTTGAATTTCACAAATCAATTCAAACAAACAATTTCACAAAACACATATATCCAAATTCCAAACGAATTCAATCTCCTCCAACAATTTCACAAACCACAAATATCCAAACCAATTGAATCTCATACTCAACAATTTCACAAAACACAAATATCTAACCTATTTCAATCTCATCCTCCAACTGTCCAAATCTTTCTTACAATAGTGACACCTACCTCTGTAGGGTTAGAAATGTTGCTGCTTTGACTTCCAGTCCCATAAATGGATATATATGATTATGTAATATCCATATGAAATTAAAGAAAAACAATGTAAGTGTAAAAGAATTTTTAATAGATTTTTAACTCTTTATTTATCCCTATTACTCTTTTATAAGTTTTATTAATTCAAAGAATATAAAAAGTAACTTTATTATTTTAAAATAATCTTATCAATGTACTGTTCGGGCCTATTGGGGCCTACTAGACCCTAATAGGTCAGTTTATCATCTCAAGTAATACTAAGAGGCCTATTAGGACTATTGGGCTCATGGATCTTGGACCTTAACTTGTTGGGTGCTTTGGGCCCTTTAGAAATACAAGTTTTGACCCCAATTTTATTGTTTGGACTCTTTTACCCCCAATTTTACAGAAATGCCGAAACTACCTTCTACGACATTTATGACTTTTTCCCTTAACCTTTGTCGATGAAATTTTTAGGGTATGACCTAATACACCTAAAATTCATATTTGGAAATTTTCATGTGAAGATAGAGCATATTTTTACATGAAATGTTCAACAGTGTATTCGGATACTTTATAATATAGGGCAAATTTGTGTGCATGTATTCTTTTAGTTTTTATCTTTATCTTTATGCGCACCAATATACAAACTAAATATCAATATCACCAAAATGCATCCAGATATGTCCACAGAAAAACATAATTGAAAGCCTTTGATCCTCATTTCCTTTCCTTTTCAAAACCATCAAAGCTCTTGCAAGTGGCTAAGTAAATGCCACTTCTTATGCCATTTACCACCATTAGAACTCACAAGGCGCTCTCCAAAGGGCACTGCGGTGACCCTCTCCATTCCAAAGCCTTTTTCCACTTTTACATTAAAAAAGTTCACAAATGCACCAAAACACAGTGGCAGATGTAAGGGGGCCAACCGGGGCCCTGCATAACGTTTTTTTTTAAATATAACTATATGGATTTTTTCATTAAGCTGACCCCCTTGACCCAATAAAAAGAGTGAAGTTAATAACTTATTATACTCCAAGATTCAAGTAATATCATGGAAATGTATGGATGGTTCATGATTGTTTCACTCGATTATTTTGCAAATCCTGCCAAAAAAGGGAATATCGAATATCATTTGAGACTTTATTTTGTAGATTATTTTAGAACTTGATTATTTATTTGAAAGCACAAATGCACAATGTTAGAGAGAATTCAATTAATAGTAGCTTTTTATTTTTTAAGTATTGACAGCAGTAGTTTTTCTAATTTGTTTTCTATGAGAAATTGATAGGGACTTATTGATATTGTAATTTGTTTTTGCAGCCATGTTTTATATAAGGATAATGTATTTCATGTCACCTTTTACAGTCTTTTATCATTGGTTTCTTAATTTTACTGCCATGAGCTATATAAGGATGATATATTTCACAACCTCTTTCTTTGATTTTGAGATTGTTGTACTCCAAATCATTTTTCATATTATTGTGGCTATTGGTTATTGATTAAGTTTTGAAATTATATTGAAATTGTGATTAGGACTAGGTTGTGAAATTGTGATTAAGACCTTAGGTTGTGACTTGTGAAATTATATTGACAAATTATGTTTTATTTTGTTTAGATAATTGATAAGCTTTTGATAAAAAAATCAGCGGGGTCTTCTAACACTCCTAATGTGGTTGCTACTTCTGAGACGAATACTAGTTCAAAAAGATCTCGTGTTTTATTTAGTCAAGATGATATTTTTGCTGACCAAGGGTTACGTAAACTCATTGAAGAGTATGATTTTGGGATTAGGGATCAAGTTCGCAGGGAGTATTTGATAAAAGGTCCTTGTCGGCCGCTTGGGCATGATTTTTCCAAGAAGCAATATGAAAATCGAATGGTAGTATATATTGATAAGGAAAATTTTGAAACTATTGATAACGAAGTCATAATGCAACATTTTCAGAAAATGCAGAACCGTAGGATCCAATTGCCATCTCCCAGTCTCAACAAATAAACGGTACGTGTATTTCAATATAATATATTTTTAATATTTTTAGGCTTTACGTAAAAAAAATTTGCTGTCATTTTTCCTTAGGAGTTGGCCCCCCTTTAGAATTGTTCTTGGTTCCGCCACTGCCAAAACATATGTAATGTATATCCAAACAACACAAAAGAGAGGAAAATAACCAAAGCTACTCTTGCATGCATTTTGGTTCCTTTCTATTATCAACCCGTGACCTTCTAAGCTATTATTAAAGCAATTTAAGCCACTGACTGTGGCCTCCAAGCATAGAGCTCATTTTCAGTACACCCATGTTACACATGCATCAGTTATACCTTTTTCTCATACATAATACTACATTTCTCATGAATAACCATTTTCCATTCCCATCATAAACAAGCGACCAACAAAAGTAAAACATCTTAGGAAAATACAAGGGCAATGGCGTTTATAGAGAAAACATAAGTGGAAGCAAGCTATTTTTCATCCAAGTATAGCTATATCACAATTTTGTTTTCCATAAAACCTATATGCAACTACTCCCTTACCTTGGCGGTTTGGTTTGGCTTCTTACATGGCTTGGAAATCACCTATGGCAAAGGATCTAAGGTTAGAACAAGGAGTTTTAGAAGAAGATGAAGAAAATGGCTCATGGGAGAGGTTTTCTCTCATTGCCGAATGCCTCAAGCATCCCTACCTCTCATTCTCTTTTTTCTTCTTCCTCTTTTTCTTCTTCTTCTCCGACCTCTCCCTCTCCTTTCTCTCTCTTGGTTCACGGCAATGGGAGCTCAATGCCGTCCCTCCCCTCTCTTATTTCTAATTCAATTTTATTTTCGTATGCAATTTCCTCATTACCTAGCTAATAGGGGCATGCTAATATTTTAAGGCAGACAATCATTTAATTGAGTTTAATAAGTTAAGAAACTCAACAATTGGGTAGCCATTTTTGGGTAAGAAGAACTTGGACACATGGAAAAATTGGAGGATTTTGTCTCCGAAAAGACATCATTGCACTAGATATGGCCGGCCATGTGTTCCACTAATGAGCTTGGGCTCTTGTGGGCTTCCAAGCCCATAATCCCAAGCCCAATTTCCCCTAGGTCCAGCCCTTATAGTCAACTAAGCCCATGGTGCAAGCCCATAATGCTTAGGCCCATTACTAAGCTATTTTAGACAATTTTAAAAAATAAGGTTAGTCACTAATTTAATTAATCAAGTTTAATCATGAGAGAAGTAAAAATATTGAGGAATTTAATCCAGAGGAATGTTTGAATTAATATTGCTAAATCTAAAATTTGTTCATGTGAAATTAAATAATCAAGCACTAAGTTAGAGATAAACATGGCGTTTTTGTATACTACCAAAATTTTAATATAACTACATTCTCATTCTCTTACTTTACTTTACTTTTTTTTTCACTTTTTACTAACTTTTTCATTTATTCATTTTCTCTCCTTAGTTTTTTCTCTAACTTTTTTTCATTTTTTTACTAATTTTTTTACTTTTTCACTCTCTCACTTTTTCACCGCTATTAAAATTTTACCCTAGATGGTCCTCCAGAGGTGTTTCATGTGAACATTGTCCAACGCAACACCTCCCATGGAAATAGGTGAGATCGGTTATTGTGTTAAGCGAAGTTGTGTGAAGCGAAGTGAGGCAGCGGTGAGGATAAAACCGGATGCCATCCGACGGTCAAGAAGTTGCCAGCAAATAAATGAGCACATGCTTGCCAACCGGGTCCCTTATTCATCCGATTTATAGAAACCGGTGATGATTAAATCGGTTCAATACCCAAACGTTCGGTTTATAGCTATCGGGATTGGGGATTCGAATTCGAATCCAATTCGAATCCCCCCATTCCGTTCCTCCCCATTTGAAAACCCGTCCCGATTTGCAAGCTCCCGGCGGAATCTGCTCCTCCCGATTTGGAGACCAGCTCCCGGTGGAATCTGCTCCTCCGGATTTGTTGGCTTTGGCTCCCGACGGAAATCTGTTGTGGGTAGATTCTTATTTCTTTTTTGTTTAGGTTGTTTGTTTGTTTCTGTCGTTGGGTTCGTCAACTAAAATCTGAAGGGTTTTAATTTTTGTTGTCTCCGTTCTGTCACTGTCCTCTCTCTTCGCCGATGACTAGACTATTAGAGACATATTGGTTAATTTCCAAGGAAAATTCTTCAATTTAATGAACTCGACACAAGCACACGTGCTTGCTCTGCATACATAAAGGACTTGTGTGGATGCTGTTCAGTAGGTTCCTCGGGCTTTTTTGATGAAGAAATTTGAACTATGATGTCACTTATAAGAGCCACCAGTATGGACCTTAAAGTCCGGATTTGTTGGCTTTGGCTCCCGACGGAAATCTGTTGTGGGTAGATTCTTATTTCTTTTTTGTTTAGGTTGTTTGTTTGTTTCCGTCGTTGGGTTCGTCAACTAAAACCTGGTGAGATCTTTATTCTTGAAACTGTCTAAGAAAGTTCAAGAATTCTTGGTGTTTGTCTTCTGAATGATCATAGTTCTGCTTCTTTGTCAGAGCTTTCTCGTGGTAGTCTTGCTTTTCAAACCTGTAAAAGGTTTAGTGCGTCAAATAATTTTCTTTCATGTCTTAGTAGAGGTTGGAGGTTCCTTGGTTAGTCACAAATTAATGCTTGAATGAATAAACCTGTTGCTCAGGACACGCGAGGTCACTAAGCATCCTATTAGAATCATATTTTTCTCTGTATTGTCAATTGCCTGCGGGAAAATTACATGTTTTGGAGTCATCTGAGATAACATTTTCCATCTACTGTAGGCTATAGACAAAGAAACCCCTGCTTAGTATGCATCTACAGACTACCTACGGTTAACTATACAAGAGGGTAGTTCCCCAGACAACTGAAAAGAAAGACAGTAACCCATTGCCATAAGTCTCTCAGTTGGCATCCTGCGTTTCCTTTTTGGCTTTGCAATCACAACACTTTTTTGCACAAGGGTTGAGCCAACTGCATTTTAAGCAAATTGATTTTAAAGAAACGTAACAAAAGTCTCTTTGGTGATAAACCCATAAAATCTGAATAGAGGTAAGTATCTATACAGATGTACAACGATGAACCATAAAAACCATGGTTCTCTGCTCTCCCGAGAGGCATGAATTAATTTTATGTCCCAGAAGGAATGATGAGGCTTGCTTCATGCATAGCAGCAGATCCATTATCATCTTCGGCAACCATCCACTGCAACTTAGGTCCCTGCGTCATATCAAGCACAACAACCAAATCTCAGCCACCACAGATCAATATGATGTTGAATATGGTAATTTGATAATAATCCAGGGCAGTGAAACCCAGATATTGCAAGTGAATCATCCCAAAGTATTGAACAGACAGCAGGTGCTTATAAACGGCAACAGAAAGTGCAAAATCAGAAACTAAGTTGTGACTTGTTCCTATCGGTTGCTTGCATATAGAACACATAGGTGGATATAACCTTGTAACGATAGGAAAAGTGATAGCATTGCCAACCCATAGTTTCCTTCTGAGGGCATTTTTCTGAATCCTAGATGGTCATGTTTTAGATAAACCAACACAAAGAAAACCTGCCAAGTTATCCAAAAAGGAGGTTTGATATGAAGATGTAGTGTTCTGCCGTGATTCACAGGACATTCACTTTTATTTCTTTTGTTCTTTTTTGGCTGACAAATATGGAGGTGAAAATCCTACCTACAAGGTGGATATAACCTTGGAACATAAACTAAAGCGCACACAGCTGATGACTCATACCTCTGGTCCATATATATCAGCTATTACAACTGGATCTATCAGCCAGTCATTCTCCCGGGGGCACTTGACACTGACAAAAGGGTCACATGTTCAGTATCTTATTGTATGTGAGAAATACAAACAACATAATATTTTCCCCTCAAACATCTATGATTATTAAAGAAAAAGAAAAAGAAAATCCCAGATACATTTATCTTTCAACCAACTGTCATGCCTCCCATTAAAATAAAACTAACCTTGAGGAAATCAAGGGTGCTTCCATCTTCTTGAGTATTTCCTGACATATGGCATCATCAGGCATACGAACACCCACATTTTTTCTTGTTGCATATTTGGCAGTCGCAGTCTCGTACCTTATACACAGTTTAGGTAGTGCTTTATTTGCAGTCAGGATGAAAGTATACTGTTGCATAGAAGCTTTGTTAGAGATCAAATTTCTTCATCTAAAAAGCCCGAGGAACCTACTGAACAATATCCACACAAGTCCTTTATGTATGCAGAGCAAGCACGTGTGCTTGTGTCGAGTTCATTAAATTGAAGAATTTTCCTTGGAAATTAACCAATATGTCTCTAATAGTCTAGTCATCGGCGAAGAGAGAGGACAGTGACAGAACGGAGACAACAAAAATTAAAACCCATTAGATTTTAGTTGACGAACCCAACGACGGAAACAAACAAACAACCTAAACAAAAAAGAAATAAGAATCTACCCACAACAAATTTCCGTCGGGAGCCAAAGCCAACAAATCTGGAGGAGCAGATTCCACTGGAAGCTGGTCTCCAAATCGGGAGGAGCAGATTCCGCCGGGAGCTTGCAAATCGGGACGGGTTTTCAAATGGGGAGGAACGAAATGGGGGGATTCGAATTCGACTATAAACCGAACGTTTGGGTATTGAACCAGTTTAATCATCACCGGTTTCTATAAAATCGGATGAATAAGGGACCCGGTTGGCAAGCATGTGCTCATTTATTTGCTGGCAACTTCTTGACCGTCGGATGGCATCCGGTTTTATCCTCACCGCTGCCTCACTTCGCTTCACACAACTTCGCTTAACACAATAACCGATCTCAAATGAATGGCTGGGTTGATGCTTCTAGAGCCTCGGCGAGTGGTGGGTACTCCTCTATGGTAGGACCGACCTCGCTCCCGAACGATACGTATAGAACGGACCCACGTGGCGTCGTATCTAGCCACTGAATTACCTCATCCTCTGTGACGTTTGACCGTCGATTGGTTCGGATTTCGCGGTCGTGGAGAGAACCGGCCGATTTCCAGTACTGCTCTTATATGTGTAGTGGAGTTACTTTTTGAGTGAAATCGGGATCCCCTCCAAAAATTTATTAACTTTAGTCCACAACTTTAACATCAACCTCAATGCACAAAACATATTCGAGCAAAGGTTGAGATGCCTAAAGCCGCTTGGTTCTTTACAAAGACACCGACTCTTCTTTTTTAAAAAAACAATAATGTCATTCGTTCCTTAACTATGCATCAATTGCAATTGCGACCCCTTAACTATTAAAATTGTGATTTACGTCCTCTAAGTTTCATACATTCCCAACGTTTGCCCACAGTCTAAATTCCTGTTAAACATGATGGAATTCATTATCACATGTGTCCCACATGCTGGAAGTCCACCTATCTTTCTCGACATGCTGGAAGCCCACCTATCTTTCTCGAAATACCTTTGTGTGTTTAATATTTCAGATCCAGCATCTCCATTTGTCACCGAAGTAGTCCTTTCGTCCTCTCCATTCACTGAAATTGTCCTCCACAGCCCGTCGGGAACCAATCGACCTCTTCCATCGAGCTCATTCTCCGAGTTGAAGGTATGCATAGTTCTCTGTCTACCTCCTCGTCCATTATCCCCTCTCATCCATCTCCTCAAGCTTGCTGATTTCTTATTTGGAAATTATTCATAGCTGAAGCGTTGTTGGTTGTATTTATTGTTTTGGTTAGTTTTTTTATTTACTTGTTAAGTTAATTTTCACGGGAGAAAAATAAGTCAATTTCTTTGTCTTAGCCTCAGCCTTTGAAATGTCCAAATCATACACCGGTGATTTGGTAGAAAATTATGGGGTTGTGTGAAGTACAAGGTTAATTTTGGTCCCCATATTGAAAACGCACTCCAAATTAGTGTTGCCCTCCTCTAGTGCTTCGTTGAAAACACCCTCCAAATCACCCCAATCGAGAGTCAATAGTGGGTCAACGATGATTGGGTCAACAAAGAACGATAACTGATAGGAGATTCTAGGTTAGGGTTCACACACAAGGCTTTCGAGTGAGGTAAAATGACGGCACAAAAATGGATTACGATAGTCGAGGTTATCAAGGACAAACAAGAGTTACTTATAAAAAAAGGGGCAGACGAGTCATTTGACTCTCACTTACGAATGATAATTCGAGAAAGCCAACTGGGCTTCTAGCATGTGCCACGCACATGATGAAAATTGGACTAAAGCGAACATTGAAAATATTTGAAATTTAGAGGACGTAAATCACAGTTCTAATAGTTAGAGAGTGCAATTGCAATTGACACATGGGTAAGTGGAGAAATTATAATTGACGCATAATTAAAGGGCACAATTATTTTTTTTCCTCTCTCTGGGCACAAAGACACGACTCACAGAACAACCACTCACTGCTAAAAACTTTACAACACTTTCAACATGATATACATAGCGCCATTATTTGTCTGCCTTTTGGCTAATAAAATCCACAAAAGCATCCAATGCAGCCTCCGAACTCGCCGGGAACCCACTCTCAAACTTACCACGAAGCCTTGCAGCCCTTTCATGCATCTCTTCGCCCCCCATTAGCCTCTCTATTCCTTTCACAATATCCTCCTTCTGCACCATTTGGGATAAATCTTCAGCCACCCTATACCCCACCTTGAGATGGCTCACCACCAGCTTGGCGTTGTAGTGTTGGTCGCCCCTTAGGGGCCATGCCAGAAATGGCACCCCACGCCCTATCGCTTCAGCCGTAGAGTTCCACCCGCAATGTGACAAAAAGCCACCAGTTGAGGGATGGCTTAGTATCAGCAACTGGGGTGCCCATCCCTCTATTATCAAACCCCTATCTCCCACTTTGCTATCCAACCCATGCGGAAAGTACCCTGCCCCTGAAGAATCCGGTTGTACACGAACGGGTTTGGATATACCCGCCCAGGGTTGTATGACCCAGATAAACGCCCGGGTTGACTCTTCTAATGCAGAGGATAATTGTGGGTACTCCTCCATATTCGGCCCCACTTCACTACCGAATGCAACGTATAGCACCGACCTAGCCGGCTTGGAATCTAACCATTGGATCACCTCCTCCTCTGTGTAGTTAGATCGGCGAGTTTGCTCTCTGATCTCACGGTCACGGATCAATGCGTCCGATGACTTCCAATACTGCTCAGGCAAGAGTGGGCCCACACCCCACGCTGGCATTCCCATTTGATTGGTCATGTATTCGATGAATGGATGCTCCAGATCGTCACAGGTGTTGAACATCAACGCGATTGAGCCTTCGACTTCTGGAACCCATGGTGGCCGGTCACCCGGCTTTGGTGGACCTCCTCCGACACCTGGTGGGCGGTTGGGACCCGAACCGGGTGGACCTCCACCTGCTGGGCCGCCGCGTGGAGGACCTCCAGGTCGTCGTTTAAGATCCGAAGTCGTTACACCCATCTCTTCGGGTAATCCGGGAATCAAACGGATCTCACCGGGTTTGGTATCACCAGCCTCAACCTTCCAGGTGCCCAACTCCATGGCGGCGGCACAAGCCCCAAACGTGAAGAAGCTGATCACCGGGATGCTGAATCTCCAAAACACTTGCTTGGTCCAACCCATCTGAAAGTCGATGATAGCACAGAGAGGAGGGGGCAAATTGGGAAGATTGGAGCGATTAGCGAGATGGGCATCGAGGTCTTGGGCGGCCTGGTGGCGTAGCGCCTCGGATGGGGGCATGGGAGGGCCCGAAGACCCAGCTATCTCGGCGATACCGGTGAGTGGATTTTGAGAGAAAGAGGCGGGGATCGAAGAAGAAAGAGTGGATGGAATGACCAGTGTAGCATGGTAACTACGGGAGGATATGTGCTTGCAGAGCTCCATGCAAGGATGGAAATGTCCCTGCCCGGAACCTGTAACGACAAAGATCTCACCTGGCATGCTGCTTTTCACTCGAGTTTTCGTTCTCTTGTGGGTCTGGTATACTCGGGTCCTTCCTCGGGAGCTCTTCCTTTGTTTATAAAGTAGACGAAGATGACAACAGAAGATGGAAGATTCAATCTAGAGTAAGACTGTAGTAGAACAGAGGAAAGCAAGTTCTTTTTGACTGACTGGTAATTTCAGAAAAAAGAAAAGGTCTTTTGACTGGAAGGTACGGCGTACTAATAGAGGAGGAGAACGAACAATGAAATCTGAAGATTCGTTGTTGGCGTGGGGCATGTCCACTTTTGGTTGGAACAATTGGGCGGTTGCGTCAAAACTTAAATGATGATATTTATGCCTTAAAGGTCCAGAGGACGACGTTATGTTAAAACTCTAAATCATAGGCATTCGTGAGTCCTTTTTTTATTTAGGCAATAAGAACTCCAATGATCCAATCAAAGATCACACACCTCACAATATCATCTAGTAGTTGTGAAATATCAACGTTACCAGAAAATAATCTACCGGTCCTACTCCATTTGGCTATTCTATGAGCCATTTTCATTTGACATTCCTGGGGATCCATTTGAAGACACATATTGACTGTGGACGTTCGACTTGCATTATGTGACAGTCACAAGACCTGTTTCTATTTCCACGGAGAACTGATCCCAGGTTTGTCTTAACATATAACAGATTACACTTGTGATCGCTAAGTCATTCCTAATGATCACCACACTTCTTTTTTTTTTTTTTTTTTTTTCTAGGCAAACAAACTTTATTAAAAAACGAGAATAATACAGCCAAATCCCAGCAGAAAACCGACCGAAATGCCAGTGGAACACCTAAACGGACCAAAAGGCCCTACAATAACCGGACACAGAAGCCGGGACCACCAACAGCCACAAAGGCTGGGAACACAAGCCAAACACCAAACGATCCCAAGGATCATCACACAATACAACCATAACCAGGCCACAAGGGCCAGAACACAGGACATACAGAAACCGATCACAAGGATCGGAACACAACACAGACAACAACATAACCACCGCTCAAGACGATGGCGGCGTCCACTGAAGGAGGGGCAATCCTCGCAACGAACCGACTCCTTCAGGGCAATCTTCAGACAAGGATAGGCTGCATACAAGAGAGGAGGAGAAGGCGGAGCAGATGGCGGCACAAAACAGCGGCAACCAAGGGCAGCAGGGAGCAAAACCACCGAGCCCCTAGGCGGCACACGCACGCAGGGCGGCGCGTGACCACTAGGCGCCGGCAACGGAACGCCGAACCGAGGCAGCAAGTGACGCCAGAAGGGGCTGAGCATGGCGGGGCGGGGCCAAACCTCCAAAAAACGAGCAAAACAGCCAAAGAGGGGGCAAAGAGGGTCGGGCGCGTGAGATCCACGCGCGCGGATGGATGCGCGTGAGGACTCACGCGCCACCCGATGACCGCCTCACTTGGCCAGAAAAGGAGGCCAGGAGGAGAGGAAGCCCACCATGGGGGCTGTGTAAGCCGGAGACCACCGGAGAGGCCGGGATCTAACCTGCAAAACAAGCACAAAAATAGCCCAAAGAAAAACCGAAAAAACAAAGGGAAAAAGGCCTCCGGCCACCAGGAGGGGAGCCGAAGGAGAGGAGAGGGAGGGGAGAGGCCGGAGCTCCTCCCCTCCCCAAAACGAAGCCGGCCGGTGGGTGGTGTTCAGACAAAAGAAGGGAAGATTCTAGAGAGAGGGAGGAGACTCTCTCTCTAGAACTCCAATTACTTTTTTTTAATGATCACCACCACACTTGAATATTGACAACTTCGCAATTCTCCAGAACTAACAGTCGGGGCCTCTGCATGTCTGACTGTCTCCCTTGATATGAAAATGTACAGAGGAAAATCATAGTAAGATCCATCATTGGTGTGGGAGGTGCAGAAGTTGATGACAAGACAGAGCCCTACATTACATACAAATGTACATTACATTGGACACCTGGATACCAAACTTTGACCTCATGGCCTACAGCTGTCAGGGTAATTTGAAAGCTTTCTACCCCATTACTCAGTTCCTTGGTTCATCTTGAGTTAGAAATGATGTACCCATTGACAAACTCCAGAGAATCCTAGGGGTTGTTTGATTCGCACTCCATTCAGAAGACTATTCGCTGAATTACTAATGTTCATGCAATAAACTTAAACTTCTGACTTGCACGTAGTATCCTGTAATACAATGCATTCTTTTCATCTATCTGTATTAGGCCATATGCCTATTGCATACTGCATGGAATTCCACCAGAACTTCTTGCTGATTTTATGCCCATTGATTTCCATTCAAAAGACACTAAGCAATTCCAGCTTGTCTTCTCAGAGATTTTTTACACATACTTTTCTTGTACTCACTATAGGGAAGAATCATGTAGGCTGGATGTGTTGGCCCTTTAAATCAACCCCCTGTACAAGTACTAAGCACTTCCGAGCCCATCTGTTGCCTGTCACCAAGATCATGGTTCTGTGAAGAAATCAAAGGCTTAATAATCTCAACATTCATTAAACGTGCAGAATCAAAAGATTAAGACAGTCCGATATTCAGTTGGATCAGTAACCACATGTAACCTAAGGTTAATTTCTTTTTAATCTGGGTTAACTTATGACTCATTAAATAACATGTGTAATACACCAAAACTTTAATGCACGCAAAAAGCTCTTACATCAGGAACAAATGGAGACCCAGGTTTAGGCGACTGTAAAATAAACATGGTCCACATACTCAAGGTCAGACATACTTTTCAGACAATACTGAAACATATAAGCGGTTCAAGATAATGAGATACTATTGCTCTGCAACATCAGTTTGAAAGCTATGCAATCACTGGACTATTCAAGAATGGTGTTTGGCTCCCAAACTTTTGCAATCTCTCTCTCTCCATTACACAGCGACATTGTAATGGAGAGAGAGAGATTGTTTGGGATTATTTTTTTTAGGTTAGTGACACACAGCGACATTGTAATGGATTTTATCTACAACAAAAACCGATGAAAATAGAAACCTTTATCTTCAACGAGATTCCTTCATCATATGAAGCTGCTGCCTCTACAGTTTATTTAATATTATTATTAATTTGGTTATAATATTGACATCATACTCCTCACACAATACTGTGATATTAATGGGCAGGTCAAATACATAGAAGGAACATGGAGTTTCTTAAATGATACGATCTAGTAAACAGAAACTGTTCCCGAGATAAGTTCATACCAGACATATCAAGCTGAAGGTAGAATGTCCAATGCAACTTCCTTGAGGGATGGCATAACTTCTTGCTGATGCAGACAAACATATTTATTCCCCACTTTTCTGAGTACCTTCCAAGGACCAGGGTAACACCTAAGGCACAATTTCAAAAAAGTCAAAACTAAAGATGAATGCATCTAGCCACCAGCAATTTAAGGAATAGAATAAAGCACTAAAATATAAATGAAGCTATGCAATCGGTAGTTCTTGGCGTTACGAGACCTGAAAAGGGTCCTCCATTGTGTTCCTTAATATTGTGGATGTAATAAATACTTTCCATTATAGACAGAGAGTCTTGGAAAGTTTGGCCAGCTTCGGGTAGAAGAATGATGGATAATCTTAAAGCATTCAAGGACAATTGCTGTCTGAGCAGACTAAAATAGGCAACATATAGTCCCACGGATGTAAACATATATCCTACATCATGAGCTGGAGAGTGGAGGGTCTTGGAGAGTTTGGCCTGCTCTGGGTAGAACGATGGAGGATAATCTTAATTCATTCAAGGACAAGTGTCGCCTGAGTAAAGCGAAACAGCAAATATATAACCCAAGGGATGGACCCGCATCCTTCTCAGACTTCCTTCCACTACACCACAAAACTTTTGAGTCTTCAATTATAGTTCTTTTTCTGTTTTGAGATAAAGCACCAGTGGGCACCAAGATGAGCTATACCGTTCTCTCTAACCTCCAAAACACACACCAAGAGTGCATTTTGAAACGGAAGGAAAAACGGCTAAATAGCATTTAAACCGAACAACTAACCAATTAGAAAAACTCCAATATGAGGTATATATGAATCATGTTAAAGTGTCAAAGGATACATCCAGATCTTATACGGTCGAGTTCTCCGTTGAAAATAATCAGTTTTCTGGCAGTGTTCTCGACAGCTTCTTTGTAAAGCTCTTCTACCACAAGCATTTCTGAAATGCATGACAATACCAGACATTAATCTTTTTTCTGGTGTGGTATAGAAAGAAGGGATATTTGAAGCTACCATTGACATTAAAGTATGGGTATGCGACCAAGAACAATTCATCTTCTAGCTTCACACGTTCTGCCATTTTCACCTTTTCGAAAAAACCAAAATCCTCAAAAAAATGATGGCTTTGTCAAATAGTCCAACTTAAAGGAGGTTCCTCCAAAGGCTGGCTGCCTTGCAGACTTAACTTCACTGGCCTCCGGGAAAAACTGAAAGTTGTTCACATAAAGGGTTGTAAAAACAAGTAGATGCCAGATTCGAATGAAGAACATGAGAAAATGAATGAAATCATAACTTGGTGTCCCAAATTCAGACAGCAGATAAAGAGAGCATAAGAGGATCTTAAACAAGACCATAGACTGCAACTATAGGATGGGTAACTTGACATTTGTAATCCCAAGTCTGGACCTTATGACAAGAAATAAAAAAGCCAAGAAGTGACATATGAGAAAGACCTCATGTACTTTGTTTCGTTTTCAAAGAAACCTTCCACTCTTGATATACAAACCACCATGGCTTGTAATCATCTATCAATGCTGAACATGTTTTTTTCATTCTTCCTATCAATCCCAGAATCTATTTGGAAATACTGAAATAGGAAAAATGGGGTAATCAACACGTTGTATTACATTTGCAAATCAGTATTAGCACATTTGAGTCAACATATGTATCACAATAATCAACTAGGATCACAACCAAGTGTTGAATCAAATGCACTAATACCAATTGACAAATGCAATATAACAGTAATCTGATATTACAGTTTGCAAAAGTAAACACAACCCTTGTAGAGAACCAGAAGAAAGAAGAGGGGAAACATATATGAAAAGATAAGGAACTAAAAAGACGCCCAGTGCTAGCTGCCAGTTAGCTAATAAATAAGGAATTCCATTTGATAGCATCTGTTCAAAATCAATAACTCTTTTAGTGGTTTCCCCTACCTAGTCAGTGTCTATGTACGCAGAAGGTGATTTTGTGTGGAAATGCCTGCTAAATATTGAGCGTGAACTGCCCCAACCAAAAAAGGTAGTAGTACTAAATCAAGGAACTTACTTCTGGTCCGTGTGGCTTTCTCTGGATTTATGAAGATGTCACAAAATTCGCGAATCAATTGCACATTTCCAGTCATTTCTATTCCTCCTTCACCATCACCTGGAACGTGTTGCATAGATTAACAACCAATAAAAGTTGATGGAATCAACAGAACATGGGTTGCAAACCAAGAGACCACAAAGAGAACAATGGAAAACACAAGCAAAAGATCACAAGGCAAGTGGAGAGGACCTGGAACAGATTGAAGTCCAGCAGTTGGGAATTCAATCTCCTGTAATAGATGCATCTTGGTCACACACTTATAAGCCCGCAATTTACGCTATAGCTTTCAATTTTCAGACGTGTAGAAAATAACCCCTACTAACTCACCATCAATTGCCTGTTATCCTTCAAAGCCAATTCAGCTGGCTATTCTGGGCTGTCAATTGTTAGATGCGCCAATTTAGCTCTGCATTTGCTACTCAGGGGTGAAGAAAGCAATGGGAACGCAGAAAAAAGGAATTTAGATGGCATATACTGACTTCAATCAATCAGGTGAAAGACTTACAGCGTATCAGGGAAGGGAGAAGGAAGGGAGGAAGAGAGAGAGAGAGAGAGAGGGGTGGATTTGTTGGAAGTTCCACATTGCTAGAGAAACTAGTCAATGTACTCCTTATAAGGTTGTGACATCCCTCACTCCTCAAGGCGTCTTTTGGAGTTGAGTTGGGCAAACCTTTCACATATTGCCTAAATTCTAATAGGATTCAGTATGATTCCAAGATGTTCCAATTGAGATATATCATTTCTCTTCCATTTTAATGCAGCGTTACCTACAAATCATCAAGTTTGACTCCTCCATTTATGTAATGTTAGTTGATGAATTATAGGGTAAAACTGGAAGTGAAATTGGCACGTTATGACCTGACTCATATAACAACTGGAAGAAGTGCACACACCACTACGCAAAAACCACAAATTACGAGTTACATTTGGCGCAGATAGGAGTCAAAGCTTACTTGATTAAGGAGCTCAGAGTAATCACTAGGGAATGGCACATCGACGTCAACCGAGGCGCTGCTATTCCCAGAAAGCGAATTAAGGACGAATTTGGGACTTCTAGAAACCGTGACCGCTTTGCCTCTTGGATGACCAACATTCCCGTCATTATTAATTTGAAAAGTTCGAGACTTAACGACCTGCAGTTTGTGACAGTAAATCGGTTTAAACAAAAAAAATGTGGGTACTCCGCTAATGATCTTTCCTTTTCTTTTATCTTGCCTTTGCTATTTCTAAGCAACCAAACACTCCAGAATTGTAAAATGCGCAGGGGGTAGAAAAGTCTCCAACCTTTGGATTTAGAAGCGAAGGCAAAGCAATCGAAACAGTTGAAGCAATAGCAGTACTGGATAACAGCATTTTTGAGCCACTGCAATGTGTGCGTGAGAGAGAGAGAGAGAGGCCCGTATGCTAGCAGCTAGAAGTAGAAATAAATATCCGGCCACTCGCGGTACTTGTCATTGGACCTTGCATGTGGAGATAAAAGCCGATTCTCTGCGGCAAAAAAAAAAAATAGTAGTACAAATTAAACAGCGATTTTTTTTTTTCGGTCAGATACTCATCTGCCCCTTGTAGGTCTTTGTAGGATTTTTTGGTCCGTTTGTTTGTTGGTCCGTTGGCTTTTTAGAGTGTCTGGTACGTCCTTTCGAGCTTCCTGAAATTTTAAACCTCCTTGATACTGATCTTAATATATATGCTATTATGCTTAAAAAAATATATTTCTAATTTAATTTTTTGGGTTGTTAAAAGTAGTGCAGATGTCTCTTAATTTCATTCAAGCATTATCGATCTCTTACCCAAATATTAAAGTAATGTGCTGTTATACAAGTTAAGGTCTCATTTTACCATTTTTTAAAAAAGCCATTTTACCATTTCATTTGTAATAGTAATGAGAATTATAAATAATGAAGAGAAATTTACAAAAAGAATATTAATGGAGGGAGAGAACCTCCCCTTCTTAAGACCAGGAAAAAATTCCGATCGAAGCAGAAATTTTGGTTCCATATCCGGCAAATACCGATACCAGAATCGGAGTGAGTTTTTATTTATTTTCGAAATTAGAATTTGAAATTCTATTGAAATGAGCGAAATTTTCCTATTTTGGATGAATGTTTATTTTACATTTTATTTTATTGTTAATTTATGATAACAAATATAACCAAAGTTCCAAATAAAAAAAACCAATATTGAAATTTGAAATTTTCGGTTTTCGGTTTTTGGTTCCGATTTCACACTACAAGAAATTATGCTTTGGGTGACAAAAATTTGGGTGTCAAACCAAATTTTGTCAGCTAAAGTGAATTTTCCATGACAAAATATTAATTTCGTCACCCAAAACCATTCAGGAACTCCAAAACCGTCCGGACCTGTCACAACCCCGTTTAGACGTATTGCTGGTGTGACGACATACACGTGTCGCGAATGAGTGAAGAAATAAACCGTCACAAAAAAGTAATGTCCGGACTCTCAAGATACACGTTTGGACTCGCTGTAGGGTGACAAATTCCACATCATCATAACTGAGTGACAATTAGAATCGTCACAATTTTTACAATATCGTCCGAACTCTGTTTATACACAGTTCGAACGGACATTACCTAACGAATAGTAATCGTCAGGCTAGAGTGACAAATTAAAAATCGTCATGAATACTCAAGTACGTCCAGACGTCATAAACCACGTTCCAACGGAAAAAATACCAAAGTCCAGACGGTACAAAAAAAGGTCCGCTGCTTTATAAATGCATCTTCCGCGAATCGTGTGCTTCCACGTTGCAAAACTTCAGACACGTGACATCGATACAGTCTGGACAAACAAATAGCGTGCGGACCGTCTAACTTCTAGAACCATTTCGAATCGGGCATATTTAATGACGTTAAATTTGATAGGGCCACGTGTCAGTATAACCGTTGAAACCTGTCCGAACTCTACTATAACACGTTCGGACGGTTACTGGCCAATTTAAACCGACAGACTTTGTCAAAATCTAAAACTCACTTGTTCTCTCGTACTTTTCTCTCGGACGTTTTCACTCTCCATTCCAGATTTCTCAAATAACTTCAGGTAAAACGTTTGTTATGATGTTTTATTGTATGAAATTAGACTGTTTGGCTAGTGTTTGTCGAACCACGTTCGGACGTCGTTTCACGACGTCTGGACTTGTTATAAACCGTCAGGACTGATATTGTACGTGCGTACGCCTTTTCTTATGTCCGGACGTCCTAAAATTTAGCGGAGTTAAATGAGAGTATTCGGACGATCATGCAGCCGACACATTCATTGTGCATGGAGCTCCATTGCCGCTTGACCGGTCTGGAGACGAAACTTGCTCTGACGGATAGGGCTATAACGGAAGAGCTGAATATTATGCGGAAGGAACTAATAAGGATGAGAGAACAATTGTCTCAATTGTCCCAGTCTGTCCATATCGTTCCGGTACAGCATTTCGTCAGTTTGCACCTAAACGTTCGGACGGGTTTATAAACCGTCCGAACAGTTTTGAGTGACAGAACACGAAAATCATCACCCAAAACATTCGCTGACGGGCTTTAGGTGACGAAATTTGTACTTTGGGTGGCAATTTTTTTTTTCACCCAAAGTGTTTTTTCTTGTAGTGCCTGTATTTATCGAAGTGGAACAGGAACAAAAAATGAACTCCGCCCCCTCGTTGGTATCGGAACTAGAATGATCCATCTATTTCGTTACCCACCGTAACTCCTTTGGTATAACATCACCACACTGAAGGGGGTGGAAAGGAACATCCCAACATCCATATAATCTATATCAGTAAGAGTGGATAGGCCACCTTCAGCGGGTGGAGAGGAACATCCCAACATCCATATAATCTATATCAGTAAGAGTGGATCGGCCACCTTCAGCGGGTGGGGAGGAACATCCCAACATCCATGTAATCTACATCAATAAGAGTGGATTGGCCACCCAACGAGGAGGTGAAGCCCTTTTCGGTTACTCTCTCTGTAGTGTGCTAAATAATTATCTCTCTTTGAATAAGGATGTATATATATATATATGTTAACTAGCTGTATATGCGTAGGAGAAAGAGGTAAACAGGATCAACAAATTTATTATCATTTTTTTTCCATTTCTTTTGGTAAAGGATAGTATTGGATGTATGTATTATTGAAGACATGCTGCTTTTTTATATTTGTGAAAATAGCATTTGTCCAGCACGTTACAATTTTCAGTTATAAGTAACGTTTCATGTAGTCCTCGACGGCAGTATAGTTAACCCCTGGATAAAGCTCAGAAGCTTCCCTTCCATCCTTTCCTATCTCGAAGTTTGTAAGACAACCCTCGTAGCAGACATGGTAGTAGTGCACTAATCCAACTTGCTCCGCATACTCTTGCCCTTTTTCCCGTCATTTAACACAAATAATTAGCACTCTCAGTCAGATTACTTACAAGGAAAAGAGAAAAAACAACTGAAAATTAATACTGGTCTCTTCTATTTTATTTTATCCCCCTAAGAATCAAGAACACAAAAAAGTATTTATTTTAGACTTTTATTTTTATTTTTTTAATTTTCTCACCTTTCAAGAGAGCAAGAAACTCTTCCTCGGATATGGAAGACTTGTCAAGGGTCTTTCCAATTAGATTCTCCCATATCTCAACAACTTGTCTCTGAGATAAAATGTTTTTTGGGGGCCTGATATAGATTGTCTTGTTAAGCGTTCTAGGGTCGTCTATGGTCTTGATAGTGTACGTGGCTATATCATCTTCATCGACATAAATTGCTGCCAAAAATAATAAGACAAGAAATATTATTTTGAATAACTCCGATCCTTTCGAAGTTATAAATTAATGAAAAATAAGATATATATTTAGATACTTGGTGCAATTCCATGATCATCATGAGTTCTCTCTACAAGGTGGCAATAACGAAGGAATTACCTTTTTTGTTGCCGTCTCCCAACAAGACCACAGAATCCCTCGAAGGAAGGATCTTACCGGGCTGGCACAGACCACCGAGAAAGTAACCAGCAAAACAGTTTGCAGAAACATATGTGAAAGGTATTCCTGCTTCTTGAATAGCTTTCCTTACTACCATTTTTTCATCAAATGTCACTCGTCCTGGTTCTAATGAATTCTCCATTCTCGCAGGATCCGTGCCAAACTCAGAGGGTAAAAATCTCTTCGTATATGTAACAAAACAATTGTTAGAGATAGTAACGTTAATCATTCAACGAGATTTGATATTATATTCAAGTTTAAATATTGAAATGTCTATAAATAAAGACCTTCAACTTGTACTCTATATAGACTCGTACTACAAAATATAGCTAGACATAGATCTTTTTGACCGAGTCACTTAAATATCTGTCACTCCTTATTTTTTTCTCTTCTCGTCACATTTTCTTTCAATATATGCACTGCCTTTATATTTCTTTCAGTAATCACTTTTGCATAATCAAATGAAAATGAGGGGCAATTTGAGCTAAATGGTGATCATTATAAGAAAATTGGATAGTACCAAGTGAAAGGAATTAGTTGGTGGATAATTAGACGGCAACAAGTTATTTTGTTTTTTTTTTGAGCAAATAACGGACCATATTATAAAAGAACCATAATCTCAAACAGAGAACACAAAGTACAGAACAAGAAAGCTCAGAAAGAAGGGGATGTGAACAAGTCATTTTGTTTACCTTAACATTACCAGCCTCTTTGATTGCATCAACAAGCTTAAGTTGAAGGAGAATTTGGTGGCTTCGGATATGCACACCAGATATTGCACAGATAACAACATCAACTAATTTGACGGCATTGACAAGACTCTGGTGGTCGGCAAAGGAGCCCGATACAAGGTGAGCTCCTTGCTCCTTGAAAGACAAAAGCATTTGAACTTTCTCAATGTCGACACCAATCTCAGGTCTATGGAGGACGTATGTCTCATGACCCTCAGCTAAACTCGCCTTTACCAACCTCTTCCCCAGATACCCAGTTCCCCCAATAATCAGCACTTTGCTCTTTTCCATGATCTGATCTCTTTCAAAATTTTCCCTTGGTGGCAGCTAGAGACCTATATATATATATATACGATCTTCTGCCACATCCTTATATAATTAATAAATGTCTGAGGTTTCTGTGGCTTTGAGCTTAAAACATCTTTGGCTTGCTTGTACACTTTTTGCTAATGACTATTGCGTTATCTTCAAAATTAAGGTATTTTTCAGATGTTATATGGGCTCCAACAACTGGGTCTGCTGTCTCCACCCCAAAATAGAAAACACAGCCTTATTTAGCGCTTCTGTAATTGGTTAATTACAATTCACAAATAATGAATGAAAATGTTCAGTTAGTAGTCATGAACCGATGTTTAGTCAAATATCGCCTCTCAAGTCTTTAGCATTGGATGGACCTGATGAGCCGTGCCATGGGAAGTGGGAACGCTTTCATTGATCGGATTCTTGTAATACAGACTATATGAAATGATTAGGATTTAATATTAAAATATCAATATAACATGACTTGTGACAATATTGATCCTATCTATGCTTCCGGTTGCTTTAGGAAGGAAAAGGAAAAAGAAAAAGAAGTATCTTTGCCTTCCAGAAGTGTCATTGAAAATTTGAACGATGAAATTAGAGTGGCCCTGGACAACGTTAGCTTACCAGCTACAAACCAACCCCAAGAAAAAACCATTGCTGACTCAGACGCCGCATTACCGACAGCAACATTGACTGTCGAAGACGGAAATAATTTGTACCTGTACGTGTACTATCTGATCTTGATAAATATAAAACGCTACATTTTAACCTGATTATTTTTTTTAAAATTTATAAAATATTTTAATTTGATTAAGTTTAAAACTAAACAGCATCAGAGTTTTCTGTCAAGTTGGTAACTCTGCTTTCGACTTACAAAATGAACGCTACTCCGAAGATTAATTGAAGGTATATATAGTCCTCTCTGTTGGTGGAAATGGTGAGAGATGGAGGAGATTTGCGATGGACAAACAAACCAAATAAAGAAATTGCTTTAATTCCCGTTACATAGTGGTTTTCTTTAAGGTGATATTTGCTCTCATTAGTTCCGTACAATAAATATGTACAATGAGCTCCATTGAATGGAGCCTAATTCGGTTCAGGCAAATTCGTCTTTAGGATAAACTACTTCAAGTACACTTCGCACCTACTTTCATGAGTTTCGTTAAATTTAATAGAGAATTAGATACATTTAATAGAGAATTAGATGGATAATGAATTGTATGCATCGTATCTATTCTATTTCAAGGTGAAAATAATTAGATTAACTCGCTAGACTATAACACTAAAAGATTAACAAAATTAAAAATTCAAATAATAAATAAAAAACCAAATAACTTAAAACAAGTAAAAGATAATTTTGTCATCATGTTCAAAGCATATAGATTTTTTTTCACGAAATTGGCTGGTACTCAAATTTTAGGCTTAAATGCTAATACCGTCCCTGTGGTTTACCTTTTTCCAAAAAAGTCCCTGTAACAAAATTTAATTTGGTTGATTTTGGTCCTTGTTCTTCACACTTCTTCCCAAAAAAGTCCCTCCGTTAGTGTAGCCCCACCAATTTAACGTTTTTTTTCTGTGTCTAACGAAGGTCCACATTGTCCTAATTGAAATGCTACGTTTTTGGCCTCTCGAATTCATCCTCTTCGGCTGAAAAAATTAACACCCCGACCCTCTCTGCAACCCTAACAGTGAAATCAAAATCAAATCTCCGAAATCATCCAAGGCATGACGTCTTTAATTTCTACGGCATCGTTTTAGGGGAACGATGATAGCGAGATCTCTACAACTCAGGTGTGTAAATGTAGTCTGTGAGCAAAGTCGAAGAGGAGCACAACTGCCACTAATCCAGGCCGTCGCTTCTATGGCTGTGTTCTTTATGGAAAATAGGTGGTTTCTTGCATCATTTGTTTGAATGGAATGTTTAAATGTTTTTTTTTGGTAAACTCATAGTTAGCCCCATATCTTTGGGGCGAAATCAAGTTACTACTCTTATTTTTCAAACCAAAAATTTGAGACCTCTATGTTTCAAACCTCGCCCCTCTTTAAATTCACCGTCAAATATGACGATTTTTCGTGAAATGACCAAAATGCCCTTGATAAGTGATTGGTGGATGACTAGACTGCCCTTGCTCTCTTTGTGCCCAGACGAAGACCAAAGTTTTTTTTCTTGGATAGTCGGTTGTTTTTCTTCTTCATTTCTCGCCTCGACCGAAGCTCGTACGGATCCAAGAAGAAAAGGGCTACCTGTCTGGACGAGGAGGTGATCTCGCAGAAGGAGTTTATCAGGGCTTCGTTGTTGTCGTCATTGTTATTGTTGGGCTTGGTTTCCTGTGTATCACTTTCCATTGCAGCAGAGAGACCCCCCGTTGTCAAAGCTTTGATCGGATTGCTCGGAGTTGGTGAGAGTTGAGTTGTCTTTGAGTTGCATATTGATCCCTTCTGTAATGTTTTATGTAGTAAACCTGTAGAACGTCTGTTAAGTCAAATTTAACTTCCTTCTTCATGGTGATCGGTGAGACAAAGAAGTAGCTTTGAACTGAGAGGAATCTGATACATATGCTTTAAATTATTTTGCAGTTTCTATTGCTCATCCCAGTCGAGGTTCTTTGTTGGATCATTATTATTCTAGCTGGTGCTGCCTCAGCATGCTTTGCCGCCTTGAACCTCAGATCTTACATAGAGGGAAGTAATCTTCCATTGATGGTGGTTGCTACATTTTTCCTGCAAATGGCGTTGGCAATCTTCATCAAGGTCTGATTCTTTCCATGAGTCACAGAAAGGATGAAAGAGATCGAAGAAGAGGTTAGTGCCTTTGATGAGTGTTAGTGTTTTTTTTGCATCAGTTTCAGCAACACCAACAATAGCAGAGGAGATCAAAATCTTCCACTTTTCCATCTCTACACCTTTTGTAAATATACAATACACTATGTACGTTATTTTTTTTATCTGGTGACTTTTTTTGAGTATCAGACAGGGGAATTTTTCCCACTCTCATGAATTAGGTCGAAACAATCGGGTCCAACAGTTGGGTCGGGCCTACATAAGCGGGTAGTTGCAGAAGAACCTACTGACTCCGCCTCCAGTTGGGTTGTGCCCACAAGTGGAGTTCCGGCCTTCATCGCAGACCGCTTGGGAGCTACACACCAATTCTTTTGGCAACGCCCATTGGATCTCCAAACCCGGCTCGGGTCACCTGTTCACTGGTAAGCTCGCACCAAGTTGACGAAGCTTGTGCAGGCACTACACCCTGACTGCCGGACCCGAATCATGTAGGATGTAGAAGACCCACATGCCCTGAACGTAGAACACATTGAACAGGGTTGTCTCTAAGATAACCGAGACTTTAGGCAAAGTCATAGAAAGAAGCCAAGTGCAAACATTCTACCGATTTACTGCATCACCAAGTACAGGGTTGATTTTGAAGGAGAGAGGGTCAAAGGTTGAGTGGAGAGAGAGTCGATTCGTGCGAGAGAGGTGGAGGGATTGGAAGATTTATCTCACACTCACTGAGGGCATTCTGGTCATTTCAGGTGGAATAAAGGCACGTGCACGAAAAATCGTCTCATTTGACGGTGAATTTAAACGGGGGGCGAGGATTGAGTGATTTTGAAACATAAGGGTCTCAAATTGTTGGTTTGAAAAATAAGGGTAGTAACGTGATTTTACCCCAAAGATATGGAGCTAACTATGAGTTTACCCCTTTTTTCGTATTGATAGTGTACATAGATGCATTTTTGGTATGCTATCGTTAGTTTGGTATGCAAGAAATGGTGAAAGCCTGTAACATTGTAATTTTTTTTTTGTATTTTGTAGGATCATGTGCCATGGATATATTCAAATGGATAGATCTACCAATTGAAACACGAAATGATAAGATGTTGGTAAATCTTGTTGGGGAGCTTAAAAGGATGGAAGAACAACGATGCATGATGGATGAAAAACTTCGAATGATGGATAAAAAATTCGAAGGCAGCAGACATGGGAGTGGAGATTGAAGACATTGTTAGTTGGTTCTTGGGCTATTTGCTAATGTAATGATGGGATACTGTGTGTTGGCCTTATTTTGAATTTGTTGATGCTTTTTTTGAATTTGTACAAATCTGTAAGGACTTGTGGTCCCTCACTTGGACAAGTATAATTGAAAATATTTGACTCAACAATGTCACAATTTCATTTTGATACATGTCACCATGAATTCACTTGTGAATATAATACCAAAAAGTAAACAACTTCAATATGCATTAAATATCCACAATTATATGAATACCAATAAAGTGTACAACTTCAGTAACACCATATGTCACCATCTGAATTCAAGTCCACATATACAAATATATCGCCATATTCTGTCCTCTAATCTGAAATCTGTAAATATAGACAGATTGCAACATGTGTAAAAAGGGTACATCCATAAGTAATTACATCCAAGCAGGAATTACTCTAATACAAAATAGAAATATCCACAAAAAGGTGTTAAATCTAAAATCACCACAAAAGGTGTTTACATCCAACAAAAGCCAAAATCATTGTGTTGCCCTCCACTTGTTCTTCCTTGGTGACCTCCGAGGCAACGATGCTGCTTGAGGTCCAGGTTGCCCATTTGGAGCAGTAGGTTGTTGATGTGGGGCCCTCGATCTCACCCTTGATGCAACTGGTTGCGTACTTCGTCGCTGTCCCGAACTGGATGCCACATTGATAGAAGTTTTTGTTCGGGCATACTTTGATGTGGTTGCCTTTCCAGCAGTGGGTGTTCCAGTTTCATGTTCATTATCCTGTAATTCAAGTGTTAAATTCACTTCTTAAACCTCTATAATTAACGTATGTATGAGAGAAAAAATATTACCACTACATTGGTGTTGGTGTGGGGACTTGCTCGAGTTCTTAATGTTCTAGTTGTGGAGCTTCCACTTGCTGCCTCAGTACCCTACATAGGAAAATACAACTTTATGAATTGGTTGAAAGCAACAATTTAGTTCCTTAGTAACAATTAAAGTATATACCTGTGTCTCGACATTGCGTTTTCTGCAAGTTCTCGCGTTGTGGTCAGTTACTACACATTTTTTACACCGAACAGTATGTCCAGCCCGTGTGACCCGATATGGGTGTGGTTGTTCATCAACAGCTCTTACTCTGGCCTTCTTTGGCCTTCCAGCGGGCACTCGAACTTGGGGGCATCAGTGGATTACTATCAACGTGTAGCCAGTCATCTGGGCCTGACATAGCATGAATCTTTGCACCATACGAGACTGCATAAGTAGCCTTTATATAATAGGCGTCCACAAAATCCTCCGGTACTCTTTTTCGTGGTATATGGCAGCGCAAGCATGCGAACATGGTATCCCGTTTAACTGCCACCTATTACATGAACACTCCTTCATCCCAATGTTCATCAGCTTACGACTGTCTTTCAACAGTTGCATCTCGAACACTTCCCCGTCAGACCAATTGCAAAGGCAGTACCATGCGTCAAATTTGTTTCTCTCCAATTTGGCTCTGGGCAAATATCCCACTCTGCCTTCTCGATCCCTACCCTGTTAGCAACGAACCAATTCAAAATTTGCCTTCTAATGAGTTCAAGCATGTATAATATTAGTTTCTCCCTTGCATCTTTGATCCAGGAATTGGAAGTCTCCGCGATATTATTTAGCAACATATCGCACTTGCTATCTAGCCTCAATGCATACTGGGACCAGCCCTTTGGATCGATCTCATCGAGGTATTCAAAAGCGGTCTCACTGAATGATTTGATCATCTCCATGTGATGATGAAACTTGGCTCTCGTGGTTGCTCAAGCTGCAGCTCGCAACTTCTCCTTGAAGTTCTGTCCTTTGTACCCCTTGCTCTTTAGGTTGGCATGCAGATGTCTGACACAATGACTTGTCTCAGAATGTGGTACCAATAATTTAAAAACATCTAAGATGCTCTGCAGTAACGTTGAACAACATATTAGTATTACTAATCAAATACAACCAACTTATTTTTATTAATCAAACCCATTTACCTTTTGTCAGTCCAACATCCTGTTATTCCTAGGATTAAGGATTAAGGCAACTCAAAAAGGGGGGGTGAATTAGTTTTCTAAAACTTTTCGGTATTGACCCCCAAAGACGTATTTGCTAGTATATACTAATTTAGCACAAGTATAATATGCAATAAGAATAAGTTTGAGCTTAAAGTAAAGAGAAGGGACAAGAGAAGCAAACACTCGATTTTTAGGTGGTTCGGCAACCCCGCCTACATCCACCCATCAAGCTACTTCACCAAGCCTTGAGGTTTTCCACTATCTTCAACCAATAGCTTACACACTAGCTTCCGGGTACTAGTGAACCGTACAAGTGTTTTCCCGGGATCAACACTCAAACCCACCCAAGTGGTTTTTCTAGCTCACCACTCACAACCTCACCAAGCTTGAGATATACACTCCCAAAGCTTCTTCTTTAGTGAACAACCTCACTAAAAGAAAACACCTCTTTTGGATATGAAGATAGATGAACAAAACTCTCTCAAAGAGTGGATAAGAATATTGAAAGTTCTAACTCTTTTGATTCACACAATGACAAGGATGTGAAAGTGTAATTTGTGTGAATGATATGAGAAATATGAAATAGGAAGGTTGAAATATTTCTCAAGCTATACAAATGATATGTGGTCGTTGGTTATTCATTTTAGACTAAATGAAGGTGTATTTATAGGCCACATATGAAAACTAATCGTTTATAGCCGTTGGGAGTTTTTGCTAAAACGAGTCGGTCGACCGCTTCAAGTTACCGTTACCCAACGGTCATATTGTTAGAAGCTTCAACGACTCTTTTGTCAAAACTAACCGGTCGACCGCTACATGAGGCAGTCAAAGTACCAGTCGACCGCTTGAACAGGCAGTCGACCTCCTCAACTTATGCATGATTCGGTTCTTTTAAAAATAAGGGTTTTGACCACTTTTAAACACCCAATTTTAAAGACTTACTTCCCATAAATGAAGGTGTATTTATAGGCCACATATGAAAACTAATCGTTTATAGCCGTTGGGAGTTTTTGCTAAAACGAGTCGGTCGACCGCTTCAAGTTACCGTTACCCAACGGTCATATTGTTAGAAGCTTCAACGACTCTTTTGTCAAAACTAACCGATCGACCGCTACATGAGGCGGTCAAAGTACCAGTCGACCGCTTGAACAGGCAGTCGACCTCCTCAACTTATGCATGATTCGGTTCTTTTAAAAATAAGGGTTTTGACCACTTTTAAACACCCAATTTTAAAGACTTACTTCCCATAAGTATATGAAAAGTTTGAGAATATATTTGGGGTGTTTTTAAACCTTTAAAAACATTTTAATCTTTCAAACAAAAGGTAAAACGGTTTATACCCTAACGTCTCGAAACTTCACTTTGAGTTCCTTGCATCTTCTTATTCTTCTTTCTTCAAGTCTTTGACTCTTTCATCAAGTCGTCTTTGTCTTTGAAGATGTTCATTTTATAAACTTGATCCATTTATTGAAATCATCAAAATCTCGATTGTGCACAAAAGCCAACAATCTCCCCCTTTTTGATGATGAAAATAAATTGATAGTTTTGGGATGACTCTCCCTATATTTTGCAATTGAACAAACATTTAAAACTTGGAGACAAAACATTAGTTGTAGCCATTTGGATTCATATAAGAATAATACAATCAAAACATAATCCAATTCAAAAGGAGAATATATAGTCATCAAAACTGTTAGCACATTTCTCCCCCTTTGTCACATAAAAAAGACAAAGGATACAAATCTCCCCAAATATGCATTCTAAAAACAAAAGGAATACAAATATGTAAACATTTAAGAATTCTCCCCCTTGTCAATCAAAAAGTGAATCCATGGATAGAATTCAAAAGTTCATTTTGCATTCTAAGAACAACTTGTAGTTTTAAACGACAATTTCATTGAAATGATATAGAGGATGTCTAACGGGGACTCAATAGTCCATCGCTATGACGATAGTAGCTCACTGAGTGGGTTTGTACCAACCTCTTAGCTACCAATAACAATTTAAAAGGTCATTCTCAACCAAAAAGGTGTAAGCTCACAAAAATTTATCAAAGTGCATGATTTTGTGAAAAAGTTAGCTTATAGATGTTATATTTTGATAAATGCAAGAAAATATGTCAAGGATAAATATATTTGCATTTATAACATTAACAACCAAGAAAATATCATAGAATATAATTAGCCAACAATGAAGAACATATATTTAAACAAGGATTTAGATGTTACCAGAGGTTTTCCCTTTTAGCATATGTCCTCAAATGTCACAAGCCTTCTTGATAGGCAAGTTTCATCCAAGCATCATTTGTTACACCATCCTACAGGAGAATCAAGAAACAATTTTGGGTACCCAAGTCTTCTTGGGTCATTCAATGTTAGTTTTGGTTCCTTTTGGAACCTATGCTTTCTTGAGAGTCTTGCTACCAAATTTCTTTAATGCACAATAAAAAATAAGATGCCCATTTTTGTTGCAAAAATGACATGTCTGAGTAGGTGCATTAAATGACTTAGCCTTCACAGAATAGTTCTTAAAATATTTTTGGTGAATAGAAGGTTTGTAGCCTAAGCCATTTTTGTCAAAGACACATTTTTGACTACTAAACATGTTTTCCAAAGTTTTGATTCCTTTAGTAAACTTCTCAATGATTTTGATTTGAGAAACAATTTTGTTGTTCAAAGCAACCTTCTCATTTTCAAATTCTAAAGCTTTTTGTTGGAATAAATCGTTTTCTAGCTTTAGAGTATCTCGTTCATGTTTCAAAGAATCAATTTCATTTGAAATCAAAATGAGTTTCTTTTTCAATAATGTATATTTTGAACCTAGTAGTTCAAATTGACCAAGAAGTTCATTAAAAGTATTTTGAAGCTTACTATAAGAAGTTTCATGCTCATCATCGGAAGAGAAGGAGCTTTGTCATCCTTATCATTCTCAAATGCCATGAAGCACATGTTAGCAATTTCTCCATCTTCTTCGAAGGAGAAGGAGCTTTCATCGTTAGCCTTCCAAGATGTCTTCTTGTATTTGAGGCTTCTCTTGACTTTCTTTTTCTTGAGGACGTTCTTGAACTTTCTAGTCATTAAGACTATATCTTCCTCATCTTCATTTCCATCTTCACTTGTGGAGGATTTTAGTGCGATCCTCATATTTTTCTTGCTCTCATCTTCATTTTCGAGCATTTGGATCTCATGAGTTATTAAGGATCCAATGAACTCATCTAGAGGAAGCTTGGTGAGATCCTTGGCTTCTTGTATGGCGGTCACTTTGGCCTCTCATGCCTTAGGTAGTGACCTAAGAATTTTTCTCACTAAATCGGAGTTAGTATAAGATTTACCAAGTGCATTTAAGTGATTTATAATTGCAGTAAATATAGTATACATGATGTCATTTTAAATAACTCATAATTATGAACAAACATATTGATTTTTGACTCTTTGACTTGACTTGTTCCTTCATGAGTAACTTCTAGAATATGCCATATATCTCTAGCATTTGAGCATGATGCAATTCTATTAAACTCTCATCTATCTAATGCATAGTATAATATGTTCATGGCTCTTGCATCTAGAGAGATTTTCATTTTCTCATTTGCATCATATTCGTTTTCGCTTTTGAGAGTTTTAACATCTCCAACTTTCTTTGTGGGAATGTGAGGGCCATTTAAAATGCATATCCACAAATTATAATTAATAGATTGTAAATAAATTCCCATCCTAACTTTCCAATATGCATAATCACTTCCATTAAAAAATGGTGGTCTAAGTGTGGAAAGTCCTTCAACTTGACTGATGAAGCTTGAAGTTACTGTTCTAACTCAAGATTGTTAAATCTTGTATAAAGAGCACCAAGCTCCGATACCAATTGTTATTCCTAGGATTAAGGATTAAGGCAACTCAAAAAGGGGGGGTGAATTGGTTTTCTAAAACTTTTCGGTATTGACCCCCAAAGAATAAGTATATACTAATTTAGCACAAGTATAATATGCAATAAGAATAAGTATGTGCTTAAAGTAAAGAGAAGTGATAAGAGAAGCAAGCACTCGATTTTTAGGTGGTTCGACAAACCCGCCTACATCCAACCTTCAAGCTCCTTCACTGAGCCTTGAGGTTTTCCACTATCTTCAACCAATAGCTTACACACTAGCTTCCGGGTGCTAGTGAACCGTACAAGTGTTTTTCCGGGATCAACACTCAAACCCACCCAAGTGGTTTTTCTGTCTCACCACTCACAACCTCACCAAGCTTGAGATATAAACTCTCAAAGCTTATTCTTTAGTGAACAACCTCACTAAAGGAAACACCTCTTTTGGATATGAAGATTGTTAGCCCAAGGTTGTTTTACAAACAATCCATAAATGATTTTGATGATAACAAAAATTCTAAGTTTTGAAGGATTTTAGTTTTTATATTGTCAATCCACTATTTCTATAATGTACTTCAAAGGATTGAGGTTAATTCCTTAAATTATTTTTAAGTGGACTTGAACACCATTACATAAGTTGATAAAATCAATTTTTCATATTGTAGGTGTTTAAATATGTGTTGGAATGGTTTTGATGCTTTAAAGTTGAAATTGGAGTAGTTGCTGACAATGAATAAATTTTTCTGACTAAGTGTTGGAAGTGTCGACACATTGGACTACAGTGTCGACACATTGAACTACTACCCGAAAAGCAAAAAGCAAGACGTGATTCTTTTTTGTAGGAGTGCTTGAAGACTATCTAAGTCAAGGAACATTGGGTCATTGATAGCGGATGCTCCAAGCACATGATAGGAGATAAAAATTGGTTCAAATCTCTTAGCCCAAAAGAAAAGGGACCAATTACATTTGGTGATATTGATAAATGAAGGATTATTGTTTTTGGAAATTTCGGTATGTCTCATAATCCTACTGTTGAACATATTATAATTATGTTTATTTGAAGCATAACTTGCTGAGCATAACTCTAGTATGTGATAAAGGAAACCAAATCATATTTGTATAATCAATCATGTATTGTTGAAAACAAGAAAGCATTGTTTGTTGGACATAGATTTGAAAATGTGTACATTGTTCATTTAGAGAGCATTTCTTCTAAAAATGTAAAATTTCTTTTATCTCTAAGTGACAAGGATAGTTGATTGTGGCATAGAAGGCTTGCTCATGCAAACATGAACTTGATTTCAAAACTAGTCAAAAAGGGTCTTGGTTCGGGTTTGCCTACCCTTACTTTTGAGAAAGACAAAATTTGTGTAGCTCGTCAAAAAGGCAAACAAAACCAAAACTTCTTTTAAGCCCAAAAATGTGATGTCCACTTCAAGGCCAATTCAACTTTTACACATGTACTTATTTGGTCCAACCCAAATGCTGAATTGGAGTGACAAATGCTATGACTTTGTTGTTGTTGATGATTCCTATAGATTCACATGGGTTCTATTCCTAGCTCATAAAGATGATGTCTTTCATGCTTTTGAAAAACTCAGCAAGTGAATTCAAAATGAAAAATGTTTTGTCACGTTTTGAACCATTGCATGATTAGGCAAATTCTTACGAAACCTCCTTATGAGCTATAAAATAATAGAAAACCCAACATTAGTTATATGCATGCTTTGGATGCAAATTCTTTATGCTCAACAACAACAAGGATATTTTTTTGAAAGCTTGATGCAAAAGAGATTGAATGTATCTTTCTTGGTTTTTCAACTTCTAGCAAAATCATTTATATCTTTAATAAACATACTCTAGTTGTTGAATAATCTTTTCATGTGGTATTTTATGAATCTAACGTTTCTATGAGAAGAGATGAAAAGAAAGTTGTAGATCTTGGAAAATATGTTGAGAAACCAGCTACAGGGGAAGAAAAGAAAGTTTCTCATCCACAAGAGCAAGATGTACAAGATCTTGAAAAAGCAACAACGATCTACTAAAGGCTTGGAAGTTTGTCAGAAATCATCATATTGATCAAGTCATTGGTAATGTGGAGAAAGGTGTAAGTACTCACTCTCTTTATAATCAAGCTAGTAATTTTGCATTACTTTCTCAAATTGAGCTAAAGAATATTTCTGAGTAAAAAGTTGATAAAAGTTGGATTCATGCCATGGATATTGAAGTAAAATAAGTTTTAGAAAAATATGGTATGACATCTAGACCTAGACTCCAAGATCATGCATTTATTGGTACTCAATGAGATTTTCAAAACAAAATGGATGTATCTATGGAAGTGGTAAGGAACAAGGCAAAGTTGGTAGCCTTAGGTTACAATTAAGATGAGAAAATTGATTTTGATGAAACATTTGCTCTTGTTACTAGATTAAAATCTTTTCGCATGTTGTTTGCCTTTGCATATTTGAATTATTGTGAAATGTGTATCTCTTAATGATTATCTTTACGAGGAAGTGTGTGTAGAACAACCTCCTAGATTTTTAGATGAAAAGCTACCACACCGTGTGTTCAAGCTCACAAAAGCACTATATGGCTTGAAGCAAGCATCTCAAGCATGGTATGAACGATTAAGTTTCTTCCTTATTGAAAATGGATTTTCACGAGGTATGATCGATATCACTCTCTTTACTAAGGAAAAGGAAAATGATGTGCTTATTGCTCAAATATATGATATCATTTTTTGTTCTACTAATGAGTCTCTTTGTGAAGAATTTTCCATAGTCATGAAAAGTGAATTCTAGAAGAACCTCATGGGAGAAGTGAATTATCTTCTCGGGCTTCAAATCAAACAATATCACGAGGGCATCTTCATTAACCAAGCCAAATACACAAGAGACCTAATCAAAAAATTTGGGATGGACAACTTAAAATCGATGAGTACATCATTGAGTCCATCAACCCAATTGGAAAATGATAAAAAAGAAAAAGAGGTTGTACACACGAGGTATCGAGGTATGATTGGATCTTTTCTTTACCTCACTGTGAGTATACCTAATAAAATGGTTTATATATGCATGTGTGCTAATTTCCAATCTTGTCCTATGGAATCTCATTTACTCATGGTTAAAAGAATTTTCAGATATATTTTTGGAATGAGATTTCTTTTGGATTAAATTGGTGATTTGTGCTTGATTTGTCATGTTGATAATATTGTTGATTGCTTTGGACATGTTCTAATATGCGTGTTAAGTTGCTCTCTATTTGTTTCCTATTAAAATCATGCTTATTCTTTTAGAAATTATCGAATGCATTCATTTTGCATATCATGTGTCAACACTTGGTAAAACAAGTGTCAATACTTCTGGTTTTCATGGATGTTTTCACTAAGGAAGTATGTGTCGACACCATAAATTAATGTGTCAACACATAAGCTTCTCTTCCAAGAGCCTTTTTAAAATGTATTCGGGAACATGTGAAACGTGTCAACACATTGAGCCAATGTGTCGACACTTATAACGAGTACAATGTTTTTAAAATGAGGGGCATGCATGTCATATATATACTCTTTAGGGCAAAAGGGGTTAGCACTTTATTTCTTCTCCATCTCACAGAACCTATTTTCTCTCCCAAACGGCAACAATCAGCCACTCTCTCACAAATTCCATTTATCCGCTGCCTTCTTGGAAAATCCACCGCCGATAGCATTCAATTTCCTAACCCAGCCACTGCCAAGATGTATTCCAACCACTCCAAGCACCTCTCTCATCAGACGCCATCATCTGTCAGTTCTAGGGCACAAAAGAAAGGAAAAAGCACTGAGGAACCTGCTCCTTATACAGAGGTCAGCATTTTCAGGTCAGGCTGTGTAAACTTTGTTGTCTTCAAGTTTATAGAAACCGACAGGTCATTGCTAGTTGTTAAGCTGTTTTTAAATGGCTAAGTGAGAATGACTTTGATTTTAAAGAGATATTTGAATTTCAAGGATGGGGTTTGCATGTGAATTTGAAGGTGAATTGCTATGTATACATTTGGTTAAGTTAGTTTATGCAAACCTTCAAATTTCAACATCTGAGAATGTCAATAGTTGTGTAAATGGGAAGAAATTAGACATATCAGTTGCTTCATTAAACTCCCTGATTTCTACTCCTAATGGTGGAAAGAGATTATTTGATGCATTTGGTTGGATGATCCGACCCTAAATGAAGTGATTAGGCCTACTGCTAGTGTCTTGAAGATTCATAGACGATTATTGCATCATATGCTCTGTAATATCATCTTGCCATGGACTGAAAAAATTTGAATACATCACTTTCTTAGAGATATTTATGGGATGCTTTTCACGCATATATTTTATATCCTTGAGATTAATACGACTGAGGTTTTTTTCAAAATGGTGATGGAGAATGTATAAAGAACAGTGTGGTGACACCTTAGAAATGAGGTGAAGAGGATTCAAATTTTGAGGAAAAAGTTGAAACTGAAAGGACTCCCAAGGGAAATAAGACTTCTTTGGGTAAGCAAACACCTATTTTTTTCCCTCACTGCAGATTGGATCATCTTCTGTATTTCCTGCCGCTAGTTATTGTGAGCCTCACCTAAGTAAACTCAAGGATTCAATTGCTGAAATCAAGAAGGAAATGAAAAATTGGGTAAGAATATGAAGGACATGACCACTAGTCTGAAGATGAGATTTGAAGATATCAAGAAGCTGCTTGGTGTTCATACAAAGTATATTGGGACTCTTGATAAGGTTATGAGGGGTCTTATGCATCAAGTCAACAACAACATCCATGTGGCTAGTATTTTGATTCATAATATTGTTGATGAGTTCACCACTATTTCTGCTAATCTTCATTTGTTTGTAAAATCATTAGCTGAGGATGTGGTAAAGGCAACAGAGGTGCAAATGGAAGCTGATAGAGATCTTAGGCCTCATGTAATGAAATGAACATATTGGTTCTCCACGACTTGGATGAAATGGCTGAAGAAGTTTGAGATTGAGTATCCTCCTCCTCCTCTTATCAAAAAATCCAAACCTTTTACCTCCACTACATAGACTCCTACCTAAATGGCCAACTGCTCTTGCCCTCCCCTTATCCTATTTTTGATGATGCCAAATGGGGAGAAATTAGAAGAATTATGGGGAGAAGTTTATAAGTATTATGTCGACTTCCCAGCTCTTAGTGAGGACATTCATTTTGTATTAATCTGTTTTTGTCCTCTTTATGTTTTGTAGTTGTTAAAGTTGGCTGAACACTTACTTGCTTTATCTATGATCCTATTTTTGATGATGCCAAATGGGGAGAAATTAGAAGAATTATGGGGAGAAGTTTATAAGTATTATGTCGACTTCCCAGCTCTTAGTGAGGACATTCATTTTGTATTAATCTGTTTTTGTCCTCTTTATGTTTTGTAGTTGTTAAAGTTGGCTGAACACTTACTTGCTTTATCTATGATTATCTCTAGTACTTTTATGTCTCCATTGGATTATATAATTGCTCTTTTCTATTGGTTATTTAATTGTGATTATAAAGCAATTTGAGAAGTGTCTATCAAAGGTAGTATTCCTAACTTTCAATTCCCAAATATTTGAAGTCTTGTGTTCTGTTGGTCTATTGGAAGTTTTAGAAGTTTGGAGGAAGTTTTAGAAGTGCTCTTTAATGTTTTTAAATTTTGGAAAACCTCCATTTACAAAGGAAACTCTTGCAAATTTTTTGTAAAATCCTAAAGTCATTTTTGCTAAAATTGTCATGAAAAACTCCTGCTTATTCTCAGGGGGAGCCTTTATATTTGTTTGCAAAATTGTAGTTTTTAACATAGTTTTGTCATCATCAAAAAGTGGGAGATTGTTAGCTCAAGGTTGTTTTACAAACAATCCATAAATGATTTTAATGACAACAAAAATTCTAAGTTTTGAAAGGTTTTAGTTTTTACATTGTCAATCCACTATTTCTATAATGTACTTCAAAGGATTGAAGTTAATTCCTTAAATTATTTTTAAGTGGACTTGAACACCATTACACAAGTTGATAAGATCAATTTTTCATATTGTAGGTGTTTAAAGAAGTGTTGGAATGGTTTCGATGCCTTAAAGTTGAAATTGGAGTAGTTGCTGACAAACAAATTTTTCTGACTAAGTGTTGGAAGTATCGACACATTGGACTATAGTGTCGACACATTGGACTACTACCCGAGAGTTTGCTTTTCTGACCATTGAAAATGATTTTTTGACTGTGTTGGAAGTGTCGACACATTGGACCATAGTGTCGACACATTGAATTAACACCGGAGAGTTTATTTCCAGACCAAGTTTAATGTATCAGCACATACAATCAATGTGTCGACACATTGTGCGATTTTGCAGATTCTCTGGAAACGATGCCAGCTCCTTTAAAATGGATCAAATGTCTTCTACCAAAAAGGCTTGTGCTCATTTCTTCAAAACTCTAGATTTCCTTTTACAATCTTATCTTCTTGCATTCTATTAAGCTTTTCACTTGCTAATTTAGCTTAGAGAGTCATTCCACATGTTGTGAGATTTACAATTGTATATTTGGCTTAGAGAGCCATTCCATAGTTGTGTGCCTCATTTGCTCATTTTGCTTAGAGAGCCTTCTTTTTAGCCATTATTTGTAAAACTTTTGAGTGTTGGGAAAACACTTGGTCGTACTTGTGAGAGTAGAAGAAATCCTCTAGGTTGTGAGGATTTGTGAGAGTGAGTTAAAGTGTAAGCTCGAAAAACACTTTGTAAAGGTTCCTTAGCACCCGGGAAGGTAAGGTGTATTCGTTATTTGGAGAATAGTGGAGGAAGCCCAATGAAGTCAATAGCCTTAGGGGTGAACGTAGGCAAGTGTTGGCCGAACTACCTAAAAATACTGTGTTATCTCTCTAACTTTATCTCGCTCATTATTTGTTTCATATCCGTATTTTTGATGCTTTATGATTCATGATTCATTGCTTATATTTTGCTTATCATTTAGTATATTCAAATTTGTATTTTATCCTTAGAGAAATAGCATTTTTCAAATCTGTATTTTAATCGAAAAAGGGGGAAGTTTTTTGGTAAAACCCAATTAACCCCCTCATGGGTTGTTATTTAGACTCACAAAGATAGATGAACAAAACTCTCTCGAAGAGTGGATAAGAATATTGAAAGCTCTATCTCTTTTGATTCACACAATGACAAGGATGTGAAAGTGTAATTTGTGTGAATGATATGAGAAATATAATATAGGAAGGTTTGAAATATTTCTCAAGCTATACAAATGATATGTGGTCGTTGGTTATTCATTTTAGACGAAATGAAGGTGTATTTATAGGCCACATATGAAAACTAGCCGTTTATAGCTGTTGGGAGTTTTTGCTAAAACGAGCCCGTCGACTGCTACATTAACCGGTCGACCGCTTCAAGTTACCGTTACCCAACGGTCATATTGTTAGAAGCTTCAATGACTCTTTTGTCAAAACCAACCGGTCGACCGCTACATGAGGCGGTCGAAGTACCGGTCGACCGCTTGAACAGGCGGTCAACCTCCTCAACTTAAGCATGATCCGATTCTTTTAAAAATAAGGTTTTTGACCACTTTTAAACATCCAATTTTAAAGACTCACTTCCCATAAGTATATGAAAGGTTTGAGAATATATTTGGGATGTTTTTAAACCTTTAAAAACATTTTAATCTTTCAAACAAAAGGTAAAACGGTTTATGCACGTTTTGAAAGATATGCAATTGTGATTCATAATCCTTGTCAAAAGTGAAACAAATAGTTACAAGGATTATACCCTAACATCTCGAAACTTCATTTTGAGCTCCTTGCATCTTCTTGTTCTTCTTTCTTCAAGTTTTTGGCTCTTTCATCAAGTCGTCTTTGTCTTTGTAGATGTCCATTTTATAAACTTGATCCATTTATTGAAATCATCAAAATCTCTATTGTGCACAAAAGGCAACACATCCAAGACCATAATCGTGAATCGTCATCACCCACATCCTCGAGCAAGAATGATAAGAACCACATCCAAGATGCACGACATTCAATCTAAACAATACCAACCACCAGTGGGTACGTGTCATCGTTGGCGTCTTTTGCAACAACACACAACAACTGTCCTCCAATGGGCCACTCAAGTGATACCCATCGACCGATATCATCTGTTTGCACCCACTGAGAAAACCCCTCTTGCACGCGTCCAGCCGCACGTACATCCTTTCGAAAAAGACCACATTTCTTGCAATCTTGACACAACTTTCCGGATTCCACGTCACAAGTGCTTGGGCATAATCATAAACGTTTTTGTATTGCTCGACATGCTTTCTAAAAACTAGCTCCAACCTAAGCCTCTTTGCTCAATATAAATGGTTTTTGGAGACCTCCACTTGAAAATCCCTTTATATTTGCTGTCTCATTGCAGCAGGTGGCCAGTTTGGGTTGTCTCTTATTTATTCAACGTAAAATTGAGCTGTATGTCGATACCCCAGCTTGCAGTTCTTGTGATGGACTCCATAGTAATGTTGGTTGATAAATGACTTCACTTGAAATGAGTTTTTCCCAAACATCCAAGAGGCGCGTATCATCCATGGACAAGGTTGTTTCTTGCAAACTTCCCTTACTCTCACCTTATCATTCTTTTTGAAGTCGTAATCAAACCCAACTTGTATTCCAAACAACTTCAACGCTTTCCTAAAGAGATTCACATCTTTGTATTTCAGTCCCCTCATCATTCTGATAGGGTTTACATCAAGGTTCTCCTAAGGAAATTCGGGGCATCGTACCGTCCCAGGATCATCGCTGTCTGAATCGGTATTCCCATTCATATCCACCCAATTGTCCTCACCACCAGAATTTGCATAAATGTCTTCATCTGTATCGGCCTCATCCTGACCTCTATATCCAAACCACTCTAAAACATCCCTCATATCTCTCGCCCTCAGCAGCTCCCTTACTAGAGCCCTCACCAGCTCCCTTACTAGATCCCTCACCAAATCCTTTACTAGAGCCCTGGACAGTGTTGAAGTAATTCAACCTGTCCTTCCAATACACAGTATACACATCGAGGTCATCTGATATTGTAAGCTCCAACCTCGAGATTATTTGTAACACATCCTCATTACTGTGGAGCCGACACAACCCTGTTTCAAGTCCTTCCTCTCCAATAGTACACCATAACTCACATATATCGCAATAGTTCAACTCTTTGGTGAAAGTCTTCATCATATGCGTATAGAGAAGTAGTTAAAGTCCATATCGCCCTGGAAGCTAACGTTTCCACCTTCGTACACTGAACATACAAAATTAAGAACTCAACCGTGGTGTAAGAAAACCTTCACCATCTGTAGTCATGAGAAATAAAAGTTAATGTTGTACATGAAAAGTATGCATGCAATAGTATTATAAGTCAGCAATAGCATTATAGTATTAGTCATATACTATACTCTTTATTACATTATAAGTCATAAACCAGTGCATACAATAGCATAATAACATTATTATATGCAAGCAATAGCTGCAAAGGTATTATAAAAGAATACTAGTACTGTAGTATAATAGTATACTATACTATAATCATGCTTATATTATAAGTATACTATAATCATTATTATATTATATTCACAATATACTATAATCATAGTCATAAACCAGACACATACTAGAATAGCATAAATTACATTATTATAAGATTATTATGCTATAATCCTCAACTAATGCATACTATAATAACATTATAGTATATTTTGTTTCAAAACAAGCAGATAGGGTTTAGTAGCTTGTTTCATTTACTAACAAGTGTGGTGGCATGCAACAGACAAACAATAAAGTACAAGACAAAGACAAAGTAAATTCTTGTTCAATAACCGTGTAAACCCTAACACTATCACAACAGGGGGAATTAGTTCATTAACAGGACACTATCACAGTAGTGGGAGACAATACACGTTGTTCCCCATTGAGACAGTCAAAAAAAGAAGCCAACAAATCCAATGTTAACAGGACCCACCTTCACAACACAATGAACCACACAAGAATCAATTGAAAAGTTGGACCAGTATATAATGACCACAATGTAGTCCAGAACCCAAATTAGAATCAATTGGGCAGCAAATTTTTACCCTAACACTCGTCTGTTTGAGCGTGTGACGTTGTTGGGGATTCGCGATTTCGATGGTCACCAATCTCTTATTTATTGCTCCTTTTGTAATCTACGATTGCAATGCTGGATTGATTTCTTCAAGCAGGGAATGAAGATGACAGTTCAATTGAGAATTTCTTTGGGGGAAAAAGGGTTAGGGCTCAAAGTCTACGTAATTGGGGTTGGGGAGGGGGATCGGGATTTCATTGTTCAAAATGGCAGAGTACAAAACACGCATTTAATTAAATACATGGCATGGCTTGCGTGACATGTGACATGGCGCAGATGAGGAGAGAGATTGCGTGTCCACGTGTCAGCTCATGATTGGGGACGATGTGGACCTCTGCTAGACACGTGGAAGAAAAAGTGGAAGAAAACGTTAAATTGGTGGGTCCACACTGACGGAGGGACTTTTTTGGGAAGACGTATGAAAAACAGAGACTAAAATCAACGAAATTGAAGTACATAGACTTTTTTGGGAAATTTTATTCAAACCACATGGACCATATTCGCATTTAAGCTCAAATTTTATTCAAAATCCTTACGTAAAGCGAAGAAATATTGTAATTACATTCAAAATCCAGGATTCTGAAAGCTAAATAAAGGACTCAAAAGCAAAAAAGGCAAACTTACAAAGCAAAAATAGACCCACTAATCTAAAATCTAATATTAGCAAAACTGAAATTATCAAGATGCAGAATATCACGCATTTCATAAGACATAATATCAAAACTCACACATTGAAATCGCTGATCACCAACAGGCCGCTAGCTGCATCAAAGTAGACAGATACAAGGCATACATCTCATTATCTTTCAAATTTTTCATTTAATTTATCTAAAATCACATATGTTGTCACGCCCCGAACGACACCCCGCAGGAAACGTGACAGCCGCGAACTATCTTCGGATAGCTCCAGCGTTCTTACTTACTTGCTTACAGCGGAAACATACAAGACCACGAGGGATTCGAGCTTAATCGAACATAATCAGGGTTCTCATTAAGTTTTCATACAAAACACATATAATGTTTAGAATTCAATTAGTGACGGATCTCATCGATCAGGTCACTATACACAAAATAAGAATATCATCCGGGAACTTCTAAGTCAGGTATTCCTCCTGACTCTCTTCACCTGTGGCATCTGGAATGACACAATTTTAAAACACGTGAGTCAAAAAGACTCAGTAAGGGAAAGACATAACTTGAAACATGCTCTTGACTTATGCTTGCTTTATCATGAAAGAGAATAAACTTGATAAGTGATGCACATGCATGTCATGGATATGTACATGCTCTTGCTTAATTTCGGCCCCAGGCCCTTGAAAATTACTTATTCATACTTGTGTCACTATTGGCCTTTCACAACCATTCCATCTCTGTTACTTGTGGGCTCGCTCCATTTAACCCCTGAAGTCAGGGTTGTGCGTTCCCTTTGGAACCGTCTCCGATTTCCCCTGGAGACCTTAAATACGGTCAAGCTAGCGCACCTTCTCTCATTTGTCCTTCAGTGGCTAGACATGACCCTTGGAGGCACCACACCTTCTCAATGTCCTTCAGTGTGGGTTGCACAGCCTCGTGGATTCACCCATCCTTCTCACAATTGTCCTTCGGTAGGGGAGTCCATCTTGATGGTACGGTACCGACCAGTGCCCCTTGACTTAACTTATCGTTTCATAAAACATTTCATAATTTCCATAAAATCATTGCATAAATATTCTCTTTAGAAAAATTCATGCAATGCACATGTCATGTCATGCTTGATCAAAATCTCATGCTTGTTCATGAAATGATGCAGTGTGTCATTCCAATTTTGAAAAGAACCACTTACTGTCCACTTACACTCGGTCCTCCTTGGTAGTGTATAAAACACGTAGATCGCCTACAAGCGGTTCAAATATTTCTTAGTCTTTAAGAAATAGCACGTAATTATATAATATACATATAATCACTGATATTCTTTTAATCAATTAAAGTATTTTATTTATTCTTCTAATATTATCTAAACTTAGGTTATTTAATTATTAACCATGTTACAAAATATTTACACCTCTATTCCTGATTAGGGTTTTAATCAATTAATAGATTAGGGTTAAATAATACTCATAGATTTAGAATTAAACCTAAGTCTCTTTTTATTACACGTACTCCATTAAAACCTTATCCAACTATGATTAAATCTTAACTAGGGTTCCCAATAATATTTTATCAAAAGATCATGGTTCTTCAATATTTATTCTCACTAGCCTAAACTCTAATTTCCTTATCCATCACAATGATGAAAATCCATAAATCATAAATGGTACTTAGGGTTTCATTATTACTATAACATTCGGCCACTACCATTATGCAGCAATTAATCACAACTTTTACTCCAATGGTGATCCCATCCTCCATTCAACAATTTCACAACCTAGGATCTATAATTCAAAACACAATACAAGTCATCACTAATAGCAATATTCGGCCAACTCAATATATCACAACATCACTAGGTTTTCTTTGGTTCTATCACCTTGCATGCATTCTTTACACATAGCACTCATCTACCATACATTAGGTCATAAATCTTGTACACAACATGGCCAATGTCCAGATCTAAGCATATACAATCCACTCATGAAAACCTAAGCATACATGGTTCGGCTATACATCAAAATCCCACATTTTTCATGCTAAAATTATAATATACATCTCCTTTGCATTCATGACCCGTCTTGCATGTATTAATTCCATATTTTCATCATACACAACCACCAACTCTAGATCTATCATTTAGAGACCTCAACAACACAAGATCTAAAGGAAAAACAACCATACCATTCGGCCAAGCATAACCTAGGCTAGGTCTAACCCTTTTTCTAACATACATTGCTCATCCTTGCATTTTATCACCTATCTTGCACATATAAACTTCATATCTTCATCATTAATATCCACATGACTAGATTTATACATTAGACACATCAACAGCCCTAGATCTAAGAAAATATTCAACTTTCATTCAACAAAACACAACCTAGGTTAGATCTAACTTTATCTAGTATACATTGTCTATTCTTTGCATTTTTCCAACATTTAAAACTAAGATCTAAAGCATGTATGTCCAGATCTATCACTTGCACATACCCATGTTCAAAGTCCAACTAAAATAGAAAACAAAAACTCAATATCCAACCCCATATGGTTCGGCCAACATAGGGATGCAAGATCCATGCTTACCTTGTTGTTCTTCTTTCCTCCCCTTTGATCCCTTGAAAGCTTCTTCCCCTTTTTCACCTACTAAGCAACCTAATACTCTTAGTCATTCAGATCTCACCATATCCAAGCATAACAACTCAAACCCTAAGATCTAAACACAAAAGGGTTTGACCATCAAGAGGAAAACAAGATCCAGTTTTTACCTTAGTGTTCCCTTGTTTTCTTTTTCCCTTGCACAACACCTCTTGACTTCACCTTCTTCTTCTTCCTTGTCCTCCTTCTTCTCCTACCCAAAACCTCCTTGACAGCAGCTCAAACTCAGCCTTTGGGGCCAAGGGTTTCGGTTTGGCCTTGGTTCCTCACCTTTCTCTCCCTTTCTCTTGGTTTCGGTTTGGCCTTGGTTTCTCTCTTCCTCTCCCTTTCTCTTGGCTTGTGTTGGTCGACCAAATGGTGTCAAAATGAGTGCATGAGTGTGTGAGGGTGGTGTTAGGCGTGTAAGGGTTCTCACAAGAGGTAAAAGGAGTGCATGTGGCCAAGAAATTCGGCCAAGGGGTTTTCTTTCCCTTTCTATGTCTATTTTCAGCTTTTGCAAGTTTTGTCTCCTTCATGTCTCCCTTGCCTTTCTTGTATAACATTTTTGCACCACAAAATTCAAACCCTAATTGTCATTCATGTGTATCTCCCCTCTCCACATAATTCCAACTTCTAGTTTGAAGCTTGTTCCCCATTTAGTTAACTTGGTTGAATTCCAACTACCTAGTTTACTTAGTAAAATAAATGAAGTTTAGCAATACTAATCTCATATTATAAACTTGACTTCAAGGCCCATTGGGCAGCCCAATAAATCCTTAATCCAAGGCCCAACATTACCACCTAAAGTCCAATTCATAAGTCTAAGGGCTTGGGCCCAATGTCCAACTTTCTTAAGGCCCAATAGCACCATTACTAGGCCCATTACCATGTTTATTTTGGCAGCCCATTAGCATGCCATATAAGCCCAATATACACCACATGTTATAAGCCTCATGAAAGCCCAATATCTCACTTCAAGGGCCCATCATCACATGTACTTGGGCAGCCCATATGTCATAACTTCAAGGCCCAAATACATCTAATAACCGGTCATACATGGGTAGCCCAATGTCAGCCCATTGTTTGAGGTTTCTAAGCCCAACATGCAAGTCTTAATAATCTAAATCATTCATAAGTAAATCCTTCAAAAATTAAAATCAAGAATATTGAAGGAAATTATACAATTAATCTAGCAACATGAAATTGGTTACCATAGAGTTAAAATCCCATCCATAGCATATAAAATCATAACATCATATTTTAGAAATTCAAAATAATTATACATGCATTTTCTTAACATAAAATCATGCCTTGTCCAAGCAAGGTTTCTTCGGGGTCCTACATATATAGGGTGTAAAATAACTTATCCATAATCTACAGATAACGTATATATATCAAAATTGATATTTTAGCTGGCTACGTTCCAATCTACACAAGAAATTATATTCCAGAAACTGACACTAACGGAATTTGCCATGGGATTGACTTTTTTTTAAAAAAAAAAAGAAAAAAGAAAAACTAAAACTAAAACTAAAATCTTGCCGTAGGAGGACTGTCGATTTCATCCTTTACTCTTCCTTTATCACCACGCTAGCTTGAATACAACAGTTCAGACCATTTGGCCTCTGTTCGTCAAATACGTATTAGGTGAGCCAAACCCATGTGATACATTGCTTCAAAGAATTTTAGTGGCAAACCCATCATATGTTTCTCGGACCCAAAATAGATGTGTCGGCGTGGTCTATACGTATTCAAGGAAGCTTTTGACGAGAACCACCTGTTCAGACTATTTGGCCTCTGTTCGTCAAATACGTATTAGGTGAGCCAAACCCATGTGATAGTGATACATTGCTTCAAAGAATTTTAGGGGCAAACCCATCATATGTTTCTCGGACCCAAAAGTAGATGTGTCGGCGTGGCCTATATTGTATTATATTATGTGTTGCCCTTTCAAGGCAAAAGCGGGGTCTTGCACTAACGAGAGTACCTATAATAATATATTCCTTATCTTAGAGCCTTTAATATTGTCCGAATAAAGCACTAAAAAATACGTATCGACTCTATAGTATTCAATATTGAGTATGTATAAAACAATATTTTATAATGGTTGGAGGCTTAGAGCAGATAAAGGCCAATGTTCTCATTAAAAAAAAATTTCATTTAAACATTTTATATTTTACAATGATTCGAGGCTTAAAGGATTACCAACTATTTCTCCTTCCACTACTTGTTTAACTTCTACTCCTGGATTGCATTACAATAATAATAATAATAATAATAATATTTGATTAGTCCATTAATTTTCAGGTATTGTCCAATCTTAAATTGGTCTCTAGTCCTGAAGTGGTCTTTATAGCATTTTTTGTGTTATGAGTGATAATTTTGTCAAAGTGACCACGTAAATGGAAAAAATTATACGTGACAAAGGAGACACATGTTAATCATTTTACTATTAACCACGTGTCCCTGTTAATTGTCAAATTACCCAGTATGCACGTACAAGTTGTCCCCATTAGTATAATTTCACTTCAAATTCTCTACATCAGGTAGGACTAATCCTGTGTTTAAGATAGAGTTGTAGGATATTTTTTTTTTAGTTAAACAAATTTGAAGTGAAATTAAAATTAATAGGGACTATAGATACATGACAAGATAAGTGATTTAAAAATTAAGGGGACACGTAATTATTAGCAATTAGTTAATACTTATTTATATTACCTATGTTAGATTTTTTCATTAAAAATGACTTGAGTTAGACGAAATAATTATCTCAGGACACAAAAAAATTTTACAGGACCGACAAAATTTACCTGAAGGTCCAGTTTAGAATTTGACAATACTCTATGGATTGGTAAACTAATTAATCTTAAAAAAGTGCAAAAGCAAAACTGTGTATATATATAATAGAAGTCCGGGTGCAATCTCTATTGAAACCAGAAGGGCAGACGAGGCAAATGGCAAAGAGCAAGGTTCTCGTTGTGGGTGGTACCGGCTATATTGGGAGGAGGATTGTGGAGGCAAGCTTAGCCCAGGGCCATAAAACCTACGTTCTTCATCGGCCAGAGGTGGGCTTTGACATTGACAAGGCACAAATACTGCTCTCCTTCAAGAAGCGAGGAGCAGGCCTCATCGAAGGCTCTTTTTCCGATCACCGGAGCCTTGTCGATGCCTTGAAACAAGTTGACGTCGTCATATGCACCATGTCTGGGGCGCACTACCGGTCGCACAACATTCTGTTGCAACTGAAGCTGGTTGAGGCCATTAAGGAAGCAGGAAACATTAAGGTACGTCCGTCCGTACCTACTTTTTTTTTTTAACTCCTCTATTTATATGGTAATTTGTTAAATTTCTGAGAATGAGAAAAAAAACGATCAAATATGGAAATTATCCACGGTTGCGTAGAGAGCTCATACTTCCAAACAAGTGATCGAGATTGTTCTTTCAACAACTTACGAGAAGAAAAGAAATAAGCTGGAGAGCTCAGAATACTTCTTAAATCTCAACCACCGAACATTTTTTTCTGGACAAGCAAAACTCATTTAAATTATAAATAAATATAAACATATTTATATTTTTATCTGTTAAAATTTTCTATTATTTTGAATGTCGACTAACTTCTTGGTCCTTTAAAATAAATTTATATATTTTGGATACATATATTGTTTAAAGCCGTGGCCTCTACCCTGTTCAAAAGTGGTGCAAGCCACCCCGTCATGGGAATGGAAAAGACTGCCCAAATCAGGCTCTACCCTTTCGTGAGTAACCTTTTGCGGCCACCCCACCACTGGGTGAAGTCTAATCTCGGCTCCACCTAGATGGATTCCCAGCGACGCCACAAAGCCTCGTTGCATTGTTTGGTTTTGGCTTCTTCTTTTTTTAATATTTTTTAATTATGGCATCTTGATTTTGTTTTTTCAACAATTTTCTAAAATTTTCTGATTTTTTTTTTCGAATCTTTATCCTTTTAAGAGCTTACTTAATGCTTCTTTAAAGTTTCAATGATGATGTGACTTTTAAATGTAGCAATGATCAAATACGTACGTGGGCATGACGTGGCTTCTCATGTCAAAGGTAGAATGTTTGTCATCGAGTGATTGGTCATAAACCTGACACGCCCTTAAATTTTTTAGCTGGAGTTAGACGGAATGTCCGATATTTCGCCTGTGTTTGGATAGCGAGGGAATTTTTTTCTTTAATTTTTTTTGTTAGATGTAACGTAGAATTTTTTGGGATCATTAAAAAAAATTGTTAAAATTTAGAAAATATTATTGAAATTTGTGAAAATGTTATTAGAATTTATAAAATAGTATTATAATTAATAAAAAATATGTTTTTTTTACCATCCAAAGAGAGAATTGAGGATAAAATTTGAGGACTAAATGAATACTTTAACCTTAACTTTCTTTATCTTTTAAAGAGCGTAGATGTATGATTATTATTTGTAAGTCTAGCTACTAAACGTGAGAAATTTATTTCCCTTTTAGTACTAAGGCAAAATGAGTACGTTAATTTTTTCTTAATGCAAGTACTTGTTGTATTTTTGTTTATTTAGAGAACAAATGCAAGCTACCATTTCTGTCGAGGTTGGGGATCAGAATACTAACATTTCCGAGAAATTTGAACGAAAATTTTGCAGCGTTTCTTGCCGTCGGAGTTTGGAATTGACCCGGAACGGATGGAGCATGCTCTTGAACCAGGAAGAGTAACATTTGATGAGAAAATGGCAGTGCGAAAAGCTATAGAGGAGGCTGGCATCCCCCGCACTTACGTATCAGCAAACTGCTATGCGGGTTACTTTGCTGGCAACCTTTCGCAAATGAAAACCCTCTTTCCTCCAAAAGAAAAGGTCCACTTATATGGAGATGGCAATGTTAAAGGTAATGAAAAAGCATCTGTCTTGGAAATAGTTTACCAGTAATATTCAACAAACAGATAGCTTCCTAAATTAAGTTTTACTGAGTAACAATTGTGAAATCACTTACAATATTTGATTGTAATGGCTAAAATGTGGGTTCGGAACTTATGACCTTAACTAAAATACTATGCGAAATAACCAACTATTCTAAAAGTTAAGTTGTTAGGAAAGTTATAGATTTTATCATTTAAATTGTATTATCTAGGATAACAGTCCTCTATTAATTACTGGCATCCTTTTAATTAGTTTATTAGCTACAAAATTCAATGAAAGAGTTTTAGTTTAGTTCACTCCTCACTCTATTAAAATCTAGATCAGGATTGAAATTAAGCTTATTTTAGTTTAGTTTCTTGTTTAAGATGTCAAAGAGAAGAGTAGTTAAAACCTGTTGAATAATTAGTTGATCTTATTTAAGCTTGACAATACACCTCGTACGCTAAACATGAGATCAACTAGTGAGATTTTGATATTTTATTTCGCCTATTAATTAATATCCAAATACAAGGTGTCAATATTATACCTCAACAGTAAATGTACGGAAAGTGCAATTTTTTTTCCCATTATGTTTGGTTTTCCATATATAGAGTGAAACCAAATATTGGTTTGCGTCTATATACGTTGTAATACTTCATGCAGTGGTTTACATGGACGAAGATGACGTGGCAACATACACAATTAAGACAATAGACGATCCTCGAACTCTGAACAAGACACTTTACCTTCGGCCACGGGAGAACATTCTGTCGCAGAGAGAATTAGTTGAGAAGTGGGAGAGCCTTCGTGGAAAGACACTAGAGAAGATTAGCATTTCAGCCGAAGATTTCCTTGCCTCCCTGAAATCTCCAGGTACAGGGAAAGAAAGACCATATCATGAGTTGCATCGATCAAAAAGACAACGCATACGATATACAATTATTATTCTTAATTTGTTCAATGTGTTTTTTTTAAACCTGCAGGATTGGAATATGCTGCCCAGGTAGGAGTTGGGCATTTCTATCACATTTTCTACGAAGGTTGTTTGACAAACTTTGAAATAGGGGAAGAGGGAGAAGAAGCTTCAGAGCTCTATCCAGATGTTAAGTATACACGCATGGATGAATACCTAAAGCTTTTCCTCTAAGATTTAGAACCCCATGTCCCATGAGTTGTTCTTAGTATCCATTTTGTTTACACAACCTATAGTTTTCCTGTAAGCTTTTCTTGACTTTGAATGATCCTTTGCACAATCTTTCTTTGGATTGAATCTTTCTATAAAAACTATGTGATCTCAAAACTCCATCTTGTATTTGCCATTGAAGTGACGACCTATTGAAATAAATGTGAACAAAATTAGTAAACATTAATGGTACTCAGGGAAAGTGTTTCTTCACATCTAGTATTTATAATCACGGGTAGAATGCTCTAACAAACAAAACTAGGTCTCTCATTATAATTAACTAAAAAAAACGTTGTCTCTCTTTATTGTTTGATGTTTTGCACCCATCGTCTCCCTTAAATGAGAAACAGAGATTTCAATACCGCTACTTCACAGCCCTTACGAACGGCGCCCAGGTCCTTTTTAACGGGCCTGTTTTCCTAGTCTTGCTTCGGCCGTGAGAATGATGTATGGGCATTTTGACATTGGAATATCAAAGCTCTCAAAACTGTGTCCAGATCTGTGCATGTTGGAATGAAAATGTGAAACAATGCATTTCACTTTAGCATCAAATACTACAACATATACAAGTGACTTTTAGTGATTTTTTTTAGCGACCTTTGCAATGCCCCGCAATAAGTGGGTGGGAAAAAGTTTTTAGCAGCATTTTAAAAAAATTGCTGGTGAAAGTCTACTTCCCCCTAGTTGTCGAGCAACGACTTTTGAAAAACGCTAGCAAAAAACTAATTTAGAAGATCTTCACCAGCTTTTTGAAAACCGTTGATAAAAAGCTGTTGTAGCAGCATTTTTTTAATCAACAATAAACGAACTATTATACGAGAGAGGAATATAAAGTCATTACAACCAAAAGAAAAAGACAGGAAGCTACGGGGCACTACAAAAAAATGACCTTTAGCAGCGGTCGGAAACCGCTGCTAAAGGTCAAAAAACCCTGTTATAGATTTAGGAGCGGAAACAACCGCTACTATAGCTTCGTCGCAATAGATCTATAGCGGCGGTTTGCGCGATCGCTGGTGAAGACTGGATCTATAGCGGCGGTTGTTTAGCGACGGTTACGTAGTGACAGAATCCCCAGTGAAGACCACAACCTGGACTACCACGAGCGCGAGGATGAATAGATAGAGGCAGCGCCAGTGACTGACCACTGCGCTCCTGACACGGCCAGAGCGCGTAACCCAGAAATAATAACGACCGATCGGGGCAGGATGACCGATCAGGGCAACCAAAGCAGGTTGACTGACTAGGGCCGCTGAAGCATGCTAAACGACCAGGACTGCCTTGGCAGACTGACTGACCAGGAAACCCAAGTCATGCCGACCGACCAGGACAGCCCATGCTTGATGACCTACCAGGAACCCAACGACACTTATGTTCGTCATGCCAGCCAGCCAATCGCAGAAAGATCAGGACCAGCTCGAGACCGGCTCGGAGCTCAAGACCAGATCAGGGAGTAGTGGCAGCGCGACCACGCTTTTTATGGAAATTGTCTTCTGCGCTTGGTTTCCTTGTTTGTAACGATACGGTGACTCGTATCGTCTAGATCTGGACTTTTCTTCGAATATCTAGAAAATCATTCTTTCCTTTTAGAATTCAGTTTATTAGGCTTGTAATATCAAATCTCCTTGATTTAAGGAACTGATTTGATTTAGATTTAAATTTATTTGTTTAGAGTCTGTTAGGGTTTGTAAGCTCCTAAGGATGTCTATACAAACACCTTTAGGAGCATTATGAAAGGATTATAGAGAGAATAGTATCTTAAGAGCCTAAGTGCTTTAGGAGTGTTTTGGCTGAGCATAGGCACGTATATGCTAAGTCGGTGCCAGTGCTAATAACTTTGTCACTTGGGATTCATTTTAGGCTAACAACCTAAATTTGGTACCCATTCTTAGGCTAATTAACCTTTGATCGGGATTGTTCTCTTGATCTTTGGGCTAATTAACCCTTAACAACGTTCTTCGTTCTCATCAATAAAATCTCGAGTGTTCTATTCTTTTGTGTGTTAGATCCTAAATTACAGCTCATGTGATACCTAAATTACAGCTCATGTGTTACTTAAAGCTGGGTTCCTAGACCGGCGTCCCTAACAATTTGGTGCTTTCATTGAGAGGTTTGAAGATGAGAAGTAAACACGAGCAATTATTGTGGAAGAGTTTGATCTTCTTTTGGAGAGAACCCAAGGTTGGAAGTTGTTCGTGCAAAGTTTATTGTCAAGAGGGGTTCGATCTTCTGTTGGGAGAGAACCCAAGGTCGGACGAGTTGTTGCAGACATATTCCAATGGAGGCCGGATCAAGTACGATGTCATCCAACCGAGATCGATTTGAAGCTTTGGAGTCGTCCTCCCTTTGGCTAAAAGACAAGATGGAGGAGACCACTACAACCATGGCTCACATGCAAGGAGCAATAGACATGGTCAGCAGGGCAGCTGAAGAAAGTAGGAGAGCAGTGGAAGGAATGCGGCAAGACTTACAAGCAGTGTTGGACAGACGTGGTGGAGAGCCAAGAGGAGAAAACCAGGTACCTATCGCAAGGATTGAAGAAAATAGGAGAGAGGATGTTCGTCTTGAGGAGGGAGAGAAACTCACGTTTGTTAGTCCAACCGAGCTGAGTCCACCTGAGAAGAGCCCAGACCCTAGCAACTCCTTAGATTGGCCGGACGTGTGGAGAACGAACTGAAGGTGGTCGAGAGGTGGCTGCGTGATGAGGAGTCCAACCATGATGCGAATGATCATGCCAGAATGGAGGAAGGATTAGTTGGAGATCGGTACAGGGAATAGATGCCCTATCGCCGAGAAGCTAGAAGACATGAGAGACTGCCGAGAGGCCATAACTATTATGATGAAGAGGAAGGAAATCAATTTAAACACCAAGGTCCTAGAAGGCCACGTTCCCGAGGAAGGGACTACCAGGAGAATGATGGAAATCGTTTAATAACCGAGGACCGAAAAGACCAAAGATTGAATTTCCTAAGTTCAATGGTGGTGACCTGCTCGAGTGGCTCAATAAAGCCGACCACTATTTTCATGTCTATGATGTCGCGAGGGCGGAAAGAGTAGCCACAACATCCTTCTTCGTTGAGGGGAAGACAAGCAAATGGTGGAGATGGATTTGGGTGCAGTAGGAGAAGGAACGAAGAAGGCTCAGGTGGACGACATTCGAGAGCGAGCTGCTTATGCAGTTCGGGCTCTCGCCCATAGTTAACCATCATGGCCAATTGGCCAAGCTTAAGCAAGAGGGAAAGGTGCATGCATATGTGGAGGAGTTTCAACAACTCCAAACTTTAGAAAGGGGTTGGTCCGAGGAGGCACTGATCGGCACCTTTGTGGATGATTTAAAGCCATGGATCGCCAAGGAGCTCAAGTTGAAGCAGCCCACTCGGCTACCAGAGGCAATGAGGATGACTGAAATTCTTGATGAAAGCCATTTTGAGAAAAGACATGCCAAAATCCAAGTGGCTAACAAGGCTTTTAAGCCCTTGTATTCCACAGGGTCTTGGAAGGGAAATGAGGTGGCTATGGGAGATGCGAGGGGCAAAGGGAAGGAAGTCAAGAAGCTTAGTCGGGAGGAGCTTGATGACTACATTAAGAATGACTTATGCTTCAAGTGTGGGGAGAAGTGGAGTCGGGACCACCAATGCAAGAAGGCCAAAGTCATGTTTATGATCGATGAAGAAGAGGAACTTGTGGGGGAGACCAGTGAAGAGGAGCTTGAACAGGTGGAGTCCTCTAGCGAGGAGGAAAGTGAGGAGGCTGAGTTGAGCCTCAATGCCATGTCCGGGGTCCAAAAGCCCTCGACCATGCGACTTATGGCTTGGGTCGGTAAGCATGAAGTAACGTTGTTGGTGGATAGTGGGTCTACTCACAACTTCATCAATTCCCGCATCCTTTCTAAGGTGAGATTGCGTGGAGAAGAAGTGGAACCATTCAATGTAAAAGTGGCCAATGGTGAAAAGTTGAGATGCGAACTGGTGGTAAGTGTGAGACCCCGAACTTTGCTTTTGCTATCTTCCTATGTATTTGTTTTTAATTTAACTCAAGGGGCCATATTTTTGGGCAATGTATGACTTAACTTTAATACTTATGGTATTTCGTTTTACTATCATTGTGAAATTTTATTGATGCAATCCTATTATTTTCCTAAGAGCCGAATTTTCCAAGGTAATTTTCTTTTATGAACTAATTTTTCCATTTGCCAATAATTATGCCACCATGATTTATGGAATTAAACATATGAAGAGAATTTTATTTCTTATTACCGAAATTCTCTAAGTAGAAATCATTGCATAATAATCTATAGTTATGAAACTTATGTTGAGCATATAGATTATTTTGTGTCCTTGATTAGGTATCCTTAATCACCATTAGGTAGCCTTAAGCATCATTAGAAGAATTAAGTGATAAGTTGATAGGTTATAGGAAAGCTTGATAAAGAATTTAAAAGATAAGTTAGTATGCTTATTATGGAAATAAGTTAGTGAGCTTATTATAGTGATAAGCTAGTATGTTTATTATGGACATAAGTTAGAGTGTTTATCATAGAGATAAGTTGATATGGTGATAGGCTAGTGTGCTTATAGTGGAGATAGGTTATTGTGCATATAAGTAAACCATGTGATAAGTGAAAGATGAAAGAAAAGAAATCAATGGCAAGAGAGGGATTTACATGATAGGCAAGAAGAGAAAGCTGAATTGGTTTGAGTGAATCACGTGAGTGGCTTAAACTAGGAGACAAGGAAATAAAGTTCATTGAAGGAGATGAGACAAGAAACTTGTCAACCGCCCATGACAGCCTATAGAGTGGGGCGATACAAACAAGAGAAAACCCCCTTCACGTGATAGCCTTGCCTCATTTCATTGCACTTCATTCCAATTCACTTCTCTCTATCCATTTCGCATTACCCCTTGCTCAGCTCTCCTTTGTGGTCGAATCTCTCCTCATTTCAGCTCAGCCTCCTCTTAACCAAAACACATCATCTCCAGCTTGTGCCTTTTTTCTCTTGGCCGAACCACTTCATCTCCAAGTTCCTCCCTTTGCCTTTCTTCAAGCTATTCCAGCAGCTGCCTCTTCTCCTTTCCCTCACCACAAGCCTTCACCACAGCTTCCTTGTTGCACTTATCTCAGCCTGTGAAGCCACCCAAGTGTGTGGAACCGAAAGTAAGAGAAGTAGAAGATCCTGGTGTTAGCCGAGAGTCATAGTAGAAGATTGAGGTACCAGTTTTGTGTTTAGCACTACAAGGTGAGTGGAGTTTGATCTCTCGGTTATGGACTTGCTGTGTTGGCCGTGTGCCTTGTCCTTTCTTTGGTAGATGTACGCATGTTAGATCTTTATAGGTTGGGTCTGCTGGAATTAATGTTGTGAAGTGGTTGATGGAGGAAGGGATTAATTGGAGGTTGAATGCATTATTGCTTGAGGAACTTCATGCATGCTTGTGTATGGTGTAGATCTGGACATTTTCATTTTGATTGCATACCTAAGCTGTGAAATTGGTTACAAGAGGATGAGATTATATGTTTGGATTGCATGCACATGGGTTGTTGGTGGCCGAATGGCTTAGAGTTGAAAACTAGGTTGATGGGCGAATGGTTAGAGTTAGAAAACCCTAGGTTGATGTTAAGGTTTGGTTTATTCTTGAATGCAATTAGAGATCACTTAAAAGACCAAGATTAGAGATTCATTAATGATGTTGTAAGTGTTAAGTTAAGATGGAAAGAAACCCTAGGTAATATAAGAATAGCAAATGAAATTATGATGCAAGTACATATGTAAAATGCTAATGGCCGAATAGATGTGGTTGCTTAAGGGAAGTTATGGTGAAATGTAAAACCTAAGCATCTTATGTTTAGAAGAGTGCCACGAGATGGATGAAAGATGGAGTAAATAAACTTGGATTAGTCATGATTAGGTTTGAGAAAAGATGAATTAGTTAGTTAACAAAGAATAGCCCTAAAGCATGCTCTGTTTGAATTAAGCACTAAATAGCTTGCTGTTTGGAGTCTTGAATAAGATATAGAAATAATTAGAAGTAAGCCATGTAAGTATGTTAATTAGGGCCTCGGTCAGCAGCCTAACTTAAGGGATTAATGTGAAGTGGAGTAAATCAGCAAGTGTAGAAGATTAAATTGGTGAATTTGATGGACATTAGGGTTGGTTAGGTTTAGAGCAAGGTAATTGAGTTAACCACCCTATTAGTTGTTGTTTTGAGGTTAGAATCTTATTTTGTTATGTTGTATGTTGATTGATTTCTTCAAGAGTTTTATGAAAGTTTAATTAAGTAATCCTTTGAAAATAAAATAGTATTTTCAAGATATGTATCCTTGGTAAAACCGAAACAATTTTGAGTGTTTCTTTGAATGTTTATGTAATTAAATTCTTAAGCATCTAAGTGAGATATTTGAATCGCTTGTAGGTGAACTTCGTACCAACACTCATAGGAGACCAAGGTAAGTGGAATGTAAGTGGAGTTACATTTTTGCAAAACTGGAATGATACACTGCATGGTTTTACATGAACAAGCATGACATCATAAGCAAGCATATCATGGCACGAGCATTGCATGATTTTCTAAAGGAATTTTTATGCAATGATATATGAGAAGTTTTATGATAAGTCAAGTCAAGTCAAGGGCTTTGGTCGGTACCGTACCATCAAGGAGGGCACCCATTCCGAAGGATAAATGCGAGAAGGATGGGTGAACCCTAGAGGTAAGTACAACCACACTGAAGGACGAATGCGAGAAGGTGTGGACCTCTAAGGGTCGTGACTAGCCACTAAAGGACGAATGCGAGAAGGTGGGCTAGTTCGACCAAATGAAATGTCCCCAAGGATAAGGGAGACGGTTCCGATGGGAACGCACAACCCTGACTTCAGGGGTAAAATGGAGCGTAAGTAGCCCACCAGTCAAGAAGAAAATATTTCCAAGGACCTTGTGTCAATTTCAAGAACAAGAACATGTTTTAAGATCAAGAGCATGTACATAACCATGAAACATGCATGTACATCATGATTTACAATTTCCCATGATATTCACATTCAAGTTATAAGTTCATGCTTTCAAGTTTTAAGTTTTCCCTTACTGAGTCTTCTTGACTCACGTTTTCAAAACTCTATCATTCTAGATGCCTCAGGTGAAGGAACTCAGGAGGACTATCTGACTTAGAGAGAAGACGTTTATGTGTTTTGTTGTTGTGACTTGATCGATGTGATCCGTCACCTATATATATGTGTTGTTCATGTAATGTGTAATCTAAAATACTATGCTTAATTGAGGACTTTTATGAAGTTAAGTTAAGTTATTATGAGTTTGGTGGCCTGTCTCTCTCCCGATTCTTTTCCGCTGTTAAGTATGATAAAGTTCACTGGAGCTTTCCCTCGGGATTGCTGGCGGCTGTCACTGTCCCTGCGGGATTGCGTTCAGGGCATGACAGTAAGAGCCGTGAAGATAAATTTCCAAGGCGTCTGTATAGTGGCAGATCTCCATGTACTTTCTTTGGTTGGGCTAGATGTAGTCTTGGGCAATGCATGGCTAAGAGGCATCGACAAGGTTGTTACAGACTACGAAAAGATGACTATGAAGTTCAAGTTTGGAGTAAAGAAGAGGACGTTGACAGTTTTAGTTTCAAAAGATCCAAAGCCTTGCGGGGCTAATATGGTTGAGAAGTTGTGAAAGGGTGGAGCCCATTGCTTTGCCATAGTGAGGGCCAAAATCGAGGAGCTGCTGAGCCGAACGTGAAGCATAGTGACGGAATAGATGAGTTACCCCAAGGTGTGCGGTCAGTTTTGGAAAGACACAGGGTGGTATTAGAAGTTCCGACCACGTTGCCTCCAATAGGGCTGAAAAACCGGACCGCATTCCGGTCCAGACCGCATTCCGGTCCTAGTATATTAAGTGGTCCGGACCGGTTTTAATTTTTTTTCAATTTTTTTATTTTTTTAAAATTTTTTCAAAATTTGTTTTAGGTTAATTTCAAAGGGGAAGTGTATATAAAAATGTTAAGTTTTAGTTTAGATTAAAATTAAACGTTTTATGTTTATAATTTGTATTAAAATTTATAAAAAAATATATTTTTTATTTTTTTAATAAATGCGGTCCGGTCCGGTCCGGTCCGGACCGCATTATTAAAAAGGAGGACCGGACCGCATTGTAAGAGAAAGGACAGGACCGGACCGCAAATCCGGTCCGGTCCGGTTGTGTTCACCCCTACCCTCCAAGAAGAGAGAGTTCGATCACAACATTGTGTAGAAAGATGCGGGCAAGTCGGTGAATGTACCACCCTACCGGTATGCTCATTTTCAAAAGGGAGAGATCGAAAGACAATTGGAGGAGATGTTGACCAGTGGTCTGATTCGACTGAGCACTAGTCCCTTTTCATCGTCGGTATTACTAGTAAGGAAGAAATATGGAAGTTGGCGCTTTTGCACTGACTACCGAGCATTGACTGAAGCAACCGTCTAGGATAGATTTCCCATACCTACCTTGGATGAGTTGCACGGGGCTCATGTGTTCACCAAGCTAGACTTAAGGGTCGGGTACCGTCAAATATGGATGAAGGAGGAAGACATTCATAAGACGGTATTTAGGACTCATTTCGGCCATTATGAGCACCTAGTAATGTCATTCGGGCTGTGTAATGCCCCATCAACCTTCCAAGCGGCTATGAATGCCATATTCAAGCCATTCTTGAGAAAGTTTGTGTTGGTATTTTTCAATGACATCTTGGTGTACTCGAAGACTGAGAATGGGAGACTTAGGTTTAATCCTAATTTATTAATTGTTGATTAAAACCTAATCGTGAATAGATATATAAGTATATTATAATAGAGTTTAATAATTAAATAACCTAAGTTTTGAATATTAGTTAAAGAAAAGAGTAAATAAAATATTTAAATGATTAAAAGAATTTAAGTGATATATATATGTATATATATATGATATCAAAGAAGTATAATATAGTTGCTATTCGGAAATACTCCGATGGACGGGAAGTACGAAGTTAAAGGATGAACAGGAAGTTCAAATTTGGATTAAGAGAAATCCGGCAACTATATTATACCGTTAAATTAAGTTAATCGCATAATTATCGTTATTCATTCCTTAGTGGATTTCACGATAGATTTCCTCGAATAGCTTAGTAGAACCGAAACGTATCGATATATTTTATCGGATGCTCAGTGTATTGAGAAGGAGATCTATTTCTTGTAGGCATCGAGCCAAGTAAGAATCGGGAAGGAATTTGCAAGGAATACTGTAAGTGAATCTTACCCCTTTTGGAAAAATGGAATGATACACTGCATGTTTTATTGTGCATGACAAGATGTTTTTAATACATATGAAATGTATTGCATGAAGAATGTTTCAAGTACGCATGATGTTTCGAACATGTCATAGCATGATCATTTGCATGAACGCATGAGAGACGTTTTGATGCAAATGAAATTACGATGTTTTCAAGAGTGGCATGGCATGTTCATTGCATAGAAAACATGAAAAGTTGTTTTATGCAAATGAACCTGAGAATTTATGTTATGATTAAGCCCGGAGGCTTTGGTTGAACACGTACTAAGTTAAGTGAGGTTCCACATCCATGCCGAGGGACGTTGTTCGTGAAGGATGGATGGATGGAACCTGAGATATCCATGCCGAGGGACGTTGTTCTTGAAGGATGGATGAATGGACGCCCATACCGAGGGACGTTGTTCGTGAAGGATGGGTTAGTCCGTGAGGTATGTGCAACCACACCGAGGAACGTTGCTCGAGAAGATGTGGCGCCTCCAAGGGTCATGTCTAGCCACTGAAGGACAAATGAGAGAAGGTGCGCTAGCTGACCGTATGTAAGGTCTCCAAGGGAATTCGGGGACGGTTCCAAAGGGAACGCACAACCCTGACTTCAGGGGTCAAATGGAGCGAGCCCACAAGTAAGAGATACGAAATGGTTATGAAAAGGCCAAGAGAGGCAAAAGTATGAAAGAAAGATTTTCAAGGGCCTGGGGCCAATTTCGAGATTTGAAATGCATTTGAAAAGGCCAAGAGTGGCAAGAGATTTTAGTGCATGGCATGTGCATCACGGAGCATGCATATGCATCATGGTTTTTATGCACTAACTCATGATTTACAGTTTTGCATTTCTTCTCTTATCGCTACAGTGTATTGAAGTAAGTATGCTTTTAAAGTCATGTTGTATCAAAGTTAATGTTTTAACTGTTGTTCCTTACTGAGTCTTTCGACTCATAGTTTTTAAATCGTATCATTCCAGATCCACAAGATAACTGGGGAGCAGAGGAGTATCTCACGTAGAAATCCTGGAAGTTTGGGAATTTGAGCCGGAGTTGGTGAACTCCGAGGTAGCACTAGTGAGGGCTGGTTTTGTTTGAGTGGCAGTATGTTGCCCTAGTACGTTTTGTATAAGTTTGCAAACAAGATGCAATGTAAAGACTTTTCTGAACTATGATGCGTACACCGAGAGGTTATGATCATTGAGCTTGTATCTCAGCCAACATGTGGATCCTGAGTGAGCCATCCTATGTGTATTATAAAATTTTTTAAAAAAAAGGGTTTCCGCTGTAAGAGTTAGTGTAAGCGCTGGAGTGTTCCCGGGGAAAGCTCACGGCTGTCACGGCCCCGTCAGGGTGGCGTTCGGGGCGTGACAGCAACTGCCGTTCCCCAATTTCATTCCAATAAAGTGGCGACCTGAACTTGTGTCCGTATAACGCCTCATAAGGAGTCATGCCAATACTAGCCTGATAAGCATTATTGTAGGCGAACTCCACCAATGACAAATAATAGATCCAATTGCCCTTGAAATCCAGTACACAAGCTCTAAGCATGTTCTCAAGGTTGAAAGTCGTACTGAATTTCAACTGAGTACCCATTGCCTTCTGAAAACCTTCCCAAACTCGAGAAGTAAAGCTGGTATCTCTGTCCGACACTATGAAATTAGGAATCCCATATAATTGAAATATCTCTTGAGGTTAGCGAAAGAGACAAAACTAAAAGTTGAAAAATGTCAAAAGCAAGGGGACAAGGGTTGACCGACAACCTTTCCTTTCCCCCCCTTTTTTTCTTCTTTCTTTTTCCTCTTATTTTCAACTTCTGCTGCACCTCTCACTTCTCTCCTTCAGTTCTTTTCTTTTCTCCTATGCCTCTCTCCTCTCTCACTTTCGGTCAGTGCTAGTTTCTCTCTCAAGTTTCTATCTCTCTCACTCGGTCGACAAAACAAAGAAGAATGAGTAGCATGCCGATCAGTTTTGATGTGGAAAATGACAAATCAACTATGGTTAATTCTCTCTGTTTCTCTAACTCCACACCCTACACTAGCTAGGCAATCATGGGGCTAATAGTTAACAAGAGAAGCAACCGAATTGTATGGGATAAATGGACGGCAATAAGGCTTTGGTTGACAAATGTTTTCACCACCCTAACCAAGGCAATCATTAGGAGCTCTACAAATCCCTTTTGCCCAAACACAAGCACCCATCGAACTACCCATTATCCAAGTGTTATTGCACGCAAATAAGACAGAGAGGACCAATAAAAACACCCCATGCAGTTGGCTAAGGAAGAGAGAGAATGAGAGAAAAAGAAAAACGCAAATAAATGTGCTAGTTTGGCCAAGCATGCCATCTTAAAATAATTTAATGCAAATTGAAATTACTAAGATATAAAAGTGAAGAACATTATAAGATTAAAAGCAAGCTATTCAAGAACAGAATATTCGACGATAAGTTAAAAGAACAAATATATGTTAGTCAAAGATCATTAAGCATGCTAAACAATAATAACATTAAAACAATATAGATATCATTTGGAAAGAAAAATTAAATCCCCTAATGTAAATAGTATCAAGGTATTAACAAGTATCAAGCTCAATAATGTAAAAACAAATACAACCACATAATTTAAAATTAAGGGAATTAAAAATGTGCAAAGCAAGTATATTAAACATAATGTAAGCTCAAGAAGGTAATAAATTAAACAAGAAAATTCAAATTAGAAATATGTAGATATATATGTCAAACAGGTGAAAAAAGAGGGACGTTACACGTGGATACAAAGTGAGAGTCTAACATGAGAAAACCACACCCATGCTACCTTTGGTGATAGGGTTCGGCCTTCACCAAATAAAGAGGCACAAAGGCCAATCACGTGTTCTGCACAGGGGTCACTTGCCCATTTCGTCCGTAATATTAAAAAAAGATTAATTACACTTTGCACCTACGTGGTAGAAGGGTCTGACACTTTACACCTCGTTCTTTTATTTTTAAGACACTTTGCACCCACCTATTCTGCATGTGGTTGATTTTTCCGTTCGAAATAATGCATAAATCGACGGGAGTGCAAATCGAAGTAAGCCAGAACCATGTTGGTGAAATGTGTTGAAATTGAAAGAACGAAGTGCAAAATGTCAAGACCTCTAAATCATGTGGATACAAAAATGTAATTAACCATGCCCTAGGTAGAGTCTAACATGAGAGAACCACACCCATGCTACCTTTCGTGATAGGGTTTGGCCTTTATCGGATAAAGAGGCACAAAGGCCAAAAGCTCCCCAAGAGACCAATATTCAATTGATAAGAGGTATTTTTATACAACTCTTATGGGCTTGGGTGGCAAGGCCTTTCTGTTAGAATTATGTGCCCTCGATAACCAAATTGATTAATCTGATCCTAATATCTCATATGAAATATAGTATGGTGGAAGAAATTAATTGTATGTAAAGGGGCATATTTGAAATAATCTCAAAATTGCAGGGGTCAATTACAATATGTTGATAGACTTGATTGTAATTAGTAGAAGCCCTAGAAGAGTTCTTCAATGTTATCCTACGGTTGGAATTTGAGATCCCTAAGGATCCTATGTCTCATGCTCTTTCTAGGGTTTTTCCAAGGCCTATAAATATAATTGTTATATTCAAGGGGTTGGCCATCAGAACCTATTAGGGAAATCCCGATAACGAGAGAGTGACATAAATCCCTTAGGAGGCAAAACATCTGAGTTGCTGTTCTGAATTGCTGGAGCTTTGGATTGGATCGTAAAGCGGCTTAAGGTTTATAGATTCCTATATTCCTCTCTAAGGTATGGAATCGAATCCGAAATTGTAATCATAATCTTGGTGGACGTTTTGTTGAAAACATGTTATTTGTTGATAGTTTAATTCCGCATATAAACTATTAGTGGTATCAGAGGGTTAAGTTCACATGATTTCAATTGTTGAATTATATGAACCTTGCTGAATTTTGATTGAGAATCAAAAGCCACGAATTTTTCTGGTTACTGTTCGATGCTAATATGAACGGTGTAAAAGTTATTAAACCCGATTTACTGTTCACGTTTGTGTTTCATAAATTTATTTTATAAATTATGTTTTATAAATATTTATGAACAGTAAAATGTTTTTCCTTTAAAAAAAAATTTCTTCGAAAGAATGGTCGGCGGCCATAATGATGGCAGCCGCCGCCCCACTGGCCGGAGATGCGTCCGGTAGGACCGGAGCCGCATCAAACCGGAGACGGAAGAGGTCCGGCAGCCATGGAGCCCTGGACAGCTCCTCACACAACCGTGTGAGACACCGGTGTGAGGATCTGTCACGCCCCGAACGGCATCCCGCAGGGACCGTGACAGCCGCGAGCTATCCCCCGGATGGCTCTAGGGTTCTTACTTATATTCTTACTTGATTACGGCGGAAACGTACAGGATCGCGAGGGGTTCGAGCAAATACTTACATAAACAGGGTTCTCATCAAGTTCATACAAAACATATAATTAACATATTAGAACCCAATTAGTGACGCTCGTGTCACTATCAAAAAAATGCGAAACGTAATATCTTGGGCATCTAGGTCAGGTAGTCCTTCTGACTCTCTTCACCTGATACATCTGGAATGACACAATTTTAAAAACGTGAGTCAAAAAGACTCAGTAAGGGAAAAGACGTAAAACTTAAATCATGCTCTTGACTCATGCTTGCTTAATCATGAAAGAAAGAAAACTTGATAATTGATGCATATGCATGCTCATGAATTATGCATATGCTCTTGTTTAGTGTTTTCGGCCCCAGGCCCTTGAAAACCACTTCCTTTCATACTTGCTTGTAAAACTGGCCCTTGGCCCTTAAAAATCTTTCTTTCGTACTTGTGCCCTTGTTGGCCTTATCATAATTATTTCATGTCTTTTACTTGCGGGCTCGCTCCATTTGACCCCTGAAGTCAGGGTTGTGCGTTCCCTTCGGAACCGTCCCCGAATTCCCTTGGAGACCTTAACATCTGGTCGAGCTAGCCCGTAGTTGCCCCAGGCCTGATGGCTAGACACGACCCTTGGAGGCACCACACCTTCTCACTGTCCTTCAGTGTGGCTTGCACGGCCTCTTGGATTCACCCATCCTTCTCATAAATGTCCTTCGGTATGAGAGTCCAACTTGATGGTACGGTACCGACCAGTGCCCTTAATCTTAACTTATCGTTTCATAAAACTTCTCATAGTTTTCCATAAAATCATTGCATAATTTTCTTCTTGAAAAATTCATGCAATGCACATGTCATGTCATGCTTGCTTAAAATTCATACTTGCTTAAAATTCATGCTTGTTCATGAAGTTCATATCATGTCATGCTTTCTTAAAATCCATACTTGTTCATGAAACTCATATTATGTCATGCTTTCTTAAAATTCATGCTTGTTCATGAAACGATGCAGTGTGTCATTCCAGTTTTGAAAAGAAATACTTACTGTCCACTTACAGTATCCACTTACTCTTGGTCTTCTTGTTCGTATATACAGACACGTGGATCGCCTACAAGCGATTCAAATATTCTTTTAGACTTTAAGAATTATGAAATCATTTCTTTTTGAAATCAGTCATCAATCGAAGATATATATATATGTATATATATATATATACATATTACTGAAATTCATTTAATTACAAAATAATTATTTTATTCTTTTCCTTAACAAATATTCAAAACTTAGTTTATTAAATCATTAATATTTTTATTGAAATAAAAATATATTTATCCATGTACATGTCTCGATTAGGGTTAAATAATACTCATAGGTTTAGATTTAAACCTAAGTCTCTTTTTATTACACGTACTACATTAAAACCTTTATTTCTAACTATTAATAATTTATTCATGATTAAATCTTAACTTAGACTTTAACCCTCAAATAAAACCCGAGTAAAACTTAACTAGGGTTCCAATAATATTTAATAAAGATCATGGCTCTATAATATTATTCCAACTAGCCTAACCCTAATTTTTCTCATCCAACACAACAATGAAAATACATAAATCATGAATTGCACTTAGGGTTAACTTTTCTTGCAACTTTCGGCCACTACCATTTATGCACCAATTAAATCACAACTTTTTCTCCAAGGGTGATCCCATCCTCCAATCAACAATTTCACAACCTAATATCTATAATTCAAAGCACCAACACCATACACTATACTCATGGCATTCGGCCAACACATGTTTTTACCCAATGATTAGTTTTCTTTTATTTCCTTCAACATGCATGCTTCCAATACTTAACATAATCATCTACTATGCATTTAAGGTCATAAATCTTGCACATGTTAAGGCCAATGTCCAGATTTACACATATTCAAAACTATACATGAAAATCCACATAGCTTATTTTCGGCCTTACCCCAAAATGTACCCTTTTCATGCTAAAAATTATATCATGCATACCCTTTGCATTTGTGACCTAACTAGCATGCATACACTTAATCCTTTTTATCAAATAATTCCATCAACAATAGATCTACTCTTTATTCACACTAATATCCATAGATCTAAACAAAGATATCATTTTTCATCACCCAACATATCAAAAACTTAGATCTAACTTCCTTTAGCTTGCATTGTTCTCCATTTACATTTTTCTTCACATACAACCTTAGATCTAGGGCTTCCATGGTTAGATCTAGCATGTAAACAACTTAGGGTTCCTAAGCATCCAAGATCTAACAACATCAAGGCATCTATCAAAATAAAACTTCAAGATCTTATACATAGGCCATTCGGCCACTCATGCTAACCCAACAAAATCATTTTAGCCTTACCTTGTTGTTTCTCCAAGCTTGAGCACCTAGAAAATAAGGTACCTTTGGTTAGTACTTTTGAAGCTCAAGACAAAATCATCAATGAAACTAAACTCACCTTCAACCTTTACCAACTCTTCCTATCCTTTTCCTCCTTCAAAGATTCGGTCCACCCTCTTTAGAAATGACCAAGCTTGGTTTAAAAGAAGCTCTATGGTGGTGAAGAGGGCATGGTAAGCTTGAAGAAAAATGGTGTCAAATGACTAGGGTTTTCAAGGTAGGACTTTTGTCTACAACAAGAGAGATTTACTTGGCTTTTGGAATGGGTTTTGGCAAGCTAGATGGAAGTGGTTTAGAGGCAAGATGAAATGCACAAACCTTGAACTCTTGAGTGTGAGATTCGGTCAAGGCTTGAAAATGGGAGAGAATGGAGAGGTTTGCAATATTCGGCCAAGGCTTGGAATGGGAGAGAGTTGAGTGAAATGGGGGGGGTTCGGTCATGGCATTAGCAAGGGGATTGGTGTGAGATTGAGTCTCCCCATGCAACCCTAAGGCTATGACATAGGGTTTGAGAGAGAGAATGGTCATGAGAGAATTTGAAAGAGGGAGGGGGGATGAATGGAGGGGTTGGCCGACCAAGGCCATGTCCACATCCTTCTCTCTCTCTTTCTTTCATCTTTTCTCCCCATCAAATCTTGTCCCCTTAGCCAAGCTTGTGTTTGAATTACATCACTCTCTCTCCTCCCTTGAGTCCATCGACCAACACTCCTTCTCTTTGCTTTTCTCTTCTCTTTTTACTTCAATGCCTTGTCTTATCAATTCTTACACACTTACACCTTCTTACACATCTCTTACACATCACATGGCACCTCACTTTGGCTTCCAAATTTCCTCTCCTTGCCTTTCACGTAGAAGCCCTCCTTTGCTTAGTTTGGTTGCTTTTCAACCAACCTAGTTACTTCCACATTAATATGCAACTAACTTTCAACTTGGTTTTCACTTATCACCTAACTTATCACTTTATAAGCTCTCTTACTTATCTATCCATTCCAATAGCTTATCACCTTACAAGTATGATATCTTATCATGTGATAATGGCCTTAGCCTATCTCTACAATAATCACAAGGCCTTATCACTCTAAAAGTTTCCTAACTTATCATGCTTGCTTATCACTATGATAAGCAAGTGTGCTTATCAATTAATTCATATGGAAATTCTAATAATATAGAATACATCATAATGTTACATGTCACATACAATATTTAATCCATGTATTAAAAAGAATTTCATTATTTAATCTATTAATAATTTCGGCTTATACAAGGGAATTATTAAAGCATAATTCAACTTATATGGTCCATGAATCATATTAGGTAAATGAAAAATATCAATTTGTAAAAGAGGAACTTACTTGCAAATTTCGGCTCTTAACATAATATAATTTATACTTGCATAAAATGGCATATTAATTATTTAAAGAGATTTTATGAAATAAAATCTCATTTTAATCGAAATACCATAACATAAAAAATTAGGCCATACATTGGCCAAAACATAGCCCCATTAAGAAATAAAAACTATTACATTGGAAAAATAAAATAATACATAAGCAATTACGTAGGAGAAAATCGGGGTCTCACAGGATCGGTGGCCACCGATGGCCACCAGTGCGCCGGATGGCAGCACAGTGGCTGCCGACGGCCTGGGCATCCTACATCCGGCCAGATCCATGGCCGAACGTGGAGTACCGGACGGGGAAAGCGGCCAGGTTGCCGCTGGCCTGCTGTGCCTTCCCAAGGGCCACGAGCGGCGCCCAGGGATAAGATCCCCGGGTCGCCCGCTTGGGCCAAACTGGTAGGGCATTTTTGCCCTACCCGACCCACTTACCCAGAAGTCCAGCCCAAACGTTGGGCTGGGTCATTATTTTTAAAAAAAAAAAAAAAAAAAGTGGGGCTGTTGGCATGGGCTGGGCCTTAATGGTCCAGCCCAAGGCAGCTCGGGCTGGACTAGGACCTCGGGTTGGACTCGGGCCCACAGCCCAGCCCAAGTCTGGGTTTGACTAGGACCATATATACGGTTTGGGTTTGACCCGGACCTTGACCCATGACCAAACCGGGTTGGACCTGGACCGGTGGTCAACAGGGTCAGACCGGTTTGACCGATTAGTGTTGACCGACCCGGTTTGACCGGATTTTTTTTTTAAAAAAAAATGGAAATTTGTCTTCCAATTTTTGGTGCTAAATAGGATTAATTATAGTAATTTTTCCAATGGTCTTTATTATCAATAAATAGAAGTTTTACTTGATTAAAATTGGTTGAAGCCAAAATTGATAAACCGATTTTAATTTTGTAAAATTTTCTTCTTTATCTCTTGGGAAGATAAGCGTCTACATCTTAGTGGGAGTGTCTTCTAAAATAGTGACATACCTCACAAGTATTTGGAACACACTTAGATAATGGAATGCACAAACCAAATAAACGCAAGTGCTAAAATAGTACAAGACGTGTTTATTTAGGTAGGCCAAAAGTAAATCGAGAATCACAAATATTTTAAAATATTTTGCATATGATATAAATTTTGATGAATAGTAGCTATTCGCCTTTACAAGATGTGTACAATGAGTACCAAAATGGATTTGTTGTTGCATGTAAGGTAGAGGTTCTCGATACCCATTTAGAATGTTATAAATATAAATGTTATATTTTTCATTATTGTGATATATGTGATATATCTGTTTATTGTTCTGATGGGTGGTACCATTAGTTATTCAAAAACCTGAATCTAATAGAATTATATATGTGAATGATTTTGCAGATTCAAAATGACTTTTAATCCTTTGGCTAGGATTCTGGATGACAATAGGTTGACAGGACCGAATTATGTTGATTGGAAGAGAAATCTTATGATTGTTCTCTCAGCCGATAAAATCGGTTATGTTCTGACATCTGAGACACCTGTGCTTGCCCTGGACAATGCCACTGAGGAAGAAAAGAAAGTTTTTAACAAGTGGCATGATGATGATAATATGACAAAGTGTTATATTATGGCTTCGATCTCAAATGTTTTGCAGAAAGATTGTGAGGGCATAGCTACAGCTGCAGGCACTATGTTGCATTTCCAAGAAATGTTTGGAGAGCAGAACAGATCTGCTAGGAACACTGCTATGAAGAATCTGATGTCCACCAAAATGGTGGAAGGGAGCCCAGTTCGGGATCATGTCTTGAAGATGATTTCTTTCATCAACGAACTGGATTTTTTGGGAGCCGAGATGGATAGTGACACAAAAGTTGATGTCATTCTTTCATCTTTACCTAATTCTTTCAATCAGTTCGTCCTTAATTATAATATGAATAAGATGAGTGTGACATTGTCAGAGCTGCTCAATATGTTACAATCAGCTCAAGATCTCATCAAGAAGGATGAACCTACTGTGATGGTCACAGAGAAATCTAATGCCTCTATGAAACTGAAACCCAAGTTTAAGAAATTCAAGAAAAATAATAAGGGGTTTCAGGCAGGAAAGAATGTCCAAGGTGGACAAGGAAACAAAGGAGGTGACAAGAACATTGGCAAAGGAAATTGTTTCCATTGCTGCAAGTCCGGTCACTATAAGAGAAATTGCCGAGTTTATTAGCTTCTCTTAAAAAGGGCAAACCTTCTGAAGGTGTGTCTAATATGCTTGTAATTGAATTGAATTTAATGGATGGTCTTTTAAATTCATGGTGTGTGGATTCTGGTTCTACATCTCACATCTGCAATATGTTGCAGGGGTTCAAGGAGACCAGAAAGCTCCATGAAGGGAAGCTGATCCTTAAGATGGGGACGGGTGCAACTGTTGCAGCGACCGCCATCGGAGTGTTTAGTTTAGAATTATCAAATAATAGAATTTTGATTCTAGAAGACTGTCTTTATGTTCCAGAAGTACGTAGAAATTTGATTTCTGTTTCGAAACTTGTTTTATCTGGATATTCGTTTCTTTTCAATTCAAAACTTGTTATAAAGTTTCAAAATAAATTTGTTGCTTCTGGAATTATTAATGATGATCTTTAACTTTTAAATGTTGATAATTTTTTGAATAACGTTGAGAATGATGATTCCAGTGTGTTATCCCTTAAGAGGAAGAGAGATGTTAATCCAACCTACTTATGGCATCTAAGACTTGGTCATGCCAATATTGATAGGATCAATAGATTGGTAAGGGATGGGCCATTGCAATTTCTGAAAATTGAGCCCTATCCAATCTGTGAGCCCTGCTCGCAAGGAAAGATGACCAAAATTTCTTTTACAGGAAAAGGAATAAGAGCCACAGAAGTATTAGGATTAATACATACTGATGTTTGTGGTCCCTTCAACTACATGGCAAGAGGAGGTTTATCTTATTTCATTACTTTCATTGATGATTATTCCAGGTGTGGTTATCTATACCTGATGAAGCATAAATCAGAATCTTTTGAAAAGTTCAAGGAATTTCACAATGAAGTTGAGAAACAGATTGGAAAGTCCATTAAAATGATTCGCTCCGATCGGGGAGGCGAATACCTCTTGGATGATTTTAAAGTTTATCTTAAAGATAATGGAATCATATCTCAACTTACACCACCAGGCACACCACAACATAATGGTGTTGCAGAGAGAAGGAATAGAACCCTATTGGATATGGTTCGTTCCATGATGAGCATATCTGAGTTGCCCATATCATTTTGGGGACATGCTTTGGAGACCGTTGTTTACTTGTTAAACAAGATCCCTACAAAAGTAGTTCCTAATACCCCATATGAGTTATGGACTGGCAAGAAGCCAAGTCTTAATCATTTTAAGATATGGGGTTGTCCAGCTCATGTTAAAAGGTTTAATGCGGATAAACTGGGATCAAGGACTGATAGATGCCTATTTGTAGGCTATCCCAAAATGACTACTGGTTTCTACATTTATAATCCTAATGAAAACAAAGTATTTGTTAGCATAAATGCTACTTTTCTTGAAGAGGGTTATAGTTTGAATGAAAACGAGAGTAGAGTTGCTCTTGATGAGCAAAGAGATAGTACAATGACTGTGCAGAATGAGAACAATGAGGATCAAGTGGTTGTTCCCACTTATCAAAGTGAACCTGTTGAGACACAAGAGCCTCGTCGTAGTAAAAGGATTATAAGACCTCCAGTAAAATTCAATTTGTTAAATGAGATTTACCAAATGGAATCTGAGGGACTGGAGATTGATCCTTATGGTTATACAGAGGCTGTTAATGACAAAGATGCTAAGCATTGGCATGTGGCCATGGAATCAGAGATGGACTCCATGTATTCCAATAAGGTATGGACCTTGGTAGACAAACCAGAAGGCATTAAACCTATAGGTTGCAAATGGGTCTATAAAAGGAAACCTAGACCAACAGGAAATGTAGAGAGACCTTTAAAGCTAGGCTGGTGGCAAAAGGGTATACTCAAAAGGCTGGTATTGATTATGAGGAAACATTTTCACCTGTAGCCATGCTAAAGTCCATAAGAATTCTATTAGCGATTGCGGCATACTATGATTATGAGATATGACAGATGGATATGAAAACCGCATTTTTGAATAGGTATATCCATGAAGAAATTTATATGGACCAGCCAGAATGTTTCATATCTCGGGAAAATGAATCGAAAGTATGCAAATTGAAAAAATCCATTTATGGCCTAAAACAAGCATCACGTTGTTGGAACATCCGTTTTGACGAGTCAATCAAAATGTTTGGTTTCTCACAAAACATGGATGAACCTTGTGTCTACAAGAAGGTTAGTGGGAGTGCTATTACCTTTTTGGTTCTTTATGTAGATGACATACTACTCATTGGGAATGATATAGGGGCTTTGTCATCTGTGAAAATGTGGTTGTCTAACCAATTTTCAATGAAAGACCTTGGGGAAACATCCTACATACTCGGGATCAAAGTGTTTAGAGACCGAAAGAAGAGATTATTGGATCTCTCACAGGTCAATTATATTGACAGGATATTAGCTAGATTTAGCATGATAAATTCCAAGAAAGGGTTTCTACCCTTCAGACATGAAATTCATCTCTCTAAGCAAATGTGTCCAAAAACACCTGAAGAAAGAGAGAAGATGAGTAACTGCCATTATGCTTCGGCTGTAGAGAGTCTCACGTATGCTATGCTTTGCACTAGGCCTGATATCAGTCACCCAGTTAGCGTTGTGAGTAGATATCAATCCAATCCAGGTCCAGAACATTGGTCAGCAGTGAAACATATCCTCAGGTATTTGAGAAATACAAAACACTATTTCTTAGTGTATGGTAGTGAGGATCTGACTTTCTATGGATATACAGATTCGGATTTCCAATAAGATATTGATGATAGAAGATCAACGTCCGGATTTGTGTTCCTTCTTGGTAAAGGAGCATTTAGTTGGAGAAGTTTCAAGCAAAGTACTACTGCTGATTCTACAACTGAGGCAGAATATGTTGCTGCAAGTGAAGCTGCAAAGGAAGCTGTGTGGATTCGCAAGTTCCTTCAAGAACTTGAAGTTGTCCCTTCGATTGAGGCGCCTATTCCCTTATACTGCGATAACAATGGTGCAATTGCACAGGCAGTGGAACCAAGGTCTCATTAAAGGACAAAGCACATAGAACGTCGTTTTCACCTAATACGTGATATCATATCCAGAGGTGATATCAAAATGGTGAAGGTTGCATCAGCTGATAATTTAGCTGATCCATTTACAAAACCATTATCTCAGAAAGTGTTTGAGAAACATATTAAGGATATGGGTTTGAGATATATGTATGATTGAGTTTGACGTTTTATTTCTTTATTATATGATAATAAAATTTTATTTGTTTCTCACATATATTATTGTTGTTATGGGTTTATACGTAACATGAGATGTTATGTATGTAAATTTGTTCTGGTAACATTGTAGAAAAATCATGCTAGAGATTAATGAATCAAAGGCAGAGAATAATGATTTTTCAGTTCCTTGTAAGCCTGAAAGTGTTCTAGACTTTTGTAAACATAAAGTCTACACTTGTTGTGCGGAGAATAATTGATTCCATCATTGAGGTATGACCTTAAGCAGACGAGTGAGTGTTATGTAACAAGTACATACACTGAACAGGATCCGATTAAGAACACCTTCTGGAAATGATCATGTCAAGTTAAAGGTTGTTCTATCACAATTCGGTATTGTCCTTAGACCCGAGAGGTTTGTATTTATTCATGAATTGTGTACACAGCTTTGATATTGTCAACCGGTGATGTTCATTCAGGACTATATCTGGACATGTTGGGTTGTGTGCGTGATGATTGAGTGGCATGAATGCTCAATAAGGAATCCACCAGTCTTTTGGAAAGACAGTATATTCATTTAGTGTTCATGAAAGAGTTGGACCAAAAATAAATCCGGTCGGAGTGTTTTTACAAAACTATTTTATGAATACATAAAAGTATATGATATATATTTCAAAATTGTTTTGTGGTCCAACTGAGTTATGAACTAAGAAATCAAGTTTACATGAGATAGGAACATGACGATGATATTTGGTTCTGAGGGCAAGTGGGAGATTGTTAGAATTATGTGTCCTCGATAACCAAATTGATTAATCTGGTCCTAATATCTCATATGAAATATAGTATGGTGGAAAAAATTAATTGTATGTAAAGGGGCATATTTGCAATAATCTCAAAATTCCAGGGATCAATTACAATATGTTGATGGACTTGATTATAATTAGTAGAAGCCCTAATTGTATTAGAAGAAGAGTTCTTCAGTGTTATCCTACGACTGGAATTTGAGATCCCTAAGGATCCTATGTCTCATGCTTTTTCTAGGGTTTTTCCAAGGCCTATAAATATAATTGTTATATTCAAGGGGTTGGCCATCAGAACCTATTAGGGAAATCCCGATAACGAGAGAGTGACATAAATCCCTTAGGAGGCAACACATCTGAGTTGTTGTTCTGAATTGCTGGAGCTTTGGATTGGATCGTAAAACGGCTTAAGGTTTGTATATTCCTATATTCCTCTCTACGGTATGGAATCGAATTCGAAATTGTAATCATAATCTTAGTGGATGTTTTGTTGAAAACTTGTTGTTTGTTTATAGTTTAATTCCGCATATAAACTATCACTTTCCTCTACAAGGAAAGGTCTAATCACCATGTGCTAAAATCACTCTAGACCTAATTAAGGTTAAAAAGGTAAGATCTCGTAGAAATCCTTCCTTCTTCCCTAAACTTGCCAAAGAAGGAACCGATCAATCTTTGATTGATTGTCCTTTAATTTAGCAACATGTGGCCGCTTATAAGCTTCCATATTGGAAGCCCTAAACCCTAATTGCCACATGGGAAATCTCTAATGTCAATCAAGGATCTAATCTTCCAAAATAGAACCAAGATTGTTTCTTTAATTGACTCACACGTATATTGTAATTTATGAGATTCAACTAAAATAAAGATAAGGGAAAATACACTTTGCACCCCTAAACTATGAGATGTATGACACTTTCCACCCCTTATTTTGAATTCGTGACATTGAGCCCACGATCTTCTGATTTTGGTCGATTGGCACCCCAAATACGATTTAGCCGCTGATATATATGATAATTAGCCCACGTGTTGTCCATGTGCGTCACTTGCGTTTATTTTTTCTCTGTTTTACCCTCCTTTCATTTCCTTTCTTCCATACCTCGATCTGAGCCTGCTCACCTCTATCTCTCTCTCTCCAACAAAATTACTTCTTTGGACCCCTCCTTTCATTTCTACGTTCACTCTTCCCATACTTCTGCTCTGATCGAATTTTCCCCTGTGAAAGAGGTGGTTGTGGTGGGGGAGGCAATGGTGGTGGAGGAGACCGAGTTTTATGGAATTCAATGTCGTTGTCACCCACCTTCTCTTCTTTGTGCCTCTCAGTATGGTACGTTCTTTTTGGTTTGTGATAAACCGCATGCTATGGTGGAGGCGGTGGGGCTTGAGACTTAGGTGGTGGTGGCGTCGTCAAAGGACGCAACATGAATGTATCAAGATCTTGTTAACTCGCTTTTGTGCCTGAGAGAACGATACTTTTAATTTCAAAGTTGTAAAAAAAAAAAATCAAAACTGAAACTTGTCCTTGTCGTTATCCCACATTGATTCTTGCCTCAGATTTGGGTACGAATAACTGCTTCTCTTCAACCGAGTCATGCTGGTTGCTGGTGATGCCTGGTACCATCGACCTGTTGTCCTCTATGACCCAACTGTCTGAGACCCAACTTGTCTAAATGTACAACCTTGTTTGATCTGCATCCTTGAGATAACTGGTTCACCGGCATCATCCCACCCTCATTGATCTTCTGTAAGAGCACCCAGGACCGTGTGATTGACAAGTGACGACATTGCTTAAGGTTGTGGCGACGTTGGGGTATACAAGCAAGTTGGCGAGTTCCTGGCAAGGAAACAACGCTTGCGCTGGTTGGAAACAATGAAAATTGATTGAACCGATGAATTATTGAATGCCTGAAATGAAGGTTAGGAGTGGTGCCAGGTAGGGGAGATCGAGAATTTAAAAGGCAGCAAAGAAAAAAAAATTCGAATAATAATAATCAAAATTTGGTAGAATGTTATCCCTTCTATTATTGCCCTTTCTTTTCTCAGGAAGATCTCAGAGGACTCTCTCTTCTACCATCTTTTGGTGTTTCTTGGCACTCTCTCTGTTCCTTCCTCCGCTTTTTTCCTATGTGTCTCGTTCTCTATCTCTATCTCTATCTCTCTCATCTCTCACCCCCATCGACCATCCTTCGCCAGCTGTGTTATGTTTTTCCTTATTTTTTTCAAAAAAAATGTTTTATATTTTTCTGTAGGTCCTAAAATATGAGATTCGCTTACCCTTTTGGGAGCATGGGCCCGAAAGGAGTTTGATCGGCGGGAACTCAAAATCCATTAACTAACATTTTGTTCAGCGGCATTGTGCTTGAGCCTGACATCGTTCGCTTGCGTGGCAAGTTCCCGCGTGTTCTTTAGCGAGTGGCGGTGAGCCACTTTCGATGAACTCAAAATGAAAGGAGGGTAAAATTGAGAAAAAATGCAAGTGACGCACGTGGATGGAAGTGGACTAATTTCCGTCTATATTAACTGCTAAATCAGATTTGGGGTGCTAATCAATGAAAATCAGAAGATCGTGGGCTCAATGTCACAAAATCAAAACAAGAGGGTGCAAAGTGTGAGACACCCTATAGTTCAAAGGTGCAAAGTGTATTTTCTCCATAAAGATAACTCCCCAAATAAGGAGGATTCGACCATAAGGATCCCACATGCGGTTTACCTTATAAGGTCGCTCCTTGCCTCTTGTAATCGCCGCAGCCACCGCTTCACCACCTTGTGGGGTGGTGACACCAAATGGCTCCACTTGACCTCCTGGTTCTTTTGGAACCCACCTTCCATAAGCTCTGTCATGCGTCGTTGTGTCTGGTGGTCATGTGGTGATGCTTACAAACCCCTCCAACTCACCTTGGGATCATTTGGGGACAACCTCCCCATGCACTCCTCCTTGCACTGTCATGGTCGGTGGCCATCTAGGGGTGCTACCACTGCGTCGTCCAACCATCCTGAGTCTTCAAGCACCAACTCCTCAAAGGCCCATCCTACAACATGTCGAAGCTTGTGACCTTGTTTGGTGATGAACATGGGCATTGGCTATGTCAAGTTGCTCCTAGGCATGCCTTGAGCAAGTCTCTCTTTTCCTAAGGCCTTGTCAAGCATGCTTGCAATTCTTGATATTTGGGGGCCTCTAGTGGGGTCCTTGTCACCCACATCGCCTTTGCAGTGGTAAAACAACGAATATTAGTCACGAGATGAGGCTCAATTGAGCCTAACAACCAAGAAACAACTTTAGCATTCCGGGTCTTCCATTGACCTAACTCCTTGGCCTCATTGGAAACCTTTATAGAATCATCAATATGACCCCACAATTCATTTACTTTCAAAAACATCTTAAAATGAAACTGCCAAGTCGAGTAGTTTTTTTCAATAAAACGAACAATGATATTCTACCCAGATGTGATGAAAAGGAAAAAAAATAAAGGTTCGAAATAGTGGAGAATAAAAATAAGTCAAACTCACTCAGACAGCAAAGTTAGCAAAACTATACGCAGCCCATAAGAAAACAAAGGAGCAAACCACCCTGCCCGATAGTAATCAAAAGGAGTAGCCCAAATCCTAAAACACCCAAAGAATGCCGAAATTGAAGCCCAACGACACTGCAAACAGCCCACGTGAAGAACCCGTCTTCCCCAACACATCGAAAGCCACGGGAAGAACTTGGAAAAAAAAAAGAAGAAGAGCAAGCCACGGGAAGAACAAGACCTCCCCCAACACGCCGAAACTCCAAATCGACAGCAACCCGGTCACCAAAAAAAAAAAATACACCCGATTCCTACAACAACCACAGATGCTGCCGACAACCTCTACAGCCAACACAGAAGCTGCCAACAACCACAACAGCCACCACAGGAAAGCCCGACACAGCCACAACCACCACAACAGTCACTATAATCACCACAGGAGGTGACGACAGCCACAGAGCACCACCACCTAGCTTCAATAAGCTCTGAAAAAAAGCACAGAAGCCACCCACAGAATCGAAAACCCAAACCTCCACAGAGAACTATCGGTAAACACCTACAACTGCTCCAAAAAAAATGAGACGAAAATCGCACACCAGAGATTAAGACCAGAGAGAGACGGAATTGCTAGATTGAGGGCTCTGATACCATGTCAAATTGGTAGAGAGTTGATCAATATTAAGAGCATCAGGGTTTTTGTCCAATTCTCTTTGGTATTGGTTGGCTTTGTGGATGTAACTCATTTGTGACTGTCTTAAATATAGATTGTGTGTTTACATCTTGATATCAGGGAGTCTATTTCCTTTATCTAATAGTTAACTATTATCCTGTTGGATTTCTGCTCGATTTCAAATTTCAAGTTACTTTTATGTAGGATTTTTCTGGAGCCATTTAGATTGGACTGGAGGCATCTAAGTGAAGCAGATTTACATTTTACGCATAGAATGGTTTGTTTGTTTTTGTCAGAGCCCACATGGGATGATGATGGAGTTGGTGGCTCTGCGAGAATTAGAATATCTCTTCTGAATAAGTTGGAATCGGTTATTTGGTCACTGATGATGTCCGGGGGTCGATCAGAGGCTCGGCTATGGCTTTGTAACACTATAGCAGGCATTCGTTCTGTCACTTCCCGCCATCAGTGTGAGTTATTTGTGGGCTTATTAAGATCTAAACCATTAAAGCGGGCCTTGGCATCGCAAGTGCTGCAAATGATATTTGAGAAATGGCCACAGAGAGCGGGGTCCATTATAGCCCAGAAAAGCTATATACTCAATAAATTCTTTGAAGGCAAGCCAACATTTCTCACTGTGCAGTCAGTTTGTTTTTCAATTTGTTTTCCCATCTCATTGCTCAGCTGAAAGAAGAAACCAAAGGCAAGAGAATGATTTATTTTTCATAAAGTGGCATTTCATTGCTATGGTTTTAGTCGCTTGGGTTTCATCTGGTTGAACATTACTATCTGTGTCCTCTTTGTTGTATATTTAGAGCATCATTCAGGTATAACTTCATTTAGATATATATCACTATGTACTTGTCTGTCTTTGTAAAGTTGTTTTATTATTGGTATATAATGCATATAATTAGTATGTACCAATGTTTGAGTATTTTTTCAGTGATTTCTTTTTTGAGTTCTGATGTGCCAATTTCTGAACAAGGCAGGTAATCCAAGACGCATATTTCAATGGTTTTCTAATTTTTCTGGTGGTGCTGGACTGGAGCACAGTAAAGGTGCTAAAGCATTATCCCAGTTTGCTTTTGTAAATCGGGATATCTGTTGGGAGGAGCTTGAATGGAAGGGAAAACATGGTCAGTCGCCTGCCATGGTTGCTACAAAGCCCCATTATTTTCTAGATTTGGATGTCCAAAGAACTGTTGACAATTACCTTGACAATGTGCCTGAATTTTGGTCATCCAATGAGTTCGCTGACTCACTAAGAGATGGTGAGATTTTGTTCATTGATAGAGAGTTCTTCGTAGAATATTTTATTGATCTGATGTATAAAGAGGATTCCACAGATGTATGGAAAGTCATAAATGAGTTCCTAATTCAGGAATCTTTTTCTTCTTTGTGTCATCACTTCCTTATTACTCTTGAAGAGAAGGACTTGCATTGTTTTTTGGAATTGCTTTGTAAATGTCTTGACCCTGAAATGAAACCTATGGACTTTGGTAATTCAGCTTACCTGTTTGAGGTGATACTTTCCAAGTGCGGTTACAGATCTCTTGATCAAATGTTACTGTTAAATGCGGTTATTGCTCAAGGACGCCAACTTCTTCGGCTTCTAAGTGATGAAGAGGATCTGGAGGAGTGTGCAAAAATCAAAGACATTATGTCACAGATTTGTGCTTTATCAGGCAATGCCAATAGCTTGGCACCCTTTCTTGTGAAGTGCTCCAGAACAAAGACAATTTAAGGAATAGGATGGCTAGGGGTTCAGTCTTGGGTTCTTTACTACAGAATGTCCTAGCAGTGCCAGACTCCTGATTCCTGGGAATTGTTATTCAGGGAGAATGATATTGGCTTTCACACCTCTAACAAGTATGAAATGCTACATTACGTTGAACTGTCAGAAGAAAGTGGGTCTGATTTGGAGCGAGAAGTTTCAATTAATGTTAAGCATAGGAGAAAAGCAAAACGGAGAAAGAGAAGACGTGAAACCTTGCATCACGATGACAGCTATGACAATGAGCTTCCTGCTTTTGATAGTTCAAAGACAATGCTTGGGTTGCAAACTAATTCTGGAAGTTGGTATCTCTCTACTGATGCATATTCCACGTCTTGGAGCAGTGTGAGTTTATCACTCTTTATTTTTAGGCTTCACCCTTAAGCCCAGCTTCATTTTATTGACACTTTTCTGCATATCTAGTTTTTCTTCACTGTGGCTCAATTTCTAAACAGAAATTCTGTTGGCTGCCATGTTTTGTTGAGGTTTGCATTGCAAAAGTGTAGTATTGTGGTTAGGCACGTACTTTAGTTCTTGATACAGGGTATATTGTTCTAAAATATAACAGCGAAACACAAAAAACTGCATCCAATCTGTTTTGATGGTCCGAATCCTTGATTGTTACTTATAAAAAAAAAATCCTTGATTGTATATTTGATTTGTCAAATACTTTCTGCATTGCTAGATTATAGAGCAGCATATTTATCCTTGGATTATGACCTTGATTTTGCTCCCAGTGAGTTCTTGTCTTTACATCATTTTAAATTCCTCAATTGAAGAAACTGTTTTAATTCGAAAGTCACACTTGTGTAATGCCATACTAGTTCCTTTTTCAGTAATGCAATATAACCCATAATTTTGTTATGCCTTTTTCAAGCCAGTCATATTCTGCAATAACCATTCCCGTTCCTATTTATTGCTAGTCTGAATAGTTTAATCTGTTCATTGGACTGCCATTTAATAGTGGTCTACATGAAAGCTATTGTAACTGGTGCAAATAATAGAACAATTGTGTGACAGATTCTATTATCATCTTGCTATTTTGTAGGCAGACTTGCCAGCACATCTTTCCATGCATTGCTTGTCAACATGGATGAAATGGATTTTTGCAAAGTGGGAATGAAACCTTCTTGATTGGGTTAACAGAGGGTTATTAGCCATATTCTTCATCAGCTTGAAAGCAGTTTCATATTCACCAATTTTGACATCTGTAAAGAGTTGAGGTTTGTTCTCCAGTTGTCGTAACATATTCCCTTGTTTTGTTCGTCCTGGTCATAGATACGTACTAGAGGTAGGATGAAGAAAAGGTAGTTTGATCAGTTCTAATGAAAGCGTTTGATATAGCTCCAATTTTTATGTTGTCCTTTTCTGATTGAAAAATGCGTTGGGGTTTCAAGGGGTTGGTTGAAAAAGCTATAGCATGCACCTTAATCTGGTTAAATAGGGGTTAGAAACTGAGTTGAGAGATACAAAAGGTTGCCACTTTGTTTTGTAGCCTAATAATTCCCACTGGATTTCACTTGAAGCTTCTATGTGGGAGGCAAAAACGTGAACCTTAGTGAAAAGAAATACTTCAGATTCTGCTTGGGTAAATTATTATAGACTGTTAAAGGGAAATTCCCAAATCTTTGGGGCCATGACGCGATGTTTAATTCATTTGGTTGTGTAGGGCATTTTAGTTTTGTGTTTCTAAAGTTGACTAGAGGTTATTTATTGACCGAATAAGTAAAAATCTGAGTTTAGCCAGTTACTCATAGTGCTTTGCTGGTTAGAGTCACTAACTTCTTTTATAAGGAATATCACTTTTGTAATTCTAAATTATTAATGAGGCTTAGACCTTCTCATTTCATAACCGACCCAACTATTGCGGAATCCCCCATTAATCCAGGCAGTAACAGACGCCCTTGCACCCACAAACAACATTAGGGATTTTGGGATACTTCGCCAAGGGCAGAACATGCCTCAACTGTCAACAACGCACCCAAATGTCTGAGCTTGTTTTCTTTTTTCTTGTTTGGGCGTGTAGGTTCTTTGGGAGGACAAGAACCCAAACTGGTAAGGATGGGCAAAAATTTCAGCCAAAATTGGAATTTTGGGTTCCGATTCCGATACTGTAGTTCCGGTTCCAATTTCGACAAATACCGGAATCGGAACCGGAATGCATTTTTTTATTTTTAAGAATCATAACTGGAATTAGTGGAATTTCCGGTTCCCTTTTTTTAGGGTTAATTACAACCCCCACGAAATTATACCTCAATCTCAAATACCTCCATAAACTCGAACTTGTTGCAATTCACCCTCACAAACTATACTTTTCGTTGCAATTTCATCTCTCAACCTACTGAAGTTGTTATATCGAACGATTTTTGTCCCACTTAAACGACACGTGACCTTCTCCTTACTTGAAAAAACGATTTTTGTCCCACTTATTGATCAACTCTCTACCAATTTGACATGGTCAAATTCGTCTTTTCAAGTAAGGAGAATGTCGCGTGTCGTTTAAGTGGGACAAAAATAGTTTGATATAACAACTTCAGTAGGTTGAGGGATGAAATCTCAATGAAAAGTATAGTTTGTGGGGGCGAGTTCCAACGAGTTCGAGTTTATGTGGGTATTTGAGATTGAGGTATAAGTTCGTGGGGGTTTTTTTGTAATTAACCCATTTTTTTATTATTTTAATAAAATGACTCATAATCTTGTAAATTTACTTAAGATTTTGGGTGAATATTTATTTTATTTTAGATAGGGTTTCAAACATTGTAATTTTAAAATAGAGCTCAAAACCTTTTTTGATGCCCATAATTTTAGAATGTTGTAATTTTTTTTAGATGAATGTTTATTTTAGATTTTAGATAAATATTTATTTTTATTTTATGTATTGTTAATTTATGATGTATAACAAAACAATTTGTGCAAAATTTTGGCCAATATGCATTTTGGGCTTATTAGGGCCCACAAAAATCTAACCAAAAAGTGCACACAATGAAACTAAAATTTTCGGTTTCCAATTTCCGGTACCGGAACGGGACCGAAAAATTCTGGAACGAAACTAAAACTAAATATTTGATTCCGTTGAGTACTGGAATCGAAATAGACCATTTCGGTTACATCCGTTCCGGTACCTATCCTTACAAACTAGGTGTATAGGTTGTGCTTTTCTAGTCCTTCATATATCCATTTTCTTAAAATATGGTGTTGACAAATTTTTGTTGCTTGTGCGATGAAGACTCAACTGCGGTTGGAAGCATTTAACACTTTGAATGAACGATTTGCAGACATTCGTAGCAAGAAAATTATGAAAGCTCTTAAAGTAATCACTGGAAAACAAATAAAATAGAAGAGTGAGGGTAAAAAATCAGAGTAACTATAGAGACTAGATCAACACCCAAGCAGTCAAGAAAAAGGAGGAATTCTAGACGATCAAGGCTTAGAAAAAAAATCTAGATGAAAAAGAAGCTCTTGTGGATAAGTTTGGAGCTTCAGATAAAGTGCGAAATGTATACAAATGTTGTTTATGCACTGTTAATAATAGGGGAAATGTCATAGTTCACCCTATAAAAATAGTGCAATATCAACTTCAACTCCTCAATTATCAAAACAACGATTTACATTTATCTTTTGAAAATCTCTAATGTATGTCTCTCGTCTAAATCAGGCGTTAATTCAAACGAAAAATATACAAAATGGTCGAAATGTTAATCCAAGACAATTTTTAAAAATAAATAGAAGTTCAAGAAATAAATTAAAAATAAATAGATTACTGAAATATAATTTCAACAGTTTTATTTAAAAAACATTACTTTTTAAAATACCATTTTTTATGATTTTTTAATATTTGTAGTAATTTTGTCTTGAAGGGGCATTTCGGTTATTTTTATTATTTTTTCCTTTGACTTAAACCTTGATTTTGACGGGGGACTATTGAAGACTTTTTCAAAAGTTAAAAGGACATAAATCGTCGTTTTGATAATGAGAGGTCGAAATTAATATTGCATTATAGTTATAGGATGAACTATGACTTTTTTCCTTAATTAATAACATGACTAAGTATCACAAACGTGGAATAAGCGAATTAGGGATTTTGGAATAGTTGGGTTTTATGGATTTTGTTTTGTTTTTTTGTTTTATTTAGCCACATAGGTGTTTTAATAAGGGTTAAATATACGTTGCAATTCTTTGAGAGTGTTGGCTTGAATTTGGAAAGAATTGGTACTGTTGGACAATTCTTTTTTTTTTCTCCATAAAATTCAAATTATTAAAAATAACCAGTCACAAAGCACAATACTAGAAGGTAAAGCAGAAATAGGAATAAAACCGGAACAATTTCGTGACAAGGTCCACTTGGCCAAAAGGTGAGCAAAATGATTTCTTCTCCGTGGAATCCATTGCAGCAAGCAATGAGGATTGGTAGAAAAAAAGCCTCTGAGATAGTCATGCAAAGTTTCCAAAAAGCGAGGTTGATTGGTAGGATTTTGCAGAATCTGGTTGTACAAACTCAAGCAATCGCTTTCAAAGTCCACTTGGTTCCATCTTGCACGATAAGCCAGATCAGTAGCCTGCACAGCAACCATTGTTTCTCCCATAAAGGGATCCCGGGATTGTACATGCTCCGTGTGTAACATACAGAGAGAGTTAGAATGGTCCTTAAAAACAATAGCAAATGTCGAAGAGTAAGATCAAATCGCGACATCAAAGTTACACTTCAGTCTACCTAAGGATGGTGCAATCCAAATTCTACCAGCCTCCTTATCCGAAATTCTCCACACAGATAGATGTTATTTATACCTTCTTCTCATCGTTTCAATGAGCTTATCCGGATCAACCTCCACGATGAACAATCTCATTTCTATAAAACCAAATGGAGTCCAAGACAATAGCAGCATTAAGCAAAAAGTTCCTCTAGTGATTGGCCACAATACCAAACTCTGATCGGGAATGAATGAGCTTAAGAACATAATCACCTAAATGATTTCCCAACAGATTATACATATTCAACGGCCAGTTCGATTCTCTCCTAGCAACCCGAGCCACATAATATTGGAAAAAAATGTGAGGGCTTGTTTCCAGTTGGGTGTGGCACAACGGGCATCGTTTTCTTTCTTCAGCATCATCTCTTTGGAACCAAAAATAGTTGCCACGCAAGGGGATAGCTTCCGTTGCACAACGCCATATAAACAATAGTCGATCTTGGATTATGGGATGCCAAAGCATCTTCAGTCTACATCCTGCCAAGTTGGATTATAGTTATATTCCAAGTTTTAAGTGCTCGGTAAGCTGAGGCTATAGAAAATTCTCCCGAGGCATTTAAGGTCCATTTAGCTGAATCTTTCTGAGTCTTCGGGCAGGAGTGATATATTAACAATAGTCGATGCATTAGCTTTATCAAATAAGGATTCAATGGTCTCAGATTTCCATTCCCTCCCCTGCATATCAAAAAGGTCAGCCACCTTAATTCTTTCTTGATTACCACTTACCCTTGGCCCTTCCATATGAATCATCATCTGTCTTGTAACTCCCCAGGGGTCATCAAATGCATCAATATTGCTCCCATTCCTCGGTCAATAACATAGCCCGCCCTTTAGCATTTCTCTAAAGTTGATAATACCCTACCAAATCCATGATGTATTGAGTTCTCCGTGGATTAAACAAACTCTGCTCTTTCAGGTATTTGGCTGAGACAACTTGAACCCAAAGACTGTCTGTTTTGGAACAAACCAACCATCCCAATTTTGTGATCAGTGCTAAATTGATATTGTGCATTTTCCTTAAGCCCACACCACCCAAGTCTTTTTGTTGGCATATCGAATCCCAAGCTTTCAGAGTAAAATATCTTCGTCTATCATTGCTAAATCCCCACCAAAAATCCTTTGTACATTTGTCGATTCTCTCACACCATGCTTTCAGTAGTAGGAAGGAAGACATTTGATAAATTGGCAAAGCAGACACCACTGAACGAATCAATGTTGCTGCTCTCTTTGCTTGAAATTCAATTGTTCAGCTCTAAAAACCATCCTAGAAAGTTCTTTCAGATGAATAGAAATGATGATAGAGGGTTGCCTCGACGAATACATTGCAACGGTTGGAAAAAGCCGAGAGGACTCCCATTCAATATAACAAAAAAAAAGAGAACACTCATTGATCCATTGTATCCATGTACTGTTGAAACCGAAACACTGAAGCACTTGCAAACCATCGAATCTATCATAGGCCAATGCCATATCTATTTTAATGGCTGTCAGTCCACCTCTTCCTTTTTCGTGCTTCATGGTGTGGAAAATCTCATGCACCACAATCACATTATCATGAATTGCACGTCTGAGAATGAAGGCAGCTTGAAGATTTGAGACTAGTTCTCCCAACACACCCCTTAGTCTTGCAGCCAAAATCTTGGTGATAATTTTATAAGACACATTACATAAGTTGATTGGTCTAAAATTCTCCACCACCGAAGGATATGCTGTTTTCAGTCTCAGCACAATCAGATGACCTTAGATATCACAATAGTAAAAAATTTATGATAGAACAATCCTGTTATACAATTCAGTCTCCGTATTTTTTATTGAGTAAGAATATTGCATGTTTAGTACATCTAAAACTAATATATAAGTGAAAATTCATTTTGCACTCCTGAACTTTGAGGTCATTTCTAAGTTGCACCCACTTTTATCGATTTCATTATATTAGTACTCCAAAGTTTATGTTTACAGTTATTTCCACCCTAGACCTCAAATTGTCGTTACTTCTCACGGCAAACCAACCACGTGTCGTCCACGTGAGAACTTAAAGTTCTCATTTCTCATTTTGCCCTCGTCTCCTTCAATGTTCTCTCCATCCATGATTTTCTCCCGATACCCACGACCAGAAAGCAAGACGGATGCTTTGTAGAAATGGGAAAACAAAACCTCCTTTTATATCCTTCTATTCCTTTTCTTTTCTTTTTTCTTCTTAGTGTTTTAGGTGCGTTGATACAGAATGCAGATGGTTGAAAAATGAGTTGGGTTTCGATGTCAAAGAGAAGAACGTGGGCTACCCACGTGTATGATTTTATTCAATGAAGTGAGATTATAAAAATAACAGTGTTTTATTGTGCGTACCAAAATATTATGGTCTCAGTTCAACGATATCATAATGCAGAAATGTGTAATGGCAGGCAATTAATTTATTTTTCTGCGTTTTTTTGTACAGAGAGAGGGGGCTTAGCTCCGCGCGTGGCCAGAGAGACACACAGATAGAATTAGAAGGTGAAACTGGTAAGTTTTTGTTCTGTTTGTCAAGTGAAGAAAGCATATATGTTCATCCACCTCCTCTTTCAGCCCATTAATATAGTTGTTTCTTCTTGCCAAGAAAAGAAGAAAGTAACAGATGTCAAATGGAAACGCAAACGTTGTTGTTTCTTCTTGTGCAACCTCATCTTTCATGTGCTTTTTTATTTGAATTTTGGCCTTCTCATATAGAAACAAAAATGTAGTTATTATTAATGAGTATACAAGATGGAATGTTGCACAAAGAATGTACTCTAATTCTCTATTTTCATCCAATCTTTTCGTACTATACAGAGTATGTGAGACCCCGAATTTAAGTCTATCAATTTATTGTTTATGAGCTTTTAAGTATGTATTACTTTAATTAAGAGTGTATTATGGAGAAATGTATGTATGTTTTTATTTATCTAAAGTTATGTCTAGATGAAATTTCTCCCTAGCGTTCTATGAGTTTTAAGCTAGAAGTTTAAATGTTATATTAATTGTTCTTGTTTAATTGAGCAGTTGAGATTTATTAGCTTGAAGTGTTTTATTAATTGAATATGTCCTTAAGTTACAATAATTGGAGAAATTTAAATAGGCTTTAATTTTGATATATATGTGATAATTTGTGGATTCTTGGAACAAGAAATGAGGAGACATATTAAGGTTAAATTTGTGGAGTGGCAGGTAAAGAAAATAAAAAATTTTCTTTACGGGCAGAAAAGGAAAGAAGGGAGAAGATTGAGGGATAATAAGGGAAAGTAGGGGGAAGGGCAGTTTTGCCTTTTCCCTTCCCCCAATCCCTTCGTATAAGCCAGCCCCCTCTCCCCAAAATCACATAAGCTTCCCTTGCCCTAGCTCACCCGACCAAGAGAAGAGAAAGAATAAGAAAGAAGAAGAAAGAAGAAGAAGGAAAGAAGAAGGAGAAAGAAAGAGAGAGAGAAGAGGTGAGTGGTTTGGCCGGCCAAGCCATCCCCACTTTCACCCTTTTTCTCTTTTTCCTTTTTGTTTGGTTGTTTGTTGGTTGGTTGTGTGTTGTTAGATTTTCTCCTTGAGATTCATGTGTTTTCTTTGAAGAAAATGTAGATCTAGTGATTTTTAGAGAGTTGTATGGATTGTGCACAAATCCATGGAGAATATAGTTAGAACTAGAACTTTAAAAACCCAAGAGAAACATAGATGCATACTAGGTGTTTGATAAAAGACCAAAGGAAGTGGAATATATGCAATAGCATTTGTTTGAAGGGTTGGAATATGGTATTGTTAGAAGTCTTGATTTGTAGGTCTTAAATGGAAGTCTGGAATATGAGGTTATAAGAGGAGAGCATGTTAAGACAAATTTTGTGGGTGTTGGATGTATTATGTGTCTTTGGTGTCTGAAATATGGACTGACGCTCGACAGGCGCTCGAGCACACTTCAAGAATTTTTGTGCAGTAAGTTCACGCTCGACCGACGCTCAACCAGCGCTCGAGCGTCCTTCGAACAATTTCACAGAGAGTTGCGCCCGACTGACGCTCGACCACCGCTCGAGCGGCCCTTAACATTTTTATACAGAGGCTTAGCGCTCGACCGGCGTTCGACCGACTTCTTTGAATTTCACAAATTTTTTCCTAAGTTTCTAAGTTTCCTATTGACCTAGGAGGAGACCCTACTAGGTTTTTCACTTAAGAAAATGTCTTGTGGTGTAAGATGACCAACTAGAGGTCAAGAATATTGATGTTTTTGTATGACGAAGTATGAGTTATTGAATGACTACTTTATACGCCTAGTGAACCTTTGAATAACACTAGTGTGACCCAATTGTAGGCAAGTACAATTCAGGCGCTCAAGGGAACGAAGGTAAGGGGAACTTGTAAGAGGAGCTTACGTTTGTAAGTAGCAATCGTAAGTAGAAACTTACGTTTTTCAAAAACTGGAATAATACACAGCATGAAAACTATTTATGAATAAACATACCAAGCATGATATATCAAGCATGACATTATCAAGCACGACATGAATACGTCATGATCATTTGCATTCATTTTTCTCATGAGAAAGAAGAAGAAATTTTATGCAAACGAAAGTACCATTTTTATGCTACTTTATGACAAGCTTTATGACAAGTTAGTTAATGAACCCAAGTCGGTCGGTACCGTACCAAGTCAAGAAGGTGCATCCATACCGAAGGACGTTTACATGAAGGGTGGATGTCACCTAGGGCACCCATACCGAAGGATGCTTGCAAGAAGGATGGGTAGTCCACGAGGTATGTGCAATCACACTGAAGGATGCTTGCAAGAAGGTGTGAACCTCAAAGGGGCGTGTCTAGCCACCGAAGGACGAATGCGAGAAGGTGTGCTAGCTCGACCATATGTAAGGTCCCTAAGGGAAATAGGGGACAGTTCCAACGGGAACGCACAACCCTGATGTCAGGGGTAAATAGAGGGCAAGTAGCCCATCGGATAAGGAGTGGAATGATTTTTCCAAAAGCAAGAGTTTTACAAGTACAAGTTTTTTTTTAAGAGCAAGTGCATGTGCATATGCATATGCAATCATGAGGCATACACGTGCATCAAAATTCATGATCATGCATGAATTACATTATGTTTACATGTTTACGTCTTTAAGTTCAAGTGCATGCTTACGATTACAAGTTCATGATTATGAGTTCAAGTACAATTTCATGCTTTCCAAACCATGAATTCAAATTCATGTTTTAACTATAATTCCTTACTGAGTCTTTCGACTCACAGTTTTAAATTGTATCATTCCAGATAATGTTTCAGGGGAGGAAACTTAAGAAGAGGATCTTGAACCCTAGGAGAAGGGTTGGCGAAAATGTCTTCTCCTTTTTTTTGCTTATTTTAGTAAAGGCTTAGATAATTTTTGTAAGAACCGGCATGAGCCTCCGTGATGTGGTGGTCATGGGTTATTCGGCTTAGTAAGTTAAGGTTTTAATCTGGTTGACATTTTGAGACCATGTTATAACTACTTTGAGTTATCGATGGGAAGCATGTTCTTATGTACATTATACGCTAGCAATATAAGGCTTCTTTTAAATATTGAGGCATTATGTTATTCCGCTGCAAGAATCCTCTGGATGAGGTATATATTCTGCTGCAAGAATTGTAGTAAGTACGCTTGAGCATTCCTTGTCGGGAATGCTCGCGGCTGTCATTAGCCTCGTTTAGCTAGCGTTCGGGGCGTGACAGAGTAAGTTAATTTGCTTTTCCTTTCTTGTTTTGAAGAGCAGAATGCTCTAATGTTTTGGCATTACCTCAAGGATAAAAAAGGTTTTTCGTTTAATCTTAGCGAACCTTTGTTTGTTCGCTGTCGCATGTAGTCTGTAGACAAATCTCCTGCTTTCTGACGATATGGTTTGTTTTTTCACCTCCTCAATAGATGCAGCATCACCCTCTTCCTCTTCTTTCTTGGTGGAAGCTGAAGTCTTTTTCTTGCGACCAACGTCAATTCCATAGTACTGAAGATACCACTACTTAAATGGTGCTACATCGACCTGAAAAATAGCACTCTTCACCAAAGTTTGAGTATGAACTAGCTCGATGTTGGATGCATTGCAGACAACATCAAGAAGATCGGTCTTTCTGGTTGAAGTAGTTATGTGTGGGGGAAATGTTCAACAACGTTAAATGAAGGGCAAAACGGGAAATGAAATTGTTAAGTTCTCACGTGGACGACACGTGGTTGGTTTGCCGTGAAAAGTAACAGCAATTTGAGGTCCAAGGTGAAAATCAATGTAAACATAAACTTTGGAGTATTAATCTAACGAAATCGATAAAAGTGGGTACAACTTAGAAATGACCCCAAAGTTCAGGGGTACAAAATCTATTTTCCCCAATATATAAAGAAGTTTTACAAAAGGAACGACAATTGATTGTTTGTGAAGAAATATTCTCTGACATTGAGAATATTCAGACAATTCTTATTGATTAAATAGAAGGAATACAAAGATTTGTACAATGGAATAAAATTTGGGTAAGAAAATGCTATACATTGAATTAATTAGGAGACCATTGTAGGAGATTTTCTTGTTGGAGATTTGTGTTCTGTCATTCTGTGTGAATGCTAAATTTTCATATTGATTTATTGGACTTTATCTATCTAAGTTTGGGAATTTGTTCTGCTTTGAACTGGAACATCCGGCGTTCCGGTATCGGTTCCGACCATTTTCGATACCGGAACCGAATCACATTTTAGTAAAAAATCGGAACCAGAACCGGAACCGGAAAATGCCAGAATTTCAGGTTCCGACATATATATATTTTAAAAATAAAATAAAAAATAAAGTAGTGACCTAGGTAGACCCATGACCCAGGTCACTTAACCCAACAAAATTAGGTCATTTCGTTCCAGCCTTCAGGTTTCCAGCACTCACCCTCTCTCTCTCTCATTCTCCCTGTCGTCAACCCGAGCCATGCGCCCCACCCTTCTTCGATTCTCCTTCAACCGTGCTCAGCTCCTCTCTCCCTCAGCCATTCTCAACTCTTCTTTCCCTCTCTCTCTCCCCGTCGCATCACATTGGGGTCGAATATTTTGTTTGGTTCATTTTGGTAATCGGCTGCTAGTGTAAATATATACATATTTACATCTGAGGGCGAGATCATCAAGGTCGTTCAAGAATGAGGGCGAGACGTGTTTCGGAAGGAGGATTTGAGGGCCGAAGACGAAGAGAAGAGGTACAGAGAGGAAGAGAGCGAAAGAGAGGACAATTGGGGTCGATGAGAACATAGTGTTCGACTATTTCTGCAAAGTGAAAAACTTGGGAAAGAAAGTGACAATTCAGAAGCTTTCATTCTCCAATTTCTTGGGCTTTCTTGGAATCTTCTTGGATTGGACTATGAACAAGGAAACAACTATAGAATCTACGGATCTGAGCGTGGAGTTGAGGTGATGGAAATATATTCTTTTTATTATCTTTAATATAATTTTTGTTTTGTTTCTGTATGGAGTTTTGGAGGATAGCGTTTTACATTTTTTATACACAAAAGATAGCTTCCTGATTGTGTTTTCTATCTCCCTCTTCGTTTGGCAAGATAAGGAACTGAATGGAACCATAATGAAAATTATGGTTCCGGTGTGTACCGGAATCGGAATGGGCTATTCTGGTTTCATTCGTTCCGGTGCCCACCCTTATATCTATCTGTTGGAGAGGTGGGGGATTTTCTTGTTGTCATTGTCATACTAAGGTGTTTGACTTTCCTTGTTTTCAATAGGAGATTGATCTGATTTGCTAACATGCCCCCTCAAACGATTTAGGGGAACAAGGTCGAGTTTACATTGTAGGCACTGAAGGTGGCCACATGGAAGGGGCTTAGTGAACATGTCAAAGATTTGTTGGGATTAGGAAAGGTGTCGAGTACGAAGCGTGCCCAAGCTGACTTTTTCTCAGACGTAGTGGTAGTCAAGAGCAATAGGTTTGCTCCAAGCATGAAAAACAAGGTTAAACGTCATGTATAATGCACTTAGATTGTCATAGTAGTTGGGGTCACTTGGAAAGCTTGGGACACGAGCAAACCATTAGTAGTTGGGGTCACTTGGATCCCCAGAAAATAATGGAGAGGACCAAGGTCCTTCATTTCAAATTCATTGCTAAAGAGGGCAAGGTAGTGATTAAGAAGAGCAATGTTGGACCCAGTGAATATGATGTCATTGACATATAATAAGAGGACTAGCATATCACCATTTTGATGACAAATAAAAAGAGAATGACTAGAAAGGCTGCAAAAGAAACCATGAGTTAAGAGAAATTTGCTAAAACGATCAAACCAAGTGCGGAAAGCTTGTTTGAGGCTGTAAAGGGCTTTGTCTAATTTACAAACATAATATGGAAATTTTGGATTTATAAATTTGGGAGGTTGTTCCATGTAAATAGTTTCACGCAATGTATTGTGTAAAAAGACATTTTTGACATCAAGTTATCTAATAGACCAATTCAAAGATATTGCAATCATAAGAACTAGTCGAATAGTTCCAGGTTTGATAACAAGAGAAAAAGTTTCAGAGAAATCAACACCATAGATTTGGTGGAATCCCTTAGCAACCAAACATACTTTGAGGCATTCAAGGGAGCCATCATATTTAAGTTTGGATTTATAAATCCACTTATTGCCTATGACATACATGGAAGGGGTATGAGCAACCAAAGACCAAGTTTTGTTTTTAGCAAGAGCATGAATCTCATCAAGCACAGAAGCATGCCAGTTAGGGTGTTTCAACACAGATTTTAAAATATTTGGGTTCGCTTGTAATATGTGACACGATATGGAGATTGGCGTACCGTGGATTTGGCTTCTTGATACCTAATTTGAGGTGAGTTTGCATAGGTGGATGGTGGGAAGCGGAGCAAGTCCAGTAGAAGGAGCGAGATCCACAGGTGCGGGTGCTAAGATTTCCACAGGAGAGGGGGTAGTAGGCACAAAGCTGGATGGAGGCAGCACCAGATCAAAGGTTGTCTTGGATGGTGGTGCAAGCACAGGAAAATCAACATGTCGAGGAGAAACACTAGGTACAAAGTTAGTATAGTCCATAGGCAGGATGGGTTCAAGAGGTTGCTTAGCTTTAGCATGTAGCCATGGTGAGAAGTCACGCTTAAAGGAGGTGGACGTGGTCCAGAAAGTTTAAAAGGAAAACAAGTTTCATTAAAATTTATATGGCAGAGAGATAAATACAGTTAGAAGGAGGGTGCATGCATTTATACCTTTTGTGTTGCTCATTGTATCCAATAAAGACACAAGAAAGAGATTTAAAATGAATCATGATTGAGTATTGGCGTGGGAAGCCTATTTAAAATGTAAACCCCAGTCTGAAATGCTTCCACTTAAAAATGCTTCGAAACTCCACTATGAAATAACATAGTAAGCCCCAATTCACGAATGGGTCTATGACGCCTCTCAGCTATACCATTTTGCTAGGGCGTGTAAGGGCACGAAAGTTGATGTTTAATACCTTCGTTTTGCAAAATATTGGCGAGAAAGGCGTTGGTGAATTCACCACCGCCATCGGTTGTAGAATTTTAATTTTCTTCGAGTATTGCCTATCAACATGCTTGAGAAAGAGAACAAATATATGCAAAAAATCAGATTTGCATTTTAAAGAAATAAGCCATACAAAACGACTTGAATCATCAACAAAACATGCATAATACGTAAACTGATTTATTGAAGTGATAGGAGCGGGTCGCCAAAGATCCACATGTACTTTTTCAAACAAATCATAAGTACGAGTAGAGGAATTAAAAGGTTGCCGGCTCATTTTGCCAAATTGACAACTATCACAAAAAGAGGGTTTTGCGAAGCCTTGAAAAGAAATAAGACCAAGTTGCTAAAGTTTAGAAATGGGAGCATCATTAGCATGTCCAAAACGCTGGTGCCAGAGTTACGTAGGGGCAGTGGGAATACGAACGGACTAAAAGGCCTTCTTTTAGCTGGTAGAAGATATCCTTTCTTATGACCCTTCAGCAGAACCCGATTGGTTCCCCATTCCTTTATCTCAAAATCAGAAAGATTAAATGTGCAGTCCACATTGTGTTATGCAGTTAATTGACCAACAGAGAGCAAACTCCATTCTAAGTCACGAACTAAAAGTACATTATTAATTAAAATAGAGTTCTTGCTAGTGTCGATTTTAGCAGTACCAGTATGTGTAATTTTCAAGAGGGAACCATTTCCTACCATTACTCAATCACTACCAAGATAAGTAGTATGATTGGATAACATACCCTCATTGGAAGTCATAAGGGTGGAGGCACCGGTATCGGTTGTCCAATCATGTTCTTCGAGGGTAGTGTCAAGAGTGAGAGTAGCCAAAGCTTCACTAGGTGGAGGCCTCAGATCTTTCTTTTTGAAATTTTTGTTGAAGAGCCACCAAAAATTCCAAACACCGTGCCCACATTGTCATAGAGTTGGCAAATAACGTCGGGGTTGAATCTGAATTTTTGCTGGTTGTCTTGTCTAAGGCTGCAAGAGACGAAATAATCTTCGGGGTTATGTTGTGTGAACCCTTTACCTTTAGAGTTAAACGATTGGCCAGGTGAGTGTTTAGAGGATTTCAAGTTGATGCCATAATTCTTTTGACCATAGAAGGTGACATGTGACTGCTCCTGGCGAAATGTGATTATAAACTCAAAGCTTTGAAGCATTGGAAGTAATTCACTAAAGGAAGGAGATGAAGGGCAAAGCATTGATGTGACAAAGGCTAGTGTCATCTTCTTTCTTCATATGAGATAATTGTTGCTATAGATAGAATTCTTGGTCTTGAGAGGGACTGAGCATAGGCTTCCAATAGACCAAGCCAAACTTTAGATGAGGTGTTGAGGACCATTTTAGATAAGGTGTTGGATATCCATCCACGTAGGAGGACATCATGTTTCTTCCAGGATGTATAAGTTTGATTTACTTGTTTGCTGCCTGCATTGTCATCGGTGGCAAGCAAATATTGAGCAAGTGGGGCTTGAGTAAGGTGGGAAAGCAATTCTTGGCTTTCAGCCAAGAGAAAGATTTGTTCACGCCAGAGGGGATAGTTATCAGGTCTCAAGCGCATAGTGACAAAATTTGCAACTTTAAGTGATGTAGACATGGTTGAACGACATAGAAAGCTAGAAACAGAGAAAGAAAAAACAAGAAATTAGAAATGAAGGAAGATAGGTGCGGAAGCTTGGATCAGAAAAGAAAATTAGGGGTGTAAGCCTACAAGCTTTGATACCATAAATAAGTTTTACAAAAGAAGATTGTCACGCCCCGAACGCAATCTCGCAGGGACCGTGACAACAGCGAGCAATCCTGAGGAAAACTCCAGCGAACATCCTTAAACTTACAGCGGAAAAACATAAGACCGAAAGAGAGACGGGCCAAACTCATAACATCGTAAAGGTCCTCAATAAGCATAGTATCTTATATTACACATTACATGATTAACACAAACAAGTGACGGATCTCATCGATCAGGTCACAACAACAATACGCATAACAATCTTCTTCTAAGTCAGATAGTCCTCCTGACTTCCTTCTCCTGAAGCATCTGGAATGATACAGTTTTAAAAAAAACGTGAGTCAAAGAGACTCAGTAAGGGAAAATCATAACTTTAAAACATGAGCTTATGACTTGAAATCATGGTTTGGAAACATGAACTTGTACTTGAATTCATAATCATGAGCTTGAAACCATAAGCATATAACATAATGTAATTCATGCATGATCATGAATTTTGATGTACGTGTATGCCTCATGGTTGCATATACACATGCACTTGCTCTTGAAAAATACTCTTGTACTTGTAAAGCTCTTGCTTTTGGAGTAAAACTTGTTCATGCTTTTGAATTTGGCTCATGGCCCTTGAAAATCATTCATTCATAACTTGTGGGCTAACTGCGCTCCATTTAACCCCTGAAGTCAGGGTTGTCCGTTCCCATCGGAACCGTCTCCCTTACCCTTGGGGACATTTCATTTTGGTCGAGCTAGCCCGTAGTTGCCCCAGGCCTGATGGCTAGACACAACCCTTGGAGGCCCACACCTTCTCATTATCCTTCAGTGTGGTTGCACAACCTCTTAGGATTCACCCAACCTTCTCGCATTCGTCCTTCGGTATGAGAGTCCATCATGATAGTACAGTACCGACCAGAGCCCTTAACTTGACTTGACTTATCATAAACCTTCTCATATGTCATTGCATAACATCTCTTTAGAAAATCATGCAATGCTCGTGCCATGACATGCTTGCATATGATGTCATGCTTGTTTGAAATATCATGCTTAAAAATCAACTTGTCATGAACAACATTTCGTGCTTCTTATCATGCTTCTTTGAACAACATGCCATGGTTGATATAAAATATATATCATGCTTGATCATTAAAATATGTTGTGTATCATTCCAGTTTTTCAAAAACTATAACTCCACTTACTCACTTACGATCCACTTACCTTGCTCCTCCTGATACTCGGTGGTTCTTCGCCTACAAGCGAATCATATTCGTTACATAAATGCTTAGATAATAATTTTCAAGTTGACATACAAAAGTACCCGTAACCGTTTCCGGTTTCCAAAAATACATATCTTGAAAATATGAAAACATGTACATCAAAAGATTTCTTTAAACTTTGGCTTGAATAAAACAATTTGAAAACAATTAAACATGTACATCAAATAACTTCAACTAGATTGTTGTTTTCACCTACTTCGTCCAACTCGTATCCAACTTGTTTAAATAATTCTTCTTGTCACTAACATTGATTCCAAAGCCTATCCATGAAATCGGCAACAACATGTCGTCTTAAAAAATTCCAAGTCAAAACAGCAACTTATCTTCGTCTAGTTTCTATTCCTTTGTTCCACACTTTTCATCGTATTATACATGGACTAATAGCTATCATTTTCCACCAATTTAACCTCAATAGATGAGCTATATGGACACTGCCGAGACATATAAGATTTAACCTAAGTTACTTTGGTCTTTTCTCTAAGTTTCCAAGTTCACAAGAACACTAGTGCCCACAATTCTTCCAAATATAATCTATAGGCATGAATCCTTATTTAAGTGATCGACCCATGACCGTTTGGCCTCCTTTTTTATTCTTAGGCTTGCTGACATGAACCAAATGAACATTTTCAGATTCATATCTTCCATTTCTTGCAAAATCCGTATGATTCACTTAAAGACAATAACATGAATTCAATTCCCACTTAACCCGAGTGCAATTACCTCCATATTCACCAAATGAAATCAAGCTACTAGATGATTAGCTTGCTGTTTAATTCAATGTCATCAACATACCTTCTTAACAGCAAGTAACCCTTAGGAATCACATATGACATTTTCCATGACCTAGAGCAGCAACCATAATAGTCTCCAAAATCAGAGATTTGCACTATAAACTTCCCATGCATTTAGTACGTTTTTCTACTCTTATCACAACTCACATGCTAACACATTTTCCAACCTCATGAAATAAAAACCGTGGCCCTCAATATACCTTAACCACCAGTAAATTTCATCACCATTTCAACTTAACCTTATTTTTGCACCTAATATATTTCGGCCAACACATGATTACCCTAATTGCAACCTCAATTTCTTCTTGATATCACCAAGCTTTGTTAATCACCCTAACTAATATCAACCCGTGGCCTTAAGCTCCATCATTTATGCTTTACTAACATGCAAGATTTCTCTTAACACTAAACCTAGGTTTTTAACCTCTAACTCATTCAGCCATGACATAAAATTCACTTATACATAACAAGCAAATTAACTATCATCTACCATTCATTCGGCCATTAGGGTTCCTTCACTAAACCATTCAGTCATGCATCAATTTCTAGCATTCATTGAACCAAACTTCATCTTCAACATGATCCCATCCTCCAATATCAGTTTCACAACCTAGGATCTACAAATCATAACATAATTTCAAGATCTAGCAAAGGATAATATTCGGCCAAGCATATTGTGAACCATCATCCGAAACTTAGCATGCATTACCAACTTCATTGCATTTTCCATAAGCAACTCACAACCAAATCATTATTTCTTTCTTCATCTCTAACTTATCCCTTCCTCCAACAACTACATCACAACCAACCTATCAAATCTACCATTTTCATACAAAAATATCAATAAGGACTATGGCCAAACAAAGAGAAATAGAACATGCAAGATTCGGCTAAGCAAAATCCTTTGCTAACCAAGAATCTAACCCTACCTCGCTTGTGCTGAAATCAATAGCTGAAACCTAGCACAAAAATATACAAAATCAGGACCATTGAAGGAAAAGAGCCAAAAACATTACATGCAAAACAACATCTACCTCAACCTCCAACTTAGAGCTCTTGGTTTATACCCAAAATCTTCACTATCCTTCAACTTTCGGTTCCTCCCACAAGAGTGGTTCCAAGGGCTGAGAATGGTGTCTAATAGGTGCTGAAATGGAAGCTTTGAAGTGAGGAAAAAGAGAAGTAACAGCAGCTGAAAATAGCTTGAAGAAATCAAAGCAAGGCTTGATGCTTTGGAGTGATTTGGCCAAGAGAGTGAGCTGAGTTTCTGTCAAAGGGAAAATGGCTGAGTGAAGTGAGATTCTAGCCACCATGAGAGAAGAAATAAGCTGAGCAAAGGAGAGGTGTTTCGGTTTCAATAGAAAAGAAACAAACTTGAACCAAGAGGGTGAGCTTCGGTCAAGGGAAAAGAGAGAAAGCAAGCTTGAGATGAAAGTGTTCGGTCAAGACAAATGACCAAATGAAAATGAGAGGAAGCGAGGGTGATGATGCGTGAAAGGCAAGCTGAAAATACATTTGGACTCAAACTATGACAAGAGGGGAAAAAGGGGTGAACTTGGGTATTGCCGTCCAAGCCAATATTTCTTGTCTTTTCACCTTCAATTCACCTTATCTCTTTGTCTCCTCTTGCTTAGCCATTCACGTGAAGCTCTCTTGCCTTGTCTTTTCACTTTCAATTCACCTCATCTCTCCTCTTGCTCTTCACGTGATCACCAAGGGAAAAGGCAACTTCATTAGCTCATTTAGCCTTCACGTGAAATAGCTACTATGGCTTATCACACACACACACACACATATATATATATATATATATATATATATATATATATTCTAACTTATCACCAACAACTTATCAACTAGATAACTTATCTCCAATAAGCACTTTAACTTATCTAAATCAACACCATAACTTATCATCCTAACAATTCATTAGCTTATCACTACGATAAGCACACCCACTTATCAATTAAATTCTTTTCAAGCTATCATATATCTCTAGTAGCTTATCATATAATATCTCTAATGATAATTTAAGACTAATGATAATTAAGGCTACATAATGATGATCAAGGCTACCTATTAAAAGACACAAAAATATTTAAATGCTTAACATGAATTTCATGATTTTCTACCTAAATATTTTCGGCCATGATATATCAATTTCTCTTCATAATTTAATTTCATGGATTATGGAATATAATAAGCAAATGGAAAAACATAAGTCCATAAAAAAAACTTACCTAGCAAGTTTCGGCTCTGAGGGAAAATAGAATTTAAACTTGTACTAAAAACTTCCACAATGAAAAAGAAATTATTTAAAGAAAATTCTTGAATAAATTTTCATAATAAGTTAATGTACCATAAACATTATACTTAGGTCATACATTGGCCAAAAATATGGCCCCATAAATTAAATTAAAACAAATACATAGGAAATAGCAAAAGGATAAACGGGGTCTCACAAAGACAACTGATTGTTTGTGAAGAAATATTCTCCGACGTTGAGAATATTCATAAAATTCTTATTGATTAAATAGAAGGAATGTTTGTACAAGGGAATAAAATCTGGGTAAGAAAATGCTATACAACGAATTAATTAGGAGACCATTGTAGGAGATTCGCTTGCTGGAGATTTGCGTGCTGTTATTCCGTATGAATGATGCATTGCCATATTGATTTATTGGACTTTATGTATCCGTTGGAGAGGTGGGAGATTTGCTTGCTGTCATTGCCAAATTGGGGTGTTTGACTTTCCTTGTTTTTAGTAGGAGATTGATCTGATTCGCTAACAATATAATATTCATTCTTGGGGAAGAGTCACTTTGAGCCCTTAAACTATCCTGCAAATTACAAATATGGTCCCAAACTACCAATCTTGACACATTGAGCCCACAAACTACCAAATTTTATCAATTTGCGCCCTAAACTAAAATCTGAATTGTGCATTTAATTATTAAATTTATATGACTACCAAATTTTATCAATTTGAGCCATGTGGCATGATTTTGACCGTCATATTTTAGTTCAGGGTGCGATTTGATAAAATTTAGTAGTTCGTGGGCTCAATGTGTCAAGATTGATAGTTTGAGGCCTTATTTGTAATTTGCTTGATAGTTTAAGGCCTCAGAATGACTCTTCCTCTTAATTCTTTAGTGTTTTAAATATTTTTTATAGATGGAAAGATGGTTAAGAAGCATAAATCTAAATTGTGCATTTAATTGTTGAATTTATAAGACTTTAGATTTAATTTATTGCACAAGCAATTTTCTCCATCTTAGTGTGTCTGTACTTAAATCATATTGTGTCCAGATACATTCTAAAATCATTATTTTTATCATTTGTACTATAATTATTGGTATTGTAATTATTTTATGAATTTAATTTTGTCATGTGATGCCATGAACTAATTAAGTATTTTTTGCAGGGTGATAAAATTAATTACTTTCTGGACTCGTAGACAACAAGAGCAATCTACTGCGACACATGACAGAGCAAGAGAGATTCATTAATGGTAATGCTGTAATTTATTAACTGCACGCTTAAATCTCAGTCTTTCATCTCTTTTTACTCTCCCTTCTTTTTAACCTAACAAACTCTACATCTTATGCTTCTCCTCCTTAGTTTTTCTAACCTAGCCACCTTTTACTCATCTTTTCTCTCTCTTCCTTTTTCTTCTCCTTGGCTGACTCTTCCCCCTATTTTTTTCTATCTTTTTCCTTTTAGCCAAATCACTCTTTCTACCTCTTTATATTATTTTTCCAGCTGCACTTCTTCTCTCTCTTCTCCTTCCTTTATTTCTCTCTCTGTATTTGTCGCTCAACCCTTTTCTCTCCCTATTTCTTCTCTCTTTTCCCTTCATTCTTCTTTTTGCCGCACCTTTTCTTCTCTTTTTTTCCTCTCACCTCTTAGCCGAACAAGCCTTAGACTTTCTTACCTCTTTATTTTTTCAACTGCACCTCTCCTTCTCACTACTCTCTCTCTCTCTATCTTTTCTCTTTCCTCCATTCTTTTCTCTTGTCCAAAATCTTACTTTTTCTCTCTGGATTTTCCTTATTTTATGCATTACTCTCTTCTCTCTCTACACTTCTCACCTTTTCTTTTTCCTTCTCTCTCTCCTCCCTCAATTTTCTCCCTTAGCCATAGTCTCACCTTTTTCTCTTCTCCTACTTTTTCTCTTTGGCTGCATCTCTACTCTCTCTCTTCATTATTTTCATTTTTTAGATTAGTTTCTTTTATGTTTTATTATTTCAATGTCTTGTATTTCAATTCTTAGGATATAGATTTAAGTTTCTCCCTCTTTAATTTTATGTAATTTCTATTTTAATTTCTTGTTATTTTTTTCTCTTTTAACTTGAATCTTGGGTTGTAATAAGAAGATATTATTTAATCCAAGAATATTGTGCTCTCTTTTTGTTAGCCCAAGGTTATTTTGTAAACAATCCATAATTGATTTTGATGATAACAAAAGTTTCTAAGTTTTGAAGACTTTAGATTTTACATTGTCAATCCACTATTTTCTAAATCATATTTCAAAGGATGAGGTTATCTCACAAAAATGTTTCTAAGTGCTTTGAAGATTCTTGAATTTATCTTGACAATCCAAAATTTCTAAAGTATATTTCAAAGATTGAGGTTATTTCTTTAAATAATTTTTAAATATACTTAAACACCATTACACAAGTTGATAAGATCAATTTTTCATATTGTAGGTGTTTTAAGAAAGTTGGAATGGATTGGACAATTTGAAATTGTTTTTTTTTCTCTCCAGTAGTTATATGTGTCGACACATACTGGACATGGTGTCGACACATCGCACTGACTCCAGAATGCTGAATACATGGTGTCGACACATACATGACATGGTGTCGACACATAGGGACATGGTGTCGACACATTGCACTAACACCCGAGATAAAATTTTCAGACAAAATTTTCTATGTGTCAGCACATACCCATGTGTCGACACATACCACAAATTTGCAGAAATTCTGGAATGACGCCAGATCGTTCAAATTGATTCAAAATTGTCTCAAATGTCCTCCAACAGCACTCAATCTTTCCAAGAAGACCTTTAATGACCGTTCAAGACCTAGAAGCTATAAGAAGAAGGAGATGGAGAGAGACTTCTATCAAACTCACATGTTGTATTGATCTTACATGACTTTGCCTATTTTAACATGTCTCAATTTACTTTTTCTGTGAATCTTAGTAGGTTTTTGAAAATCAGTTGATATAAAAACGTGTTAGGAGCGAGTATTCAAATGATATTACTTGTTTGGACTCCTACAATATTCCTTATGTGAATCAGGATTTTGAATTGGGAATGAATCTACATGACATTGTTGCATCTCACACTAGCACACTTCACTTAGATAATTTGGTCAGTTCAATTTTGAGCACATACTCGAGATTGCTTTTGACATTTGGGTGAGTGAGATTTTGAGAAGCAAATAAGAGGTAGAGTTGCTGAACCACTGTCGAAAAAAAAGGAAACCGAAAAAAAGGGGAAAGTTGTGCATATGATTGTGATGACAGACCTGAGTAGAAGAACTCCAGTATTGGGGTGAAAACAGTTACCTAAGCATTGGGAGCTATAGAATAGCTTTTAATTAACAGTGCTAATTGTGAAAACTGTCGCATCTCTGCCCTCTCTCTCTCCATTATTTTCATTTTTTATATTAGTTTCTTTTATGTTTTATTATTCTAATGTCTTGTATTTCAATTCTTAGGATTAGATTTAAGTTTCTTGCTCTTAAATTTTCTATAATTTCTATTTCAATTCCGGACTATTTTCTCTTTTAACTTGAATCTTGGGTTGTAATAAGACGATATTATTTAATACAAGAATCTTGTGCTCTCTTTTTTATTCGTTATCAATTACTTATTATTGTCATTTACATTTCGTCATTTAATTTTAGTCATTTACTTTTCTTTATTTAATTTAATGCATGTTATATTCTTAGTTTACGTTTTGTGTCGTGTGTCGCTTTAATTTCGTTTTGAACTTCTCAAAATCGAAAAAATATGAATATGAGCTGTGTTCAGTAAATGCTTTTATTCTCTTTGTTTTTACCTGAGTTTGAAATTAATTTATTTTCCCTGAGGAGATGATATGACCTTTTGGGTTAATTATTACTCGACATAACTTAAATACTTATGATAGCCTTTGCGCTACTCATTTTAGAGTGAGTCAGCTTTCATGGCCCCTATCTTATGAACTGCATTGTAAATCTCTGCTTCATCGGGAATTTTACACAATTCAACATTTTCCTCTTCCTCGATCACCCAAGGGATTAATTCAGCAAGTTCAGGGGGATTCTCCGGATTCGAAGAAGTAAAAATGAAAGTGAAGTATTGAACTATATGGTTCCCAATAGACCCTCTATCAGATAGCCAAGCTCCAGAATTGTTTTTAATCGTCTCTATACCATTCCTTCTTCTCCTGATAAATGAAAGAATTTAGTGTAAAGGTCAGGGGATGCTAACCTGACCAGGTAACCCGAGACTTCTGTTTCCATAATGTCTCCTCTTGCCGTTGGGTCTCCAAGTAAATGAACTACCTTTGAATCCCAATTCAATGAGTCCATGCTCCATTTTAAGTTGGTTCAGTCGGTTAACCGATGACGACACAAAGGCCCTTCCTCCCGATTTGTCAACTTGATCATTGATGGAATTAAAATCCCCCAACAACATCCACGGACCTACAAATTGTCCTCCAATACACTCCAGTTGGTTCCAAAATTCATCTTTCTTCTAGTGTTCCATTGGTCCATAGACAACGGATAACATCCACAGTTGGTGATGCAGATCCGAGTAGAAAATTGTATTCAAAATATTTTCCGAGGCAACATATGTCACTTCCACTTCCACCCCTTGTCTCCAACCGAAAATAATTCCTCCTGCTCCCAACCGCAGAACTTCCACAGCATCCATGTAAAACCTCTCATGCATTGTGAATATTTGTTTCTGAGACAATCGGATTTTTGCCCGTAAATATCTCACTGCCGAGTCCTCGACAGTTCTAATACAGTAGAATCATTGGTAGGGTGGGGCAAGGTAAGGCCCGCCACCCCAGCCGTTAAAGTTACCATCCACATCCATTTCCATTGTCCCAGAGATGCCCAGCCTATCATCACGAAAGATGTAAGGAGCGTCTCCCTTGCTATTTGAATCAAACCCACATCCTGTCGCCCGTATACGCCTCCTCCTTTCCTTTCTTCAAGCGATTCCATCTCGAAAGGGGGAGATCATAGTTGTCATTATCTTCCTAGTCTCCCAAGTCAGAGACAAGATAATTTGCGTTTTCGGTGAGTCGATACTTTCTCAAAGGAACGTTGCCCAGTCTCTGATTTATTGAGATTTCCGATCCTTAAATGGGCGGTAGTCCCAGAGAGAAGCATACTCTTTCCCCTGTATCGTCCTTCCTCTTTAACCTTTTAAGGACCTGGGTCTTCACTTTTCCTTGCTTTTCTGTTGGATCCTCATCTTTGTCGTCCAGTAAAGGGGGCCTTAACCTCCTGAAAATATTGCTCAACAGCCTGAGCCTTCAATTCTAGCGTTTCAGCTATTCGCCCGGTACAATCTCCTGATGGGCTTTCCCTTCTCCCCAGTGGGTTCCTTCTCAGCAAGGCCCATTGTCGCTTGCCCATTCAACAAAGGACACTTTTACCCTTCAACAACGTATTCGTCTAACCCAAAGTCAAGAAATCCACCTCTTCCTTCTTTTACTCAAATAGCAAAGGGGCTTACATTTATCCGTGCGCCATATCCTATATATCAAATAAAGTCAAAAAACTTTTTTAAGTAATGCAACTTCCATTCTACACATTTAATCGCTTCCAAAATCTCAAAAAGCCCAGGCACAACATTTACATGACTACGCATTCAAAATAACGTCATGTTCTTTTATTCCCTGATATCATATGGATAATTAAAATCCTAGAAATCAAAAACACTTGATGGAAAAACAACCAAAACACGAACCATTACAGCGTCTCAGTAGAACCACGAATCATGGATTCGTAAACATAAAAGATAAGTAGGCTTATGTTGGCGAAAGATAAGTAGCACAAATCCACTGAAACCGCAACTACTAGCACATCCCACATCCAGGAAACATAAGTAGCCCACAACCACTGACAGCAAGTACAAGCACACTCCACATACGCCATAAGAACGCATCTTATTCATCCCACAACTTTCCTGGCATAGGGTCTGCTATGCTGAATCTCATTGGCAGGCTTGAGAAACATGTCACCAGATCCAGAAATCCACTGGACTCCGGCCTTCATGGGAGGAGCCCCTGGCTGTCTTCGAGAACTAATGGTCATGTTTGCCAACTTCTCAGTTGAATCCACAACTCCTCGTGCAATCCTTCCCTTGTTCATGGAATCTGCTCAAACAAATAATTCTCGAGTTATTAGTGAAGTGAGGAAAAGGCCAAAAACTTTAGAAAAGAAGCATCAATAAGGAAAAAAAATCTTTCAAATAAGAAAAAAAATTCTTGTAAATGATTTTTTTGAACCGCAAAACAAACCAACAAAACAAAAACAAATCTCCTCCCCCCCTTCCGTCAAAACATAATACACAATTTGCATAATTAAATAAATTGGCCCCGCATTTTCACTATTGAAAACTGGATGACGTAAAATGCAGTATGATACTTTTAGCTTAGAATTTTACTTTAAAGCATCAAAAGGTCACTTCCAACTGCCCACAAAGACATAAGGGACAAGAAATTTACTTGGGCTGTTCTTTCCTGGTGGCTGATATTTTGGCTGTCTACTTGAGCTCTTTAGACATTTATCATCCTTACTTGCATCCTTCACACAGAATAAAAACAAAAGGGCTGGTTATATAAATGTTCATGACGAGACTTCACAAAATCAATTAGACAAAATGAGAGAAATGAAGGATGAAACCAAATGGATCTATGCAAAGCTACTACTGTGACTGAATGACCTTTAGTCCTTGCATCCAACAAAATTGTAATATGTTGAACTATGCATGATCATATTTTCTATGGCAGTAATGTGCAAGTAACACCATGGCACCAGTCTCGATTTCTTTCTCCATCAGGTAACCAGAGTTGCCATATCATAAGAGGTTATCTACTCAAAGAAGCAGTTATTAAACGCACCCAAAGCCACAACTTCTAATCTGTCATGACTACAACAAATGGGCAATCTTGATGGAATAAACTCTCTTCGAATCTTAATGATAAAACCTCTCTCATCAACTGAACCATTTAACTTCTACACAAATGAACTACAAAGTAAAAGAAAAAAACCTTTCAGCACCTACCTGATTAACCAAATCCAGCTTGCGTTGCACACCTGTAGCACCATCAAAAGGCAGAATGAGAATATATTCTTCACATCTTATTTCAAAGAGAAGCAAAACTCAATACTTAATGGTCTTGTATTATACCAGAACAAACAGATAAAAAAACATAACTTAAAATAATAATAATAATAATAATAATAAGTGAACAAGGTGGTCGCATTCTTTGAGCCAAGGATATGGTCACTGTAAAACCAGTGATTCCTAGGAGCATGGCATAATGCTCATTGATACAAATAAGGAAGTACACCAAAAGCCTATCATCATGGATTGATCAAACAATACCACATTTTTTAAATTCTAAACAAGTATTGATACAATCAACATCAGATTAGAAGGTATACAAGTATTGTACGGTGCACGTGTCAAATCTGATTTTGCTGCAGTAGAAGATTCAAGCCCCATATAGCACATTAAAGATCAGAACTGATTACAGCAGACACGTCCAACATCATCTATCACATCTCCCAGAGGTCCTTCAGTTACATTTTGTGAATTTTGTTTCACGATAGTGCATTTAGAGATTAAATTTGCCTTCCTTTACTTGGTGTTCTCTTATGCTGAAGACTTGTAAAAAAAAAATTCCTTTACATATTCCTGCCATGCGCTGTTCGTACGAGCCTGTTTTCCAATGACCCTTGTAAAGTCTTATCCTTACAAGACAAATGGCAAATTGACCTCGAGACATTACCAAACCATTTATTTGGCACTTATAATAAATGGAGAGAACGCAACCTTAAACACTAGACAATTACTTTTTAATTATCAATCATACCACATCAGATCAAGATCGGCCAAAAGTCAAGAAGAATCCAACTAAAAAATGGCAAAACCACTTAAGTACCACCTGTGCTTAAAGGAGGAGGTAACTTGGGGGAAGGATAATTGGTCGACATCTTCGAACTAGAGAAAGCCCATGAATGTCGCCTACCAGATTGCTGATCCAATGCTCCCCTTGTTCCACCTACAACCATGCAATCGAGTTAGGTCCCTACATATTATAGTTAAAGCAATCCAGCAACTGTCAACTCAGAATTAATGGCAGTTCAAGCAGTGACACAAACCTGAGGGAGGTGTTCTAACCGCAGCTGTCTTGGAACGAAGGGATGGTGGAACATAAAAGCAGCTCTGTCACATCAAATGTAATCAGACATTAAAATTTTTGGAAATTTCAGTTAATATTTATACCCAAAAATATGAAGGAAACAACACCGTACAGATTCACCAAGATAAACCACTACCTGGAAGAAAGGATGCTGAAGGGCCTCAGCAGCTGTTGGCCTCTTGAAAGGATCCCAAGAACAAAGTGACTAATGTCCAAACAAAAATGAGACATATTCAGACGCCAAAAAACAAAACAAAAAATTAACAAGGTATAAGTCAAGTTTGCCACAGCTGAGAATAGTAATTATAGAAAGGAAACTACAGGTTTCAAAACTCCTCATGTTTTACCAATCAAGGCCAGCAAAAATATATTCCCCTAATAATAAGAGCCAAAAAAAGAGAGAACAATACAATCATCTTATAGGAGGGGCTTACAAAGAAAGAAAGAAAGAGCATTTTCAGGTTTTCTACATAGCTGTACTTACTGTTATAAGGCTGATCGCATCATTACTTGCAGATGAAATCAATACAGAGAGATGGACACCTGCAGACTGCAATCCAAAAATTACCAATATTGTCAGAATCATTTTTACATCTTGAAACAAGTAACAGCTTAACTGTTCGCATAGTAAGGAAATGATGGAACGCCGAGGTTACAATCTCAACTCAGACCTTGTAGGATAAGTAACAGCATATTTAACCACTCACAATTGGGAGGTGAGTACATAAAGCAATTACATTTAGTCATCTAGCCAACGAACAAAAAGAAGCCATGAATTCTGTACACTTCCTACTTCCATAAAAAAGCAAAGTTATAGTGACAAAAACCATTTTCCTCACAATAGGGGGCAATACTTCTCTCCATTCAAATCATAAGCTGACACAGAACTTGATTGTGTTTACTATCCCTGGCTAGCATGACCAGCTTAAAATATTCTAAAAAAATTCCCAGCCGATAAATTTAAGCAAGTATATTCAAATACATTTAGGACATCCAATTAGAAGACTCTAGAACCTACTTCACCGCAAGCATATAGATACCTACAACAGAAAGCAAAAATCCGACCTGAGGAAACTGATAGTTAATATCCCTTGCCAGACAAAGTCCATCAGCCCATGTAACCCTGGTCGGATTGCCAATAACACTGCATATTTTGTATATCTCATCTGCTTCACTGCACGAATAATTATGAAGACACAACTCACAACAATTAGTGCCTATCTGAGTGGCAGATCCCAACACGAATGGTTATCAAACTCGAAACCAAGATCAAGACAATAAAATGGTTCGTGAACTTTCAACCTAATAAAAGATTACAAAAAATAAAAAAAGAAGGAAAAAGTGCACAATGCAAGTGAGATAAAAGGGTGAAGAAATACACTAAAAAATTACATGCTGCTAAGTAATTGTCCATCAACAAAACAATCAGCATGATTTATTGCCATCTTAAGTTTCAAATAAGGAAATATACGTACCTAACACCAGGGAAAAGAGGACGGAGAGTAAACAACTCAGCCATGATAGCTCCCATTGCCCACATATCTGAAGCTCAAAAGGAATGGAATTCTTAAATATTCTACCAAAGAACTGTTGACAACTAGGGATGTGAAGCACAAGCTCATTCCAACCAAACACTCACCAACTTTAGAACTATACAGGTTTGACTGAAGCAGCACTTCAGGGGCTCGATACCTGCGATATCCACAAAAGTCAATAAACCGAGGTAAAAAATGAACATCATTCAATAAAGCAGGGGCTTACAAGAAAACAAAAATACATACCAGCGTGTCGAGACATATTCAGTATATGGCGGTTGAGAGTTGATTTCCCGAGCAAGACCCAAATCAGCAATCTTGATTACATCCTTTGAAACCAATAAGTTCTCTGTAAAGAAGTTTCAATGTATTAGTTAACTACAACAAAAGAAACTAGCAGCAAAAGAAAACATGGCATACAATAAGAAATGAGCTGCATGGCCCGAGCATATAGAAGTTCATAAAGCCTCCAAATTGATACATAGACAGAAGAAGCACCTTCCATTTTGCAAAAATTATTTCTGCAATAATGCAGAAGAAAATGATTCTTTGATACAACTCCAAAAGACTACTACGTTTGACATCATAAATTCATAAATCCCTTTGGTTCCCCCTCTATCAATCATGTTAGTCCACCACCAAGATGCTCAATTACCTGGCTTAAGGTCACGATGGAAATATCCACGCTGGTGCATGTACGCAAGAGCTTGAAAGACTTGAAAACACCAAATCCTAATTTCAGCTTCAGAGAAAAGCTTTTCCCTATCTTTCATGAGCTGGTATAAGTTGCAATCCTAAAGCACAAATATTATCCAGAAATTAAACGCATGTATACAATTCACCATAACTCTCACATTTATAGCAAGCAATTGATAAAGACAGAAATGCCACCTACCATGTACTCAAACACGAAATACAAGATGTCATTCTCTCTAATGACTTCCTTAAGCTTCACAATATTTGGATGATTCATCTTACGTAATGACTGCCATTAGAAGAAACACATGAGGAGTTGCCATGTTGCACAGACGGAAAGTGAAAAATGAAAAATGGCACGTTATATTACCTTCACTTCTCTCAAATTTACACACTCCTCCCATGAGTAATACTTTTTCTTCATTTTTTTAATTGCAACCTGTTAAAATGGAAGAAATTATTAGAAACAGAACAATTGTGGCATCATAAACAACATTACCGAGACACAGGAGGCAATGGAATTTCGAGAACACTTACAATTTCGCCGGTCTGCTTATTAATAGCTCGCCAAACACAGCCAAATGTTCCATCACCTACTTCCTTGATTAAGTTGAACCTAGAATAGACCAAAAACAGCGTCAAGAACAACAACCTACAAACCCCAAAAACCCAGTCTCTCAGCAGACAGACTCACCTCTCCATTCTTCTGGAACAAAAGCAGCTCTGTCTTTATTTATGAATTGTATAAGAACTCGCTATTTATCTTCAGTAGAACAATTCCATAAGAAATAACAACTGCCTTGCTGGTCCAGCTGAATCCAACATTAATTTTCTGACGTGATCCCCAATAGCAAAAGACCCAAAATTTTCTGATGGATGGGCTGCAAAGCCTTATTTCTTCCTAAACCCAAGACTTCAAGATGGTAACACAGGATTGACAATGAGAAAGGACGAGTACCAGATAACATATTGAAACCAATAGAAGAACCAACAAGAAAAGATTGATCTAGCAAGGAGGAACGATCCACGAGCTCGAGATTAGCAATGGCTACCTCATCTACAGTACATAGAATGTCTCACAGAACCTTCAGCTAACTTAGATCCTGCCACACCAAACAGTACCCATTGGGAGCAACGATTAAACAACTAAGAACCATGCAGTCTACACAGACTCAACACAATTGCTTATCTATTGTCAACTATGGTAAGTAATCTCCAAGCGTGTTTGCAGAATTCAGCCCTGATGGAAGAGAGAAGCACGGTTAGAGAAATAGTAATGATTTTAGTGTAAGGTAAACATAAGCACAGAAAGAGATGTCTGATAAAATGCTGTACCCCGGAAGATGGTTTCCCAAAATTTTTATCTGGATGTTGTATCAGCAAAGCACTGTGAAGAAAAATTTATCAGATAGAACTACAAGAAATTCCACGAGAGGGTGAGGGAGAGGGAAAGGAGAGAGAAATCTTACTTATACAATTGCACCAAAGATCCAACACCAATCTCAGTATAAACTTGCATTACGCCCTCTGGAACAATCATTTAAGAGCTGACCACTAAGTGCAATTAACAAAGGAAACCAGAAGAAAATCTCCAAGGACAAGAAACCTCCAGTCAAGCACTTCCTGGAATGAGAAAACCCTAAACTGGTAGCATTTTGACCAGAAGTACACTTGCTCCATATCTCAAATATGATATTAAAGTCCTTTAAATTCAAGCCCGGCAGAACCTGACATAAGGATTTACAGCATTCAAGCTCAGAGAAAACAATCATGCAGGAAAGACAACATAACTAATATCTAGAACTTATCAGCAGGTGAACCATTTCGCGCGATATGGTACAGGAAGCTCCAATCCTAAAGTAGTTACATATGAAGCGTCAAACCAAAGCAGTAACTCCCTCAATAGACAACTCTAAACCGACAGTATCACCTAACAAGTAAAGCACAATCAAATTTTATAACACAATAATAGCTTCTCTGTTGTTCACGCTTAAAAATGACACATCAAAAAGGATCTTGCTGCAGTATGTAGGAAAAAAAGAAGACAAACGAAAAATCATTGGAACCTATTACACTTGAAATCAGGAAGCATACAACAGGAGCTTGAAATACACAACCTAAATTGAAAACCACAAAAGAGATTCTAGACAAACCTAAATTTAGGGATAAACATGATATGAGTAAAGAAACCACAAGTGTATCCATCACGATGTGTAAACCACGAGATTCTAGGATGGATAAACACGTAATGTTAGCAACCGCATCTAATACAACATTATAAAGACGAAAAAGAGTATTGATAAAATTTCATTTCAGCACGTCATACAGGTAATAGAACATAATCAATCGCAGATGAGAATGGCGAATTGCAAGAAGTTGCAATGGATTAGGCGATGAAAACATAGAAGCCAATTGCCCCAAAAAAAAACCTAAAAGCCAGATCCGAAATCAGATCCTAATCCCTGGAAACATACCGTAACAAAACCTCAACCCTAAGCGGCCAAAGCCACGGACACCAAAATCCACAAAATTAAAATCCATGACAGTAAAAAAAAAAAAAGCGATTAGCCCCAGATTCCCAATTCAAGTCGAGCACATCCTAAGTATTCAAACCAATCTTCGAAATTCCCCGAGAGAACAAACGAAACATAATCCAAGAACAAAAGGCAGAACAATCAAACGCAACCATCACCTAAATCCAAAAAAAAATCCCCTTTTCCCCAAATCGAAGTCAACCAAATGCATCAGATCTGATCCGAACCACAGATGAAAGCATAAGGATAACCGCAAACAGAGAGAGACAGATAGACATAGCGAGGACCTGAAAGCCAAGCGGCATAAAAACCGTCGCCAGGGACGGGAAAGTTGGAATCCAGAGCGCCTCTCTCTCCCAGCAGCCGAAATGCCTTTCCCCAAAAGATCTAACTCTGCCTCGCTGCGTGCCAACCGAGAAATAAATATTACAAACTTTTATATCCCCTATTCTCGGCTCTGATTTTCTACGGTGTGAGGTTCTTTTCCCATTCCACGCCAACGGTCGTGATGGGCGTATGGTTGGTCAGCCATCGCGCGTCTTGTACCTCAATTCTTTTATTTCTTTTTTTGCTCTCTCTCAAGATAATTTTCAATTATTAAAGATAAATACAATCTTTATTTATGTGTAAAATTTAAAAAAGTATTTAAATTTTAAAATCTATCAAATTAGTTTCTAAAATTTGAAATCATTCATATTTAAAAATTGCAGATGGATTTTAAATTTTAAGAATTAATTTTAAAATTAAAGAACTAGTTTGATTTTCAGATAAATTATATAGACAAATTTTATATTTATCCTATTTTATTATTATAAAAAATTACATATTATAACTTCTCAAATACATATGGGTTAGGGAAAAAAAAGAATCTGCACGATTGGGACCTGTAAATGGTGTGTGTGGATGTGGCTTTGGTGGGTGGCATCGTAGTATACCATCCAATACAAAAATAAAAAACATACGCAAGAAAAGGTTGAATTATTGAACGAATGAGTTGGTTTTTACTTGAGAAACAAATTTGGAATATTCGGTGGGTGCCGACTGCTGAGGTGTTTGGATGTGCATTCAAGGTGTATCACACACCGTTAGTCTACTTTTGGGGACGGGATCTTCCAGAAGATCGTCTCGTACAGTTTGGTCAAGCTGTCCTTCCGTTTGGGTTTAAAAATCAAATAATAAAATTATACCATACATTCTTGGAAAAGTTTTTTTTTTGTGAGCCATTATTGAAATTTCACTACCCTTTTTTCCTGAGTATATTTAGAGGCGTTTGTTTCCTAATTTTTTCAACCCTTAACATTTCCAAAAAATTATAAAATAATATCTCTCTCCTCATTAAATTATAAAATAATATTATACTATTCAATTAAATCTTCTTTCTCCTCACTTTTCTATAAAATACTATATTTTTTTCACAAACTTCAATACCCAAAATTTTCAAAATCCTAATATTTTCACAAACAAACGCCCCCTTAAAAATACATTGCCCTTGGTTTTTGTGCATTAAGTTCAAATTGATACGCCTAATAAGAAAACACATTGATCCAACTGAGAATTTAATAAGAAACTCTAAACACTTGAATCAACCTTACAATTCATGTATCATATAAATTAGTTACTTACTTGTAGTGGTATAATTTTACTAAATACTTTTTCTATTACCCTACAAGCCTCATTAGGTTAGGGAGTGACTTCTCTGCGTTTGCGTCCTAAAATTTTACACACTCTAAAATTTTAACACAATAAAAAATTACAATATAATCTCTCTCCCCCCATCAAATCACTACTATTCACTACAAAAAATATAAAAAATTATCTCTCTCTTCACTTTTTCACTAAACACAATACCTAAAATTTTAACAACACTTAAATTTTACAACACAAACACACCTAATACACTTTTGAGTTTAAAAGTCAACTAACAATAGTAACTACACTACAAAAAAAATGTAGTTTTAGTGAAAATAATTTATGTAATGAAAACGACTGTGTCTAATGGCTGAGCGGCTTAAGAGTAACCATTGTACATCAATATTTTTCTTAAGCATATAGCGGTAAATTAATCTCACTTATCCTATTTATGTCACGTCTCTAAACTCTCTCAAAATCATTTGTCCCCTTTCCTTCTCTCTTCCTAACTCTTTTTGCAAAAACAAAATTGTCCAATCTTTTTAAGCCATGAGTCACATATTAGATATCCTTGATTTTAATTGAAATGTTATTCTAAGTTCTACCACTTATAATCTTGGTCAGCTTCTATTGTTCTAAAAACATCACTCTTGTATTTAAAGTTTAAAAATTTTAGATTTTATAATAGCATTTATTTTATTTGTTAATATTTTTTATATCTTAAATATCTCTAATAGTAAAGTATGAATCGGTTATGAAAAATTTAAGAAAAATAAAAAAGTCAATACAATCTAAAAAGGGGCTCTTGATAAATTTATTGTCAATAATTAAAATTTTTAAAATCAACTTCAACTGAAGAATTGATAATTGAACAATCAACTAATTCAATAGAATCAGAAGAGAACATTGAATTAATTTTACAAAATAATATTTAAAACCAACTTAGTAATGACTTATAAGTTTATAATTAGCTAATTCTTGATGAAGAACGCAAATAAAAACTTAGAAAAAAAAATGAGAACAAGTATAGATCCTAACATTTTCAGTACAGTAACTATAGACATTTATGATCATGGTCAATAAAAAACTATTCATACAAAACTTAGAGACCTACAGAGATCCAAGTAGTGTTGAGACATAAACTTTCATAGAATGAAAATAATAGTCACTTCTCTAATCTATTTTATATACAAAAAGTATCAGACGGAGAAAACATGATAGAAAATAGTTAGTATATTCAAAAATATGTACATAAAATTTATTAATTTTATTGCAAACCATTTAACTCAAAGACTATTTCTACAATATTCCCCAAAATTTTGGTACTCAAACACCACCTAATACACGCCAATTGGTTACTAAGGAACTAGAGATTGGAATAAACTTAGAAGTAATGAAACTAGCCATGTACATAACACCAATATGAATAAATGGATTAACTTAGAAATGAGATTTGTTAAAAATGAAACTGTTGATAAAAATCTACAAGATCAAATTAACCAAAAAAAAGGGAAAAAATCATACTTCACCCCAAAACTATAGGGCAAAAACAATATCGACCCTTCAACTTTCAAAACGACTATTTACGTTCTATATTGTTTGAAAATATTCAATGTACTCCCTCCAATCTAAATCAAGGGTAAGTCAAACGAAATCACATGCAAAATGACTGAATGCCCCTCCAAGATAAATTTTTAAAAAATAAATAGAAATTCAATAAATAAATAAAAACAATGAAATAGATTTTCAATGGTTTTATTTAAAAAATATCATTTTTTTTATTTTTTAATATTTGTAGTAATTTTGTCTTGGAGGGACATTTTGGTTATTTTGCATTATTCTATCTTACTTTAACGCTTGATTTGGGCGGGGGGCGTTCATTGAAAATTTTGCCTATTGGTTCATGGATGATTCCCTACTAGAACCTGTTAACCTTGGGTAGTATAATGGGCCCAACTACTAGTGTCTAGGGCCTTGTCTTTTGTTAAATATTATGTTAGTAGTGGCTTGGTACTTGCAAATTTTTAACTCTTGTTATTGGCCAATATAAGCCCAACCTTTTGTTAATAGCCCTTTTTATATTTTGTAAATCCATCCAAGTCTACTTAATTTCCTGTCTTTCTTAATATATGCTATGTTCATTATTAAACCTTTTACATTTATTTTCACTTATTTCGTTACTCTGACGATAAAAGATCTCCTGTTTTTACTACTCCTTCCTAAATTGTTTGGATCATTTTGCTTCGTAGCATAGCTCTTAAGTAATCTATTACTATAAGATAGCTTAGAGGTTTTAACACTAAGGAAGAGTTTGAACACAAAAAAATAAGAGAGAAAGAGAGAGAGAGAAATTAGTAGAAAAGAGAGATTTTTCTCATTCATGCCTAAGTTTCCTAAAGCTTTTAACTAGTCTGATCGAGTTGAAATTTGGAAGAGATGTTCACGCACAGGGAAATATAATCTGAACTATAAAGATCAGATTTCGAACTCGAAAACTGGGGTATGTGTTCGTGAACAGGAACCACGTGTTTGGTATATTCTCTCTAATTCTCATTGTATTTGCAAAAATTGATTTCATCTTGAAGAGTTATGTGTTGTAGCATCTAATTGTGACTACAGAAGACATTGTGTATCAATTATTTAGTTAATAGTGAAGATTTTTACTAGTCCCGTGGTTTTTCTTCCTCATAGTGAAGAAATTTTCCACATAATTGTGAAGATTGCGCTCTATTTGATATATCTAGATAAAGTAATTATTCTGCTCTGCTTGTTTGTAGATATCTCTCTCAACATCTATGCTTTAATTCAATTAGATAAAAAAGGGGTTAATTGCACCGTAGGCCCCTAAGGTATCACCTTTTGACAAATTCATCCATGTGGTATCACTTTCTACAAAAAGGTCCATGTGGTCACCCTTCTAGGTAAAAGTTAGTCCTTCTGTCCATCAAACGTTAACTATTCTGGTTCAATTTTCCAATCCTGGAGGTTAGAGGTAGCTTCATTAACTTCAAATTCATCTTCATTAACTATTCCTAGAATTGGTTGCATGGAACTAAAAGTCCTAGAACTCATGGAAGAAGTGGATCTAAACATCATATTCATGGTGACCTGCTTGACACAAGAATCAAACTTGGAGAAGTTCGATTTTCATTTTAATTTCATCTAAAAAAACTACTATTAAAATGGAAATAGAACCTATATTTCGTGAAAAGCATATAGTATGTACAAAAATAAATTGAAGAAAGTGTTAATGATGAAACAATACAATTGACTCTTTTAGAATTAAATATTTCATATACACATTAAAACAAGCTATTTGTTCAATTCAAAACATATTTAAACAATACACAAAATAGGAAAATATTTTTAGCTTCTAATTAAATGTTAAAAAATCAGATCCTCAGTGGAAGATAATGTAAAAAAAATTATCTTAATCATAAAATTTCTTTAAAATATGGTGTAAATTATGACATAGATGGTTTGTAATTATTTTCAGAATTAAAATTATTAAATATATTTTTGAAATTAAAATAAATACTCCAATTGAAACATTAAATTATATTTTAAATTCTTTTTCAAATGCATGCATTTCTAACAAAATACTCTTAACAATACCAATGATTTGCTTCGGCTAAAAGAAAATTTTTTAAACTTAAACTAATAAAATCCTTTTCACAAATAATAATGTCACAAGAAAAAGTAAATAGACTAGGCATTCTATTCATAGTAACATATTAACTAATCTTGAACATAAAAGTAATTTTAGCTCTAAAAAATTAGAAAAATTATTTTTAAATAGATTTTATACGTTTGATATGAAAATTAATAAATTTTAAATTTATATTAAAGTTTATGTCGCCTAAGGGCTCAAGTTGGATTTTGTTCGCCCTAGTTGCCCAACAAGAAAGTCATTCTTCAACAACGACACCAATCGTCTCCGTCGATCACAAATACTGTCTGCATTTCTGTCTGCCGACGTTATGGGGTGGTCAGACATTGGTTGGCACTACTGTGTCGGGATTGACTACACGCGACCACTTTCCTCTTTGTTGGGCTCTATTTTTTTACCAGGATGGTGCTAAGGAATTCGTCGTCGGGTTCAATTTTTTTTCCTCGATGGACGCTGGAAATCGGGATCATATGTTGTATGATGAATTTTCTTTTCTAGGCCATATGTTGTATAATGCACTCGGGACAATATATAATAACCATTCGAAAATGATCTATACATTGCAGTTTGGAAATAAAATTGCTATTGTATAACAATCTGCAACTAATATTCATTGATTGATCTGTAACTTTAATTATATAAGAAGATCCCAAAATAGAGCCTAGTCACACACTACATAAAATGCGTTCATCAACCAACCAAAAACTATTGCAACACAAATTTTTTACCCATCCATAAATCTAAAGGCAATCAAATAAGAGAGAGTGCACCCCACAAAAAATATACAAATCAAGTATATGAATATGGCATTCATAACATTTATCTATATTCAATCATACCAAACTTCATCAGCCAACAAAAAAACTGTATATTGATTCACACCTTGCAAAAAATGGGGCAGAAAACCTTACAAACAATTGCAGTAGGCCTACGTGCTGCAATTTTTAATTCCAACCATTAAATCATAAACGAATCTGTTAGGTGAAATGGATGTCCAAGATATCTATGACATCAAAATTGGAATTCTATAACACATACTATTACCGTGCATGTCATAGGGGCAGGGGCCTCGGTCTCATTGTTGGAGAACATTTGTGATTATTGATTTCAACTAACTTTTCATCATAGGAGTAGCACCGAGCGAATACCTCTTCGATGTTCGTTTTCATCTCTAAGTATTGCTCTTTGAATGTCTCCATTTCAGTGACTCAACTAAAAATGATTAGTAAATTACTCTCAAGCGTAGGAGGAGGTTGTCAAGTAATACTAGGGAAGTACTAGATCATCTCCACAAGGAACGATCTGTTCAATTTTTCATTCCAACCACCATTACAATAAAAGAAACTATGTTCTATTTACAATTAAAATGGTATTTACAAAGGGAAAGGTTGGGTTCTTGGATATCATCCATGATTTCTGAGATTTTGAGTTGTGATCAATGTAAGTGCTAAAAGATTAATAAAGAGCTAACAAGAAAAAACACGTGATCATAAACGTAGCATGAGATGGAGTTGAAACTAGATAAACTCAAGTAGTTGTCGAATAAACATCTCTTGGCATTAAACCTGCTCTAAAAGACATTTCATCGAACACTTTGTACCCAATCTCTAGCTAGTCACAATCCATTCATACCCATACTCAATCCAACTAACAAAAACAAAACCAAACACTATTCTAACATAAAGGAAGTGAAATGGAAACATAACATAACATTCAATCATCCAAAGAAAACAAAACCTAAATTTGAAATATAAATGGAACAAGAGAAGAAGAGAGCAACACCCGATAGATTAAAAAGCATTCAGTAGATTAAGAAAGTAGCAGCAAGAGAGTATTCGGTCTTGGCTCAACAACAATGAAAAAAGCAATGAAAATAAACTCTATAAGAAAGAAAACCAAAAGCAACAAAAGCTACTACGAAAGCTACAAAAGAGATCTAAGCCAAAAGCAACAAGCTTTTGGTCTTTACGGAAACAGCTGAGAAAAGCAATAAGGAAAAGTCTTGGGAGCTTGGGGAGACTCAGCAGCCATCCAAAAGCAACCTACGAACCAACAAAATGAAACTTTCGAACCCCCCTCCTTTGGCACGAAAATTCCCTTTTAAACCTTCTTTTTGGAGGGGCTTTTGTCATGACTCAACAGCAATGCCCTAGTACATTTTTCAATTTTCCAAAATGCCCTGGTAACTCGTCAGACGCGTCGCGCTCAACCCTTCGCTCGAGCGCCCTTAGCGATTTTCACACAGAACCATAACGCGCGACCACCGCTCGACGTGCCGCTCGAGCGGTTTCGTATTTTCAAACAGCAGCATAACGTGCGATCAGCGCTCGACAGCGCGCTCGAGCGACTCTTTGATTCCAGCCTCCCTCTCACTTCCATGAGCTCACTCCTCTCCATTGTTCATATGCAAAACGTAAAAACAGAAGTCAATATAGAAAATATTCCAATCATATTTATGAAAATGGAGACATGAAAATATGGTGAGAGGAGAGAAAACAAATAACTTAAATTTACTCAATTACACTTGCTTTTGTCAAAATTAACAATTCGCCCCTTACTAATGCCCAAAGCATAATTTTCTCATTATCTAGTGGACATTGTGTAATTATAGAGATTTCTCAAGTGATTAATTAACAAAATTGTGTTACAATCACACCCCCCAACTAGCTTTTTGCTAGTCTCTTAGCAAAAATAGCGAAAAGTAATTGAACAAAATAATGCATTGAGATAACAATTCATTCACAAGCAAATCAGTCAATCAAAAGAATTCTCAATCATAATGACTTTACCTCTCACAATTTCAAACAATATCAGCATCTTTGAAATACTTAGTATCTCTTCTTAATAGGCTTGAGGCAAAACGTCTAGAGAAATTACAATTTATCACCTCGACTCTCTCTTAGTTCTCATTTCTACCATTAGCTATCCAAAAGAGTTTTGACCTTAATATTGATCAATATTGATCCTAACTACTTCAAAGCTGAAGGGTCTAGCAATTTTCGCGCCAACTCTGTTCTTAAGGGTTGTTGAGTTTTCCAAACCCCCAAAGTTTGGGCAACTGTTTCTAGCCCTTGACTCAATAACAACTTAAGTTGCCCTTTTCTTTTGCACTTTTTTTTTTAAGAAATGGCACAGCTCAGTAGTCATGTAGTGTACTTCTCTCTATTCTAGTCATTGGTATGTAGATGAAGACTACTAAAAGATATCAGGTAAAAGAAATAGCTATTTCTTAGAATGTTTTGCCCTTCATCCTGTGAGAGCTAATTCTTAGGTCAAGCTCAGAAAACTTCAAAAGTTTGAAACCAGAGAGTTCACATCATCATTCATGTTTCATCAATGTCAAATTTGAATGCTCGAGAAGGAAAGAGTTGTCAACATGCATTAATAAAGTTCAACCACCATCACCATCTTACTAGGAGTCAGCAATTCAGCCTAATCACAGTAAAATGCAATATTGTAATGACAAGTGTAAATGAATATATTGCATGATTAAAAGCGTGCAAATCCCTCCCCCAACTAAATGAAACATTGTCCTCAATGTGAAAGCATAAAGGGAAACAAAAAAAAAGATGGGAACAGAGAGAAGCAAACCAATAGAAAAACAACAGAAAATCACAGCCAATAAGTGCAATAGAAAAAGAGAAAAAAAAGAATGCAAATAATAAATGAAACAAAAAAGAAACAATAAAAAGGAAAGGTTAGAGGACTCCCATGGGGTCTTGAACAAGCAAGATTTCTTCATTTGGATCGAAGGGAGTCATAAGTGGCTTGAGGCGTTGTCCATTGACTGTGAAGCTATTTCCATTTTTTGGATCGACAATGTCTACCGCACCATTAGAATGAACCTCTTTAATGATATATGACCCAACCCATCGGGACTTCAGCTTCCCGGGAAAAAGATGTAGTCGGGAATTATAAAGAAGCACTCGTTGATTAGGGAGAAGCTGTTTGTCTTTAATTTTCTTGTCATGTAGTGACTTCATCCGCTCCTTTGCCAAGCGAGCATTGTCATAGGCTTCCCTCCTTGCTTCATCGAGATCAGAAATCTGCAACTTTCTTAAATCTTTGGCAGCATCAAGTGAAAAGTTAATCTGTTTTATAGCCCATAAAGCACGATGTTGAATTTTAACAGGTAGATGACAAGCCTTACCATAAACTAATCTGTAAGGGGACATCCCTAAATTAGTTTTGAATGCAGTTCTATAGGCCCAGAGAGCATCAACCAATTTTTCGGACCAATCTTTCGAGTAGGGCGGACCGTTTTCTCAAGTATGAGCTTAATCTCTCTATTGGCCAACTCAGCTTGACCATTAGTTTAGGGGTGATATGGAGTAGAGACTTTGTTAGTCACCCCATATTTTTGCATGAGTTTTTCAAAAGGTTTATTGCAAAAATGCGAACCTCCATCACTAATGATCGCTTTGGGCAAGCCAAAACGTGCAAACAACTCTTTTAGAAAACGAATGACAACCTTATGATCATTTTTCCTACAATGTATGGCTTCCACCCATTTTGACACATAATCTACAACAACTAAAATGTAAGAGTTTCTAAATGAATTTGGGAAGGGTCCCATAAAATCAATTCCCCAACAATAAAAAATTTCAAGAGTTAAAATAGGGGAAATAGGCATTTCATTTCTTGCTGTAATTTTTCCAATTTTTTGACAAGGCTCACAGGCCTTGCAAAATGATTCAACATCTTTAAACATAGTAGGCCAGTAGAGTCCACTTTGCAGAATTTTTGAAACAGTTTTCTTTGCGGCAAAGTGGCCTCCACACGCTCCACTATGGCAAAAATGCATCACAGAGGTAAACTCATCATCAGACACACATCGACGTACCAATTGATCAGCGCAATATTTAAACAAATAAGGGTTGTCGAAATAATAGAGTCGTACCTCAAACCAAGGAGCGCGTGACATCTGGTCAGCGCAATATTTAAACAAATAAGGGTTGTCCAAAGCTTTGGCATCTGGTCAGTGACAAGGTAATTTACAATATCCTCAAACCAATGAGCGCGCGACACTGCAAAAAGATGCTCATCAGGAAAATCATCATTTAAGGGAGGAAGTGATGAAGATACATCAGATAGCTGCAAGCGAGAAAGATGATCAGCTACAACATTTTCAACTCCATTTTTATCTCGAATGGTAATGTTGAACTCTTGAAGAAGAAAAATCAAACGGATCAATCTAGGCTTAGTGTCCTTCTTGGCCAACAAATACTTCAAAGCAGAGTGGTCAGTAAAGATAATAACAGGCGACCCAATAATCTAAGAATGAAATTTATCTGAAGCAAACACTACAGCTAACAACTTTTTCTTGGTGGTGGTATAGTTTCTCTGAGTATCATTTAAAGTACGACTTGCATAATAAATGACAGTAGGCTTGTTATCCACTCGTTGGCCGAGAACGGCACCAAGAGCGAAATCATTAGCATTGGTCATAATTTCAAAAGGCAAGTCCCACCGAGGTGGTGCATAATGGGTGCAACTGTCAAGTGTTTCTTCAAGGTCTCAAAGACATGATGGCATTCATCAGTCCATAAGAAAGTAGTATCATTTTGCAATAAAGTACACAATGGTTTAGAAATACTACTAAATCCTTAAATGAAACGCCTATAAAAGCCAGTCTGGCCAAGAAAAGACCGGATATCCCTCACTGTCCTAGGGACAGGTAACTGAGAAATCAGCTCTATCTTGGCTCTGTTAACCTCTATACCGCGCTCAGAAACTAGATGACCAAGTATCAAGCCACTACTCACCATAAACTAACATTTCTCCCAATTCAACAGCAAATTCTTCTCTTCACATCTTTTCAAGACATCAGTTAAATTTTTCAAGCAATCATCAAAAGATTTACCAAACACAGAAAAATTATCCATAAAAACTTCACACATATCATCTAGCATGTCAGAAAAGATGCTCATCATACAACGCTGAAAAGTAGCAGGTGCATTACATAAACCAAATGGCATTCTACGAAAAGCATAAGTACCAAATGGACAAGTGAAGGTGGTCTTCTCTTGATCCTCTGGTGCTATGACAATTTGATAGTATCCAGAAAAGCCATCAAGAAAACAATAAAAAGTATTACTAGCTACTTTTTCGAGTGTCTGATCCAGGAAAGGTAATGAGAAATGATTTTTTCGACTAACCGAATTCAACATACGGTAGTCGATACACATTCTCCAACCAGTTACCTTCCTAGAAGGGATCAACTCTCAACTAGCATTTTCAATAGCAGTTAAACCAGATTTTTTTGGAACTACCTGTGTTGGGCTTACCCACTTACTGTCGGAGATAGGATAAATGATGCCCACAGCTAATAATTTCAGCACCTCTTTCTTCACCACCTCTTTCATGGTGGGATTTAATCTCCGCTGTGCATCACGAACTGGTCTCGCATCTCCCTCCAGAAAAATGTTGTGTGCAAATTGAAGGGTTAATTCCTTTGATGTCTGCAATGGTCCAGCCTATTGCTCCCCGATGCTTTCTCAATACTTGCAATAAATCGGCTTCCTGTTTCGCAGTAAGTTGAGAAGAAATGACCACCAAAGGGCTTCAAAGACTGGCCTACGCCAACTACCTGTGTAGCTCACATCTGAGAGGGGTCATGTGTCTCTATTAACTGTCCTTCTACCTCTGTCAATTCTACTAATGGAGGGACTGTCTCAATAAGAGTCTTAGGGTACTCAGGAAATTCATCTTCAAATGCACTATCAGAATTAAGTACTTCTGACAGTTCCAAAATGTCAAAGTCATCTATCACATCAACTGCATGTACCTCTGAGTCGTCACATCCAGTCGGCATCTTGCAGGCATTGAACACGTTCATCTCGAATGTCATATTCCCAAATGTGAGCTTCAGTACTCCACTTCAACAATTAATTAATGCATTGGAGGTAGCAAGGAATGGACGTCCAAGAATGACAGGTGCCTGGTCGATAGGGAAACTTTCTGCTGTATATCCAGGACTACAAAATCCACTGGATAGTAAAATTTGTCTACCTGAACCAAAACATCTTCAATTATACCCCGTGGCACATTGACTGATCTGTCAGCCAACTGTGGCATGATATAAGTCTTTTTTAGCTCACCCAATCCCAACTGCTCATATATTGAGAATGGTAGCAAGTTCACACTGCTACCCAAATCAAGTAAAGCTCTCCCTATGCGTGATTCACCGATCATAATGGAAATAGTAGGAGTACCGGGATCTCTAAACTTCTGAGGAGTTTCGCTCAGTATCAATGCGCTGACTTGCTCTGTCAAGAAGGCTTTCTTCTTTACATTCAGCTTCCTCTTCATTGTGCACAAGTCCTTCAGAAATTTTGCATATGAAGGAACTTGTTGTATGGCATCCAAAAGTGGAATATTAATCTTCACTTGCTTGAAGATTTCCTGAATCTCCGTATGATATTTGTTCTTTTTGTCAGCTGCCAATCTCTGAGGATAGGAAACCATAGGTCGAAACTTCCTACTTGTCTCTGCCGCATCACTTGCAGGTTTCTTTGCTTCAAGCCGGACTTCCTCTGGTTTCAAATTATTCGTAGCTTCATCTGCCTCATTCACAACGTCAGGTGTTAGGGGATCTGTCTGTCTATCCATAGGCATCTCAGGTCAGGAAACTTCCTTTCCGCTTCTTAAAGAAATGACAACCTTTACTGTTTCAATGGATTCCTCTGAGACAATACTTGAGGATTAGGCTGGGGTTGTGCTGGGAATTTTCCTCTGTCAAGAGTGCTCAATGTCGTACTCATCTTATTAATGGTGCCCCGTAATTCATTTATGGCCTGAGTGTTCTGACTGTTAGTGGTGGCCTGAATCTGCTTGAACTGCTGAAGTGTGTTGGCCACCTGTGCCATACTATCGTCAAAAGACTTATTTGGTGGAGCAGGGGGTTGAAACTGATAATGTTGAGCAGCTAAATGAGATTGAAATCCTGGAGGCGCTGCTGCAATTTGATAGCTCTGAGAACGCTGATGTGTCTGATACTGATGCTGAAGAGCAGCCGGATGAGATGTATGCTGAGAAGGTGGTGCATAGGACTGGGGAGGTTGCTGAAAATGCGAAGATTGACCAGATTGATCATTTCTCCATGAAAAATTTGGATGATTCCTCCACCCCGGATTGCAAGTGTTAGAGAAAGGTTGATTTGGTGTTCTGTTAACCCAATTTGCTGATTGCATCTGATCAGACCCACTATCCTGTAAAACTGGCATAATCGGACAATCCTGAGTCTTATGGCTAGTATCGGCGCATAGAGAACACACCTTCACTGCTTTCGCGGCCTTCACCTTCTCTAATTCCATAACCTCCAACCTCCTAGTCAAATCACTAATACGAGCTTGGACATCAGTATCCTCTTTGACTTAATATTTACCCCCACCACCAATTGCTCTGAGAGGTTGTACTGCTAATGGTCCCCGGTCAGATCGTGTATTCCATTGTTGGGCACTTTTAGCAAGGTAATCAAAGAACTTCAATGCTTCATCAGGTTCCTTGCTAAAGAATTCCCCATTGCACATAGTCTGAACAAACTGCTTGCATTCAGGTGTAAGTGCAGTGTAAAAGTAGTTGATAAGCCTCTAAGACTCAAAGCCATGATGTGGACAGATGTTCTTTAAATCCTTGAATCTTTCCCAACAAGCGTGGAAGGTCTCATCACCTTTCTGCATAAAGTGGTTGATTTGCTCTTCAAAAATTGAGTTCTCTGAAAAGGAAAAAATTTATGTAAGAACTCACGTTGCATGTCAAACCAACTAGAGATAGAATTTGATCTCAAAGAATTAAACCAAATCTTCTCTTTATCCTTTAAAAAGAAAGGAAATAAACGAAGTTTAACAAATTCATCTGTTGTAACTCTAGTAATAAAAGTAGTGCAAACAAGCTCAAAATCCGTCAAGTGTTGGTATGGACTCTCGGAATCCATCCCATGGAATTGAGGTACTATTGACATCATGCCATGCTTAATTGAAAAATTAGAAACATCATCAGGTAAAGCAATGCATGATGGTGTTGTGGTGCGAGTGGGCTGCAAGTAATTTCTTAATGTTCTAGGTGTTTCTTCAGCCATATCTTCAACAGTAGCAGAATTTTCCAAATCATAGTTTAAATCAATACTATTAGTGTCTGACTCAACACTTGACACACTATCACTATACACACTATCAGTAGAACTCACTCTATATAGTCTATGTGTATCATCTCTTGCCCAATTCATCAAACATGAGTGCCTAAGAGAGTAATATCAAGCGTATGTGTGTATAAAGTGTCTGTGTCTGTGTATGAACTAAAGAACCATCAACTAATAATGTAAAAAGGAAATAAAGAAAAATAATGGCAATAGAATGTCAATTGAACTTACTGTTCCACGACATCGGCGCCAAAAACTTGACTCAACTAAAAATGATTAGTAAATTACTCTCAAGCGTAGGAGGAGGTTGTCAAGTAATACTAGGGAAGTACTAGATCATCTCCACAAGGAACGATCTGTTCAATTTTTCATTCCAACCACCATTACAATAAAAGAAACTATGTTCTATTTACAATTAAAATGGTATTTACAAAGGGAAAGGTTGGGTTCTTGGATATCATCCATGATTTCTGAGATTTTGAGTTGTGATCAATGTAAGTGCTAAAAGATTAATAAAGAGCTAACAAGAAAAAACACGTGATCATAAACGTAGCATGAGATGGAGTTGAAACTAGATAAACTCAAGTAGTTGTCGAATAAACATCTCTTGGCATTAAACCTGCTCTAAAAGACATTTCATCGAACACTTTGTACCCAATCTCTAGCTAGTCACAATCCATTCATACCCATACTCAATCCAACTAACAAAAACAAAACCAAACACTATTCTAACATAAAGGAAGTGAAATGGAAACATAACATAACATTCAATCATCCAAAGAAAACAAAACCTAAATTTGAAATATAAATGGAACAAGAGAAGAAGAGAGCAACACCCGATAGATTAAAAAGCATTCAGTAGATTAAGAAAGTAGCAGCAAGAGAGTATTCGGTCTTGGCTCAACAACAATGAAAAAAGCAATGAAAATAAACTCTATAAGAAAGAAAACCAAAAGCAACAAAAGCTACTACGAAAGCTACAAAAGAGATCTAAGCCAAAAGCAACAAGCTTTTGGTCTTTACGGAAACAGCTGAGAAAAGCAATAGGGAAAAGTCTTGGGAGCTTGGGGAGACTAGCAGCCATCCAAAAGCAACCTACGAACCAGCAAAATGAAACTTTCGAACCCCCCTGCTTTGGCACGAAAATCCCCTTTTAAACCTTCTTTTTGGAGGGGATGTTGTCTTGACTCAGCAGCAATGCCCTAGTGCATTTTTTGATTCCCAAAATGCCCTGGTAACTCTTCAGACACGTCGCGATCGATCGGCGCTCAACCCTTCACTCGAGCGCCCTTGGCGATCTTCACACAGAACCATAACGTGCGACCATCGCTCGACGTGCCGCTCAAGCAGTTTTGTATTTTCAAACAGCAGTATAATGCGCGATCAGCGCTCGACAGCGCGCTCGAGTGACTCTTTGATTCCAGCCTCCCTCTCACTTCCATGAGCTCACTTCGTCTCCATTGTTCATATGCAAAACATAAAAACAGAAGTCAATATAGAAAATATTCCAATCATATTTATGACAATGGAGACATGAAAATATGGTGAGAGGAGAGAAAACAAATAACTTAAATTTACTCAATTACACTTACTTTTGTCAAAATTAACAATTCGCCCTTTACTAATGCCCAAAGCATAATTTTCTCATTATCTAGTGGAAATGGTGTAATTATAGAGATTTCTCAAGTGATTAATTAACAAAATTGTGATACAATCATTCATACTTATATTTCTCCATTTGTTGTGTTAGGTAGGTGACATGAGTTGATCGCGATGTGGGAGCTGGTGTGGGATCACTGAGTTTCCCAAACCCTGAGGGCTAAGTGTATTCGAATTTATGCCCAAACGCCTCATGGAACACCAGTTCAGCCACTGCCAAATTTGTTTTAGTAGGATCTCTCTCAACAAATAGCTTCATCATCATCTCCTGCGTAGTCAATGTAATGCATGCTCATATAACTAATGTTCTTATTGACCATATGGGAAATAACCAAGGACTAAATGACACCATGAAGGATTACATATGTCTATTCAACCTTGTCATTTTAAAGTTGTCATCTCGCTTTGTGACATGTGAGCGCTTGTAGAACTCGATTAAAATTATCCAATGAACACAAACAAATTATAAAAGAAATGTTTATATATCTTTTTAGCACGAAGGTTTTGTAGTGACTTTGATCCTGATTTGTGGGGAAAACGAGCTTGCTTGGATTAACCGTGTTCATCTTGCACACGATCTACACAACACTTAATCATTTTGTTCAACGTCTTATATGGAAAATACCCTCCACATCTAATTTTTAAGCAAATTCAAGATTCATTGGATATTCGATAATAGACTAGGCAAACATGTTGGTGCAGTAATCAGTTGCTATTATTTGCAAATGGAATAATGTTGGGTCCTTTTATACAATTAAAGAAAGCCTAGTATACTGAAACCTTCTCTATAATGGTTTGCAAGACTATGAGGCTTGCTTATAAGATAGCAAAACTCTAACATTGTTTGAAAAGAAAAAAACCTCCTAAGTAGAGAAGGATTTCTTAATAACAAAATAAAACTCAAACTGAACACAAACAAAGGTAAATAGGCAGTCAAATCTGTAAAGTTAATAAATGTCAATATCTAGCCTTCTTATAAGTACATTGAAAAAATGCACTTAGATAGGTCCATTGGCAAGAAACTCTTAGAGGCTATGTTGCTAGAATTTTAACAACAAAAAGAGTACTAATAGTTTCGGTGGATCTCGAGATATTGACAAGAACTTCTACAAAATTTGATAGAGGGTTGCCTTAAATATCCTTAAATAAAATGACATGAGATGAAATATTTTGCGACTTTTCTTCTTCTTCGTGAACAGTTATTAGCATTGAACTCCGTTGAGGATGCTCTGACTCTGACGGCTTCCCAACTCGTCAAGACTGACATCCTTTTCTCTTCCTCGACAAACTTTTGGCGTGGGTAATGGCTTACATCTCCCGGAACCATAGTAGCTGAAAGGGTACACTTGCAGATCCTGTGAGCTTCAACCATGACTAGATGTTCGTGGGGAATTAGCAAAGCCCATGAGCAATGATGGTTTCTTCGTGGGCGTTGAGTGTTGCCGACAACAAGTTTTTTTTTTGTTTTTTAATTTTTGTTTATATTTTTCTACACGAGCAGTGATGGTTTCTTTGTTGGCGCTCATTTTTTACGACAACAAGTGCTTTTTAATTTTTTTTAGTTTTAGTTTTTATTTTTCTACACGAGCAGTTTCTGGTGGGCATTGATTTTTCACCAACAAGTAACATTTTTTCCAACTTTTACTACTTAACCATGATAATCTCAGAAGAGCTGATATCGTCATTAGTTCATAATATAATTTAGGAGGAGTCAAAGATTAAAGCACAGAGTACTCTGCATTCCTAGATTCTTGTACAATAACAAAGCATTCATAATTAAAATGCAAATATACTTATCTTTAGAGCTATACATTTGTCAACAAATTGATTTGTTGGCTCTCTTTTTTTTCCTTTTCCTCTGACCCTACTTTGAATACAACTTACCACAGATGTCTCGCTCAAAACACAATCATTCTCATAAAAGGTACCCAAATTACATCACAATCTTCCTTTACTAACAACCCAAAGTACATCATATCATAATATTGCTAACTACATTAGTTAAAGCCACAGTTCAATACAAAGTTTTGTAGAATTCGGGCATTGGCTGGAGAGACATTGATCCACTAGAGCACCTAGTCGTCTAAGTTCCAAAATACAGTTGGTTGGCTCGTGAAGCAAAAAATTTGTGTTCAACCTTGTAGTTTCACGAACACAAACTTTAGTTGAAATGCCAACACAAACCCAACATAAGTTAAAGAATATATGCAAGAAAAACAAAATCCAAATATTATGCAAAAAGTACAGGCTCATGTAAAGCAAGGGAAAGGAAGTAAAAGTAGCTACCAATTTGATCCTTGACTTGGGGAACGTAGGTGAAGTTATGTCGTTGTAGGACGACACTTTGCTTTAAAAGAAAAAAAGGGGGGACATTAGAACATACAGTAGCTAAAAATAAATCAGAACAATACAATAATCATCCAACCTCAGTTTAGCTTCCAAATAGATTCATCAAAATCTCATTCTGTAGCAACTTTGCAGCAGCCAAGCAACATTCTAAATTTTTCAACAAAAATTATTCGAGTTCGTTGAACTTTTGCCCAATCTGTGTCCAAGTATATATATCTTTCATGATCTAAGAGATTAAAAAAACCCACAACATCAATTACCTCATAGAAGAAGAGATGAAATTAATCAAACAACTAAAATTCTACTTCTTAGAAAAAGCCCCAAAGGTTGAGGTACGACTTTAGGAGCGAAGGTTTTGTAGAACCTTCGTGGAAAATACCCGAGTCTTAGAGATCTGTTTTCTTCTTTAAGTTCTTCTATTTCCTCCTCACTCATTCTGTCGGTTTCTCTCTCCCGAATGGAAGCATTGATGCTGAAGGAGGAGAGTTGTGTTGTCTCCATGTGGGAGAACTTTTATCCCCGCTTTTCATCTCCATTTGTTTTCAGATTTTGGTATATAAAACTTAGACGAAGATGTTCTCTCCCGCTTTGGTGCATTTTTTGCAATTTTTAAAATTTGGTACAAGCCTAAGAGTTGTCCCAAATTTCTCTCAACGGGCTCCGAGTTACTCCACCAGGATGAAGATCATGCTTTTGCGAGTGGATTTTCACCAACAATAACTATTTCATTGAACAGACTATATGGCCAGAAAAATATCGCCAACAACCACAACAATAGCTTCAGCGATTGGTCTTGACGGATCCAAGTGGTAGTGGAATAGAGTTTTGGTTCCCAAGTGTCAACAACGACCTACCCCGTCAATTTACATGGATATGCATTACTAAACCACTTGTGCTTATTAGAAATGAACTATGAGGTGATTAGCCGACGAGCATACCGTGGTATTATACGCAGTAATAATTTTTTAACAAAATATTGACTAACATTTTCGAAGCCGTGGACAAAGATTGGGCTTTAATGATGGGAGAAAGGGGAACTTATCAATGTACATAGCCTATTAGCTTTCCACAATTACTAACTCAATTTTCTTACACTCCAACACACACTTATACAACTCGTCTTTGTCCTTTTTTGGCACAAGTGACAAGCACTTGCACCTCATATTTGGAAAGCATTTGATAATGTATGTCACCCTTGTTGCGAAGACAAGACAATTGTCTTTCGAAGGCCCTTTTGAACCATTTAGTAACCTCATCGGTACATGACTTAACTTGCAGAGTTTAAAGAACTTAGACCCCTTCGCCATGCCACGTCTCCGTCATTGGCTTTTGTTATCTTCCTTAGTAACCAACATGCATAAAACATAACATATTTAGTCAAAATTTGAGTATTGGCAACCGAAAGTCCTTCTTGGCTATACCGACTAAATCCTTCAATCATAATATGCAAAGAGTACATACAAATGATAAATACATTTCTGTCTGTCATCGAGAACATGTTGCTACTGAACTAACCTTATAACTCTAATTAAAAATCATTACGTGATTGGTTGGAATCCTCGGATCTCACCGGAGAAGACCTTCTGAGTGCATAACGTGTTGTCTGTTGCGATTTCTCCACTTGGACCCTTCTGTTGGATTGTTGCACACCACTACACCGGCCTCCACCTCTTGCAAGTCTGGGAGCCATCAAATATTGTATGGGTACCTGAGAAATACAATAAATATGTATTTGTACTTGCAAATACAATGTAAATATGGATATTGCAATTGGTATCTCATTGGAGTTAGAAACTAATGACCTTGAAAAAAGAACAAAACCAATATCTAAAGCATCATTGCAATAAATAACATCTATATATTCTTTGTCATATTATAGCCAACTGGATTGGAGAGACTTTTAATAGTTTTATCCAAAAAATTCTACAGCAAGAGCTGAGGCTATTGATCATTAAAGGATTTTCCAGCTGCATTGACAACAAATATGCCCTTATTGTTGGCTTTTGTGCACAATCGAGGTTTTGATGATTTCAATAAATGGATGAGTTTACAAAATGGACATCTATAAAGACAAAGACAATTTGACGAAAATAGCTAAACCTTGAAAAAAGAAGAACAAGAAAATGCAAGGAGCTTAAAATGAAGATTCAAGACCTTAGGGTATAATCCTTGTAACTCTTTATTTCACATTTGACAAGGATTTGAATCACGCACTTGCATATTTTTCAAAACATGCATAAACCGTTTTAAGTTTTGTTTGAAAGATTAAAATATTTTTATAGGTTTCAAAACATCCCAATCAAACCTCTAAACCTTCATATACTTATGCGAAGTATGTCTTCCAAATTGGGTGTTTAAAAGTGGTCAAAAACCCTGTTTTTAATAGAACCAGATCATGCTTAACTTGAGGAGGTCGACTGGCTGTTCAAGCGGTCGACCGGTACTTCAACCGCCTCATGTAGCGGTCGACCGGTTGGTTTTGTCAAAAGAGTCGTTGAGCTTCTGACAATATGACCGTTGAGTAACGGTAACTTGAAGCGGTCGACCGACTCATTTTAGCAAAAACTCCCAACAGCTAGAAACGTCTAGTTTTCATATGTGGCCTATAAATACACCTTCATTTCGTCTAAAATGATAAACCAAACGATCACATATCAATTCTACTACTTGAGAAATATTATAAACCTTCTTATTCTATATTTCTCATAGCATTCACACAAAACACACTTTCATATCCTTGTCTTTGTGTGAATAAAGAGATAAAGCCTTCATTTTCATATCTACTCTATCAAGAGAGTTTTTGTTCTTCCATTTACCTATCCAAAAGAAGTGTTTCCTTTAGCGAGGTTGTTCACTAAAGAAGAAGCTTTGAGAGTGTATATCTCAAGCTTGGTGAGGTTGTGAGTGGTGAGCCAAAAAAACCACTTGGGTGGGTTTGAGTGTTGAGCCCGGGAGAAAACACTTGTACGGTTCACTAGCACCCGGAAGCTAATGTGTAAAGCTATTGAAGAATAGTGAAAAACCTCAAGGCTCGGTGAAGGAGCTTGAGGGGTGGATGTAAGCGGGTTTGCCGAACCACCTAAAAATACTTTGTTTGCTTCTCTTATCCCTACTCCTTACTTTAGCACTTATTTACAGTTCCGCATATTATATACTTGTGCTAAAGTAGTATTTACTTGAAACACAACTTTGGGGGTTTTTAACCGAAAAGTTTAGAAAACCAATTCACCCCCCCTCTTGGGTTGCCTTAATCCTGAAACTAGGACTCATACTTATATGTCAAGCAAACACAAACTTTTTATGATAACTTGTGTATTCTATTCGCAATAAAGTCAGCAAATCTTTTCAAGCAAATTCAAGATAAATAGCGAGTCACTAAACACAACATGACCACTTGAACTATGTTACTCACAAAGCTTTACCTTCCACTAGATGGGGTAGCTCCTGTAATGAAATAGATTAAAAGTAGTTACGCTGTAAAAATTTTAAAGCCCAAGTCAAGTGTTATCAAACAACGATTACGTAACCTATGTTCAAGTCAAGACTCTAACCAAAATATAGACATTGTCATCTGATTTGTCACTATCATGTGTTAGCTCGGAAATGTCATATTCAAATGGGGTGGATTCGGATAGCTGTGTCTCATCACTGTCCGAATCTTTGATAAAATATTTTTCACAATTCCAACCTTAGCTTCAACATTCACTATTGTTGATACATCAACTGGTTCGAACTGAGCATCTTCCCGACGCAAAGCTATTTCTAAATCTAACGTTACAGATTGAGTTTGTGTCGTTTAAGGCTTTATTTCATCCTCTAGGTATGCGTCGACAACTCTATCTACCTCCATTTGAACATATGCCACTAATAGGCCATCAAATTCATTTCTAGGGACACTCTTTTGGACCACTATCCAGTTAGAGACGTATTTGAGGTCGTCAATGTAAAACACTTGGTGTGATTGTGTTGACAATATAAACGGTTCTCCTTTGTATCAACGTGTTGTATTCACGCTCATTGTTTGTCCTTCAGCCCGCACTTCACGTATTTTATCACCAATGTCCCACCAATTACACTTGAATAAGTAAATTTTATTTTCGCTCACGTAGAGAAACTCCTAGATGTCGGTTATTTACCCATAGAAATCACAAAGATTAAAGTCACGTCATCCCTCCACCACCATACCGATATTTTGTATGCAATAATTTTGTTTAGGCCAATACGTGACAAATTGTTTGTCATTCATGATACACCTCGCATATTTGTTGACCCATTGATCAGGACCGCACGTAAGTGCATACATTTGTTGATTAACATCACTTCCATTTTGTAAAGGCATTATTTTAATCTACATATAAATACATAGAACGTGTCAACAGGAGATCCATTCCTCACCTTTTCGCAACGATCATTGAGGAAAACAAATCAAGGAATTATTATAGAGAAATTGTGCATAAAATTTAGTCACTTTTGTAATATATATACTTGACAAGACATTAAAAATACCTCAACAACAATATATGCCTCAACGAATGAGTCCTTCGTCCGATATCTATTACGCATAAACTGTTTTAACTTGCCTAGGAATTGCTCCACGGGATACATCTATTTACACTGGATCGGGCCTTCGCGCATAGCTTTTTGTGCCAAGTGAGTAGCCAAGTGGACCATCACATCAAAAAATGAAGGAGAGAATATCATCTCCAACCTACATAGGGTTATAACGATTTCTTCTTGAAGTCTTGACAAATTTTCGATGACTAATGTTTTTGAACAAACAACCCGAAAGAAGGAACTAAGATCCATCAATGCCTTGCTGATGTCACCGTTTAAGAAAACACGAATATTGACTAGGAGCAAACACTGAAGGAAAATGTGGCAGTCATGTGACTTCATCTCCGAAATCTTGCAATTAGAAGATTTACGCACCGTCCAACATTTAATGCTCGCATATATAATCGTGGTTTTTCAACTCATTAGAAGAAATGAACTATGTGACTTTTCTTTGGAAAAGTGTAAGCTCGAAGTAGGATAACATGTTACATATAGAGATCTGGACATGCATATGTTAAATCATTTCATTTTAAAGCCAATAAGCGCATTGGTTACACTGAGGTACTCGGTTGATGCTCATTAACATACCTCTTTACTTTATCGTGAAGTGTCAAATATGTTGAAATAGTTGTTGATTTAGTGTTGTTAATAAGAATCTAAAGCACTATAGTTTGCATGCTAAGATTTACAACTAATGTAAGGAAAATAGATCAAATACTTGGTGTTTGCAACCGAACAACATATTGTTAAGAAGTTGAACATCAGTACTTTGTTTTGCCTTGATAATGAATAAGTTTGTTTGATGATTTAGAGGGGATGTAAAATGTTAATTAATTGGCGTATTCAGCTCTGGAAAAGAGATGAAATTATTGGAGTAAAGCACGTGTTTAAAAAGCTACTAAATTTGAAGGATGGTTTGATGTAGTCTTTACTTTACTGCTAGCTTAGTTTTATAGTGCATCTTGCACTATAAGCTCTCTGAACATGTACTTTAGTGATCTAACAAAATTTGATTGAGAGTTAATAGTTTGATAGAGTAAAAAAAATAGGCAAAAAACATGAAACTAGCAAGCCTAGTGAAATTGGGTGAAGTATAAAGTATGTCATAATAACAAAACTATTTTTCCAAACTCTTGGGCCAAAAGAAAAGTTTTGTTAGAACCCTAATTTGTTGTAGCACTAATTACAAATGAACATAATTGAAAAAGATTTCATTATTGTTCCATAATATGGAAATAAATAGGAAATCTAGCTTTTGTGCATTTATTTAAAGCCAAATTTTTTTAAGGACCAAATTAATGGATTTGGAAAAGAAAAAGGATAAGGTATTATTTTGCATAACCTAATAGTTAGAATAGAAATGTGATACAGATCCCCTGTAATTCCTAGGTTATTGCAGTGGGTGCAATTCTTTAAATCCTTACCCTTTATTCAAAATAAAAGGTGGAGATGATGACACATCATCAATCCATGTCAAAAATTTAAAATAATGTTTAAAAGTTTAGAAAGTGAATGTTCAGACCATCCAATTTCAAACGACGTTTAAGGATTACTAACGTCTTTGCCTCCCTTCATTTTTGTTTTTTTCCTTCCAATTTTCCTTCTCTTACAATCGTTGAGTGGCATCCTCACTATTTTCCCTTTGCCTTCTAAATTTATTTCATCATTTACCCTTTCTTTTTCGTTTTATGGGATGCTCTTTCGTCTCCCTCTTTTCCATGTGTTTTTTACCGGAGTTCTTCTTCAACAACACATTTTTGCTTTCCATTTTCCTCTTTTTTTGTCTTTCCCTCTCACTCTTTCAAAACTGGAGACCGACTGACCACAAACAAAAAATGCTTGGTGAATAGAGAAAGACTCGCACCTGACTCACCGACAAAGAAAGAAAAAGCTTTCATCGGTATTATTTGCGGTCCCAACTTCTTTTCTTTTATATTTTTTTCTCTTGAGATTGTGGTCCCATTTTGGCCTTTTTTTACTTTAATTTCATATAAAGTGTATTGTTAGTACTCATGTCTTTAGATTTTGTTTATTCTTCTATTATACTTTGCTCTTATTTATTTTGTTTGGATTTATATTTTATTGTTTGGCTTTTTATGACAAAAAAAAATCAGCAGTTGTATTTTGTAGGCAATGTATATACTATACGTAAACTAAGCTATTAATTGCATGTGCTCCCTTCACTCTCTTATCAACATATATGTATATAGACAATTTTCTTTGTTGGCATTGTATAAACTATTTTGGTGCTTTCACATAACTATTTTGGTGGGATATTTTTGGTTTTTCAAGCTAACAAACTTTTTATTTTTAATGATCTTCAAACAGAACAATAAACACCTCTCAATACTTGGATCTCGAATTTGATTGGACACTTGTATGGATATGGAATTTAGTATCATGGAAGAAGCATGGAAATATTGGGAGAATTACTGTAGACGAATGGGTTTTAGTGTTAGGAAGTATTTTCAAAATAAAAGCAAGATGTATGGCGAAGTGACATAAAGAGAATTTGTATGTGCTAAAGAAGGTGTTCGAAGAGTAGGTAAAAGAGATAATTTGGCCACCCGCCCTTGAGAACAAGCAAGGACTAGCTGCCCTGTACGACTGTGTCTTTCATTAGCTTGAGATACTGAAAACTACATTGTTTATGATTTTATTTTTGAACATAACCATGTACTTCAGCTTTCAGAAATTGTTCATATGATGAGATCACAACGAAATATGTATGAAGTCCAAGCATTGGCAATTAATTTGGCATATAGTTCAGGAATTTGACCTAAGGAGGCACATGAGCTAATGAGTAAAGAAGCTAGTGGAAGGGCTGATCTTGGATATATTGAGCTTGATCATAGAAACTACCTTCGAACTAGACAACAAAGAAGCTTCATATATGGTGAAGCAGGTTGTTTGTTAAGGTACTTTCAGCAACAAATGATTAAGAATTCATCCTTCCATTATAGAGTACAATTGGATAGTGAAGAACGCATAACTAATGTTTTCTGGGTTGATAGTAGAATGATATTTGATTATGCTCATTTGGATGATGTTGGGTTGAGAAGCAACCAAAAAGAAGAAAGAAAGAATATAACAAATAGGCATGGTGGGCAACAAATGTTGAAGTTATTATTGTACTATGGTAATTTTTTATATACTTAATCATGTAAATCTTAGGCCATATTTTATAATGTAGGAAATTGAACATGCATCTTATTTCGAAGAAAGGGTAGAAAATGAAGAATCTCAAGGACACAGGCTTGAAAACAACTATGTTGAGTTTTTAATGGTAAACTTCATTACAAGTTTCGCTTATTTTAGCTCTTGATTGATTTTCTTGCAATTTTTCTTCTAAATAATTTATGTGACAATGTAGGTGTCATTTGGTGATACCACTTTCTTCTCGCCTTCTCATACATCAAATGTTATTTGTAGTGCTCAGGTAAAAATATTTTTTTCACTACTGAGAGAAAAGTAAATTTGTAAGTAGAGACAAATATTATATCAACACATCAAGTAGGTGGAAATAGTCAAATATTTAACATATCAAGATCCTTGGTTTAATGTAAATAACATTAATATTTGACTATTAAACTAAAAGCAAGGCATAGGAGTACAGAACAACCCAAAAATCAAGTTCTCAAAAACTCAATACAGAGCAACGGCAGCAAGCAACAAGACAACAACAATACAAATACTACTTGATAACAACATGAACACTGAGGCATACTTTGTGCTGCGATAGAAAAATCCATTTCTCTAGTTTTGGAAAATTAAGAGCCTTAAGCAATTACAACTGTTATACTTGACATCGTTTACGTGTTTGATGAGAAATTGATTACTTTAGATTTCATTTTTTCCTGCAATTGAAATATTGAATGGAGATGTACAATGAAAATAAACAAAATCCTACACAATACAAAATTATGAAGTACACACCCACAATCACATTGAAGTAGAAGGTAATCATATAAATCCAAATACATTGACCTAGAAGGCATTTATAAAAACCTCAAATATACACAAACTGAGGACCTAAAACACTTTGCCTAAAAAAAATTGGAAGGATGAATGACCAAACAACATGCCGAAAGACTCCAAATTTAACAAACTTCGGAAACTTTAACGTACAAACTAGATTACAAGCTATAATGATTAAATTTAATAGGCAAACATTAACATGCCGAAAGACTCCAAGGACGATGGGCAACCTCGTCATGATCCGATTGGCGTAAAAAGTAAGAGAGGAAGGGTAACGGCAAGGGCAAGAGGCAGCGACGACATGGCTAATTTTTTTCTACGATGGCCCATGGTGTGAAGAAGGCAATACCCACAAATTAGAGAAAATAAAACAAACCAGAGAAAGGGAAAGAACATACCAACGAAAGAAATAAAAGAGGAGGGCGTTAAAGAGGAGGAGAGAGAATAAATGGCAAGAACAAGAGGCAGTGACGACATTGTACAATGGTCCATGGTGTGAAGAAGACGATACCCACAAGTTAGAGAAAATTAAACAAACCAGATAGAGGAAAGGATGGCGTTAAAGAGGTGGAGAGAACTATCCTCAAACGTATTATGGTCTGTGAACATCCACTTTCAAACTTTCAAACATTATTTTAAATTTTTGACATGGATTGGTGATGTGTCCTCATCTCCACCTTTTATTTTGAATAAAGGGTCAGGATTCAAAGAATTGCACCCCTACAATGACATATGAATTGTAGGGGATCTACATCCATAGAAATATGAAAAGTAATAGTGTTTCAAATCACTAACGAAATGTATAGAAATGTATTAGAAAGAAAAGGAGAAAGTGGTTTGTTAGTGTTGTTCTTTGGAAGTGTTGGGTCTTGTGTTTTGTTTTGAGGTCCTTGATGCTTAGTTGGTTACTGATTCATGACATGGAAAATAAGGATATGAATATATATATTGGAGTAAAGTAGCATTTAAAAAAGGTTGGTTGATCAACTAGATCTGTCATGCCCCAAACGCTAGCCCGAAGAGGCTAATGACAGTCGCGAGCATTCCAAACAATGAATGCTCCAACGCATTTACTAAAAACTTGAAGTGAAATTTTTTTTAAAGACTATCCTACCCATTACTATATTCAGAAAATAAGAATTTCTTAGGTTCAGTAAATACTATTCAGAGATACGAAATAAGAACATGTAACCATGTCAAACAACAAACATAGGAAGACATTCAGAAACCAATTCTCATGGTCCCGAAATATAATTACAGACCAAAATATACGTTGTTTAGAAGACTTAAGTCTCGAAGACTGAACAGACCAAGACCACCATACATTGGAGGTTCATGTCAGTACCCTCAACAATAACTCAGAATATACATGAATTGCAAGATAGGGAAGGGCAACCTTGTCAACCCCCCACCTCGGGTTCTAGATCCTCCTCATGAATTTTCTCACCTGAAATATAGTCCAGAATGATACAATTTAAATTATGTGAGTCGAATGACTCAGTAAGGGTTATGCATGACATGAACATGGATGACAGGTAAAATATGTCAGGATGAATGAATGTTCATGTATGCAACTCTTGCACTTGAAATTTGACTTAAAAATTTCTTCATCATATTTTGGCTCCTTCTATCGCTCCATTTACCCCTGAAGTCAGGGTTGTGCATTCCCTTCGGAACCATTCCTCTTTCCCTTGGGAATATGTCATTTGGTCGAGCTAGCCCTTGATGTGGCCCCAGGCCTGGTGGCTAGACACGACCCTTAGAGGTCTACACCTTCTCGCATTCGTCCTTCAGTGTGGTTGCACATACCTAATGGACTACGCATCCTTCTCGCATTCGTCCTTCGGAGTGGATGCACCTATCATACTTAGGTACGGTACCGACCATCCTATTTAGCCTCATAACATATCATAACGTAACATAAAATTGTACTTTCATTTACATAAAACTTCTCTTTCTTCCTTATGAGAAAAATAAGTGCAAATGCTCATGACGTGCTCATGTCGTGCTTGATGATAAATATCCATGATGTGTATCATTCCAGTTTTTGGAAAAACATAATTTTCCACTTACCTTCGTCCACTTGAGCTTACGGTGGCACCTTGCCTACAAATGAGTCATACTAATGTCATTTAGAGGTTTACTAGATGTAGAGAATAATATTTCAATTAAATTCAGCACATCATACAAAATCACCCATGCTTATAAACTACTCAATGGTGATCCTACAATGTAAGGTTCTATCTTAAGGTTGTTGAAGCCATAAGACTTGGATGGCAACTGATCCTTACACTAATTGTCATAACATATTAAAATTCCAGGTAATTTGGAGCTTGTTTGCCTCTCGAAAGATTTATCCGAAAATGCAAGTTGCTGAGGATGTCCAAGCGGACAGCCCCGACGTCTCCAGCTTCAAAATTCATAACTTCAAAAACATAGCTCCAAATTACATGAAATTTCATTTAAACTATTCTTCTTTCATAGTTCAAGCTTGAAGATAAAAATCACAAACATCGGAATTACCATGCATTTTCAAAAACACTTCATATCAGATGAAATTCCTAGAGTAACACTGTTGCTGCCTCCAGCTCGGCCTTCCACTTTCAAAACACCACAACCTATGCATTACATCTCTAAATCACACAAAATTTACCTTAAAATGTTCTTATTTCACAAACTTAAATTTCAAGACTAGATTAATAAAATTTGGACTTAAACTGATCACTTTAAGACACTTGAAATGAGAAATAATTATAGACGTGCAAGGCTGCTGGCAGCTTGACGTCGAAACCTTTAAAAACTCATAACTTATTCAATGTTTATCGGAATGACCTGAAGTTTGGTTTAAAATCTTTTAATTTCATAGGCCTATGCTCTATCCTAAGGTCAAAGGGTAAAATACGGTATCGAGACTACCCTAAACCAAGCCTAATGATCTGCAGAATGTGATTTCAGCAACCATTCACTCACTCTCTCCATGCCATAATCACATTCAAGAGTCTATTTAAACCCCTAAGGAGGTGCTGACATTTATAGAAGCATCCATGACAGCAGAGGAGAAGTTTTGCTCTCCTCTCTCCATCTTATCGCACTTCAATCTATTCAATATCAAAAGGAAACACCCAAAGTCACAACGTGTGTACATCCGGCCATGCATGCCCATTCTCTTTTAGATTCTGCCCAAAACCCCATAACAAAAGCTAATCTCGTAAAGTTTTCCACTTCAGCGATTCTTAAATCAAAAACTTAAAGTAACACAACGGTTCTATCTTCACCAAGCCCATGCCAATGCATTATCATTCACTATCATTAATGACCAACCCGAGGCTTATTATCCCTCAAGAAGTCTATGTTTGCCACTGATATGGGTTACAATATACTTCAATCATATCAATCATGCACATCAGCTATCTTAGCAAGGAAGTCCTAAAAGATTTCCTACAATTTTCTTTTAGACATTTCCTCACATACTTTCTACACATTAAGAATTCGTCCAATCTTCATGTAGCAACTTCTCTCTTTATTCTAGATTTTAAAACCTCAGTTTTTTTTCAAACTAAGCAAATTAAATTAAAACTTTAACATAGTAGTTGAAAGTATACATGCAACATTACAACCCAATAGGTCCGGCCCCTTATTTCAAGATCCTAACCTTAGCAAGTTTCTGTTTTCAATCTCTATTCTTATCCTACCCGTATATGTTCTTAGTTCACATATTCTCTCCAGCAACATCACTCATTTGCAAGCTCCTTTGAACTTCAACCCTTTAAGATATCATAGGACAACACCTCACACCACAACCATTACATATTCGGCAATGCATGTGCAAAACAAGTTTCAGATTCTTGTCAATGCCTTATCCTTTCTTTTAAGCTTTTCCATCATACAACTGCATCAATGTTACCCTTGAAACCCTAATTCAAGATCCAACCATGCATGCCTTCCTAGACTCCAAGATTTTTTTTTTATTTCAACTAAGAGACAACAACAGATTCCAACAAAGAGGCAACAACAGAACCCAACCAACACCCAACAAGGCTCACGGTTTTCCTCATTCACAACCCTAGGGTAGTTTGCATATCTACCATCCAATTCCAGCTCATCTAAACCCTAATCTAACATGCAAACAAAGATCAATAGAGGGCAGAAATAGAAACAAACTCTAACAATTTCCTACACAACACTCACAGGTCCTAAGCATTTCTTTTGAACCCAAGTGTTAGAATTTCTTACCTTGGCTTCTCCTAGGTTTTTTTTCCTACTGCAGGTGGCTGAGCTCTCCTTCTTGTCTCACGGTAAGCTTCTCCTCTTCCTCTCCTTCCCTCTTTCTTCTCTTCTTCCTCCTTCCTCTGCTCGGCTTCCCTCCTCATCTCTTCTTTCTTCTTCTCCTCTCTTCTTCTTCTTCTCCTTCTCCTTCTCCTCCTCCTCCTTCTTCTTCTCCTCCTCTTCCTCCTCCTTCTCCTTCAATGAATGATTTATTGGTTTAAAGCATGGACATTAATTTGAACTAACAAGTTAGTTCAATGTTAACATGGCTCGAATATGAGAAATTAATTGCTAAATGAAACTAGACTTAACATGAAATGAATTAATAAAAGTTGATTTGAGTGAAATATTATTGTATCAATCACGAGAAGATGTGCAAGCATGGTCTTGACATAATACAATGGGTGGCCTCCAGGGATATGGAGTAGGAGTCTACCTTGTACTGTTCTGGGGAGGACGAAAATCACTGAATAGTGCCAAAGGATGAGGAAGCGGGACGCACAACGTTGACGTTGGAGGTTAAAGAGTGTGTAATGGAGGATGGATAAAGTGAAATCTAAGTCTTTGACTAATTTGAAGAACACAAGGGATCTAAAATAAGAAATAAATTCTATCATCTACTCATTTAACTACTCATTTTATATTATTTTCATTCATTATTAATTATCTTCTATGCTTGTTTGATAACATGATCTCTATTCTGATTTTACTAAATCCTTATGTCTCACCTCGTTTGTTGTTTATGTTGTGTGTCTATATTCATAACAAACCATGCGAGTTCATGAGGTCAGATAGGTTTTCAAACTTGGAACCTAGTTTAAGCGGTCTAGATCCTGATTTGGGTCTCAATCATCCATGATGCAGTGCTCAAACATCGCTACCCTGATATGATTGTAATGTTGTTCAGCCAGGGGCAAGATTATGTGACGTCTTTATGTAAATATCTTTTATTGGATTGGGGCGTCTGCTATATTTTCTATGGAAAAATTTATTCGGGAGGGGACTCATTTTCTTCTAGTAAATATGGTATTTTATACGCTCTATTAGCAGTAAGTTGTTGCTATCATTTATGTTCTGTGGACACAACTTGTATACAAGTTCAGGTTTAAACCGTGCATAAATATTTTGGTACCTACTTTCCTTATGATGTACTTTACCTATTGTGGGCCATATTTTTTATCGAATATATATTTTAGGATGGGCTTGTGAACACCCTATTTTGATTATAGCCAATTGTTTTTAACTTTTTATAGATCCTCATAGTGAAGGATGGCCTCTTTAGTCTTATACTATTATGTTGATATTTCTATATTTACTTTGAGCAAATGCTATTAATGTCATGTTATATTTAACTAATTGCTACTTGCCTTTCGCTTTTATCTTAATAGAGCGCGCATAAATTAGTATTATATTTCTATATAGAGAGCTTAAAGGTTAATAAAGGTGCGGGGAGTCACACAGGCTCACAACAAAAAATATGCACAAAAAGCAGGCTACCAGAGAAAGGGGCTTTTACCCCACTGCAGCAGAATTAGAAGGACCGAAAGTGCTCAACAAATGGGCTTTTACATGCAAGGGTGTCAATGAAGGTGATCTGATTTTCTCAGAGTAAGAAAATAACCATAATCACGAGTGGAACTAGGAAAAATACACAAGCTCTATATGGGCGGGAATGATTTCAATTCCATTTCTCTAAACTGTGTAACAAATAACAGTTTCTAAGTAGAGAGCCAGAGGATCCCATGTTGCCCAAAGACTTGAAAAAGTCTCAGACGGGGGGACCAAAAAATGTTTACTTAGTAGTGATAATAATCATTAAAAAAAAGGATTCACTGCGACATCTCATTGAAATGAGCCTTTACTCAAAAACGGAACATCACCAAAACTGATATGATAGAAGGCATGGTTTGATGAAGTCATCTTCATTCAGTTCCTCGGCAAAAGGCTCCATCACAGCATTGTGGGGTCTAAGAATACAAGTTTCATGATTCCACCTGCTTGAGATATCCAGATGCACCCTTACTTCTTTATCTTATCTGTCGTAATGTATGTCGTTTCAATCGAATTTCTAAAGGTACTGATCCTGTATTCTCTCTTTGTTCTCTTCCCACCACGTCTTTGCATGCACCTCCCCAAACCTTTCTCGGCTGTGCAAATATAAGTGAAAATTGTCAAAAGCTGCCTCACCCTAGAATAAAAGGTCCTCATAAAATATGACAAAAACAGTATTGACATGCCAAATAAAAGGTCCTCATTGTCCTAGGCAGTTGTCGATATTGGAAAGAAGTTATATTCAGAGCATTATAATTAAAACTCTGTCGCATAATGACATGCCAAATGATGCAACAAGGAGAATGAGGTAGAGAAACTTAATTTAATTACCTGAACCTGACACGCCGGAGCTCCTTAGTGCCATCAGCTAATTGTCTGATAGTAATGTATACTCCAGGATCATCTTCCACTATCCATTCTGTCTCAATGTCACTGGCATTGCTAATGGAAACCGAAGCCTCGTCTCTAGATGAGGTTGTCGTCCGTGATGCATCCATAGATGATGCCTCTCCCTTTGGGCCACCCATACCATAAGTACTTGACCCTGCATTGTAATGGTGGCTGCCACCTTGATCCACATGGTCAGATGGGTAGTACCCTTTACTTCCAGAGGTTCTATGGTAATTCCTTGGTGTCCACTCCTTGTTCAATGATGATCCTATAGGGCTTTCCCTTGCTGATCCAAGCCTTGAGTACGAAGAATCTCTTTGCTGCTGAAGAGTAAAAGTAAGGTCAGTAACAGCAGATTACAAATCAGCTATATGATGGTATAAACTACATAAACAAACATCTTAAATTGCATAGTGGGAACCCAAAATCGTCTCAAGCACACAAATAAGATCCATATATTTTGAAGCACTGCCAATTTTTGCTTTTTCAATGCTACTAAAGCAAATCCAGCCCAACAAAAAAGGAAAGATAGGAAAAACTGCATGGAGGAAACTGTTTCTTGAGTCTTTTTCTCAAAACAGATATTATGTATAAATGCTTAATTGGGTTGTCATAGAAGACAGAGAAAAATGTGTGTTGTTTAGGGGGATGATCGTTAGTTTTAAAGTGCATGTCCAACACAAACACTTTGAAAGGTCCCAAGTCTGCACACATCTTTTGATAGCTCTCATGAGAACAGACACAACCTGAGTCTCTGGCAGTGGTCAAGGATTACATTAAGCAAATAATCCAGTATACCCAGACAAAAATAAATAAATCTCTCCTCAAGACTTGCAAGGATTAATCTGTTCACCCGAGCCAAAGGAACCTCACTGGCTCTATAGAATACTGTCCCAATTAAGGAGGAATAATGTTGGCATATTCAGGGGTTCAACATTACTAGAGGGGAAATACAATGTTGTACTGCGGATGACACAATTGCTTATTCCATGAAGGATGGACAGCATAGCATGTGACTAGACAAAGTCTGAAGCATTTATAGTGTGTAGCCCACTGGTTAAATATGCTAATCAAGTATGATAAAAGTGATGACATACGTAGCTATTTACCTCATCCTCAGACCTCGGGGGACTGTGAAGAGCTTGCCTATTGAATCTCTGGACATTGTAGAGCTCCATGATCCGATCGTAATTCTCACCCCACCATCTCTGTGCTTCCCATTTATTGAACATCTCTCGGCTGCAAATTCAAATGGCAAGTAACATCAGTTTACGGCTGCACAATGAATTAAGATTGGCTAACAAAAATACTTGAAGGTATTTAAAGAAATCCTGTGTTCTAAAGGCCCAGTGGTTTGACAATCTGTCTCATACACTATCATCATGGAGACAGGACTAATCAATGCGGACTGTTAAATCCAATCAAAGGGAGCTACAAGACTTTGGACCTGGTAGTACAGTTGTAGGCCGTGCTAGGGCTTAACCATAAGTCAGTCAAATAAATGTCCTCTAGAGGTTGATTTCCAAGACATCTTAGGCACCTCAAAATCATGAATAATTCTCAACTCAATTTATTTAGACACCCAGAGGGTGGGGGAGAAAAGATGGATGGTAGTTTATTCCTTTTCTTCCCAGGTATAAGATTCCCGATGCTGGAATTAATCTTCACCATACCTGAAGCGTATTCGTTTAAGATCATTTCCACCATTGGGAAGGGACACAAACGTAATGTGCACACCAGGTTCCACCTGTGCCATCCACTCCTTAGGCTCATCCTCGTCCTCAAGTACCACGTCACAAGACTGAGCAGACACAGACGCCCCTCCAGGTGTCTGGTCACCTCTCAATGCCCCAGTAAATCTCGAGTCAGATCTTGTACCAGGGTGGTGACCTGTACTTGTAAAGTCCCATGCAGGTGTTGAACTTGAGCTTGCACCTCCAAGATAGGGGTATGGAACCCCTTCAGAGATAGTATCAAAGTCTGGATAAGGCCGCTGACCTTTCTTGTAGCTGCTGGGGCCTGTGCAGGGCTTGCATTGCCGGTAAGCACCAGAAAATTTCAATGCCATGTCCTTGATCTACACATCATTAAAATTAATGATTAATAAATACTTGCTAGTTCCATGTATGCGTTCAGCAGAAAATTTGGCTATCATATGTTTACAAATTCAATGGTATAGACCTATTGCCAAGCATTGTGGGTGGAGGATTATGAGTGCCCGAAGAATATGGAGCAATTCCATGAAATGGAAATGTGATTTGCAGGTATCTTACTGGGTTAAAAACTAATGCACTTAATCTACATCCTAATTGTAGTCTAGAAAGTGATCCTATTGGCGAGTCATAAATAGTAGATGGGAAAAGCATCATCACCAGCTCAAGCTAAGCTGTTCCCTACGAGACTGACAGCAGACTTATTAAATATAAGAATGAAGTATATTAAATATAAGAATGAAGTAAGATAACTAGAACTGAATGTGGTCTAAACACGCTCAGTCTTCATTGTGTACAGGCTCATGTATATAGAAGAATTGGGCATACAATGGCCATAAAAGAATGATCTCGCTAATAATTGGAACCGTAGGTTGTACAAAACTCTATTGTAGAGACATGATCAAGACAAGACTGGAAAGAACGATTGAAGAAGGAAACAAGAAATAAAGAATTGCTATGAAATAATTGGAAGAAAAAACGTATCCAAAGGTGAAAGTAAGGAATACATACTTCCAGGGGGTGTCAATTTAGTGGACATAGACTTTCAAATTTCATAGTTCTGTTTCAATAGAAAAATGGGAAACCCAAGAATGGAGAAAATCAGGCGCACAAACAAGATTTGACAATACGTGGCACATGCAATTCCTTTAACTTGAGTGTAGAGAACGGCGTATGTACCATACTGCAATATCTAGACATCAATGTCGGAAAAGACTTTTTTCAGTGTTTCAAAATGAGCTTTCCATGCTTATGTTGCCTCTGAAAGGATCTTTCATCCAATAGACCTCTTCTATTGAAAAGAGCATTTGCAATCGCCTCATGTTCTATGGATGGATTCCGCTTGTGCATATCAAATGTTTTGTTCACGAACAAAGGATCCAGCATTCCAGCCTAGAACTCAGAGCAGTTCGAGGTGCTATTTTCTCAAAATTATCGAGACACACCATTCAGAATAAAGGGTCCATAACGTGAAGTCACTTGTGATGCATTATTAATACATCCAGTTAGTAAAAAACATATCCTCTGTCAACAGAGCCAAAGCGGCCGAGAAAACTACAGCTCAAAGACCAACTTATCAAACAATCTTCAAACCCCACACACCTAGAGTGATCAGGATCAAACCCACTCCCTTCTCTCCTAATGATGGGATATGCAAGTAAGGTCAAAACTGAGGGGATGTTCGTTTGGAAGAAATTTGTAGGATTCTGATAAAATTATGAATATTTAGGTGATGTTAAAGTTGTACTGACATGCGTGCAGAAGTTGTTAAAAATGATTGATGTTTGTAAAAAAAAGGTAATAAAGTGTTGTATTGGAATACGTATGTTTTGTGATGTTTATATTGTAAAAAGAAAAAAGTAGGATCCAAATCCTAAAAAACATCACCTCAGTGTGGCTCCTTCTACTCTCAAGTATCACCCTGGATACTTATGGTTTCCGATACTTCAGTAGAAAAGCTTAAAACATGGACAAACTTACTACTTAGTGGAGAGAATGTATACAGGAAACGGACGAAACCCATGACTTAAGGCTTCTCCACTTGGTGCTAAGATAGAGGTGTTCTGTTCAACGGAACAGAGAAATTTCAGTAGAAAGGCTTAAAACGAGGACAAACTTAGTAGTTAGCCTAGAGAATAGAGACAGAGAGAGGTTTGAAATACCCTTCTCCTCAAAACAGCTTATATTCTATACAAAAAGGTGTATGTTATACAATTTTCTAAATGCCAAAACCATCGCCCAACTTATATCCACTTGTACGGGTCAAGTTAACTTGCTCAATAAAAAAACTTCGCCTAGCAGCTAAATTCTCTTATTGTCTAATAAACTAGTAAACAATGACTGACCGTTTACAAAAAGGAAAAACAAAAGTTGTTTAGGCGTGATCTGGAAATGGAAACAGTGTAGGAAGAGACACAGTCAGAGCTCACAATCTGAAATGTAAATAGTCTCCCTTTTTCTATGTCATTTGATGGTGGCTCTTAAAATCCAGTGAAATCGACAAGAATTCAGCGATGGGTCACTCAAAGGATACTAATAAGGCAGTCTTTTTCTTGATATGCGTCTTGTCTTTTCTCAGATCCCCAAGACTGCTTGATGTGGAATGTGGTAGTCATTACTCTCTCTCTCCCCAATTACCTACAACGACGAAGACTAGACCAAAAGACAAATACTACCACTTCCCAACAGTAAAGATTCTCTCTGGTGTCGGCCTACATACAAGAAAAGTTCCAGCTGCTTGAAAACAGAAACAAAACGAAAGACCAGTCTCAAATTAATCGAAGTCAATCACTTTGAACTAAATGGCTTATCTCCCGCTATGCGTGTGGGAACCATCCGTGAACAAATTCACCATGGAAACGTTTTAAAAAAAAAAGCTCATATCAATTCAAGAGAACAAAACAACTCGTACTAACCTAGAACTTACGTGATTTAGGAAACCGGTTCCACTAACCCACTGCATAAACTTTTCGGAAGGAAAAAATTTAAATAATGTATAGTGCTTCTTGGATACAGACAAATGTAATTGTATTTATAGTTTCCATACGAAACAACCTCTATATAAATGAAAGAAAAAGAGAAACAATAACAAGTGAAAACGAAATCTTCAATAAAAGTGAAAACACATTACAAAGTGGAATAAAAATTACAAGGAACGCCTAGGCCTTCGAGTGGGGGGCAAAAAGGAATGTATTGAGAGCTCACTAATGTGGAATTAACAAAACAAAGAATTATTAAAAGTAGGCAGATGTGAGCATATCCCTGACTCGAGCAGCCCCTAAATAAGGGGATTCTGTTCATACTCTATCTTTCCTTTTTCCTCAGAACAAGGTGGGTCACGCAGATACAGTGGCCACTCTAATGAAAGATGATTGGAGTAGTAAAGTGTTGCTCACTCGAGAAGTTGTCAGCTACCCCCATTGATTGGAAGAGAATTTTGGCCTTATATGTAATAACATCCATTTAAACCAAAAGTGGGGAGGGATTTCATGCAAAGCCGATGGAGAGTACAAATTATATTTGCTCATTTGCTGGAAATCTAAAATATCAAAAGCAAAAAGGGAGAAAAACTCGAGAACCCATAAAACGAAAATATCCACTGGATATCAATCAACAGCGTGGGCGTGACTCTCGAAAGAATGCCAATTTGGGGGTAGAGTTAAGCCTTGGCACGTCAAAAGTTGCACGTGACAAAAATGGAATAAAAGCTGGAGAAAGGAGATTCCATGGTGCATCACACGCAAGAGAAGCAGCTCAATATTAGGCACCCTATAACATTAGGGAGCGGAAAGAGCAGTGGCAGTACGTATATCTCTGTTGGCGTGAAAGATGCCAGAAGACTGGTCCCCAGCCCCCACCATATCTGACCCTAACCTATTGGGGTTACGATTTGGTTTTTTCACGAATATGGCAAAGAAAGTTGCTGAAAAAGCAAGACTGCGGACGAAGGAAACCAGAGAGAGAGCTAGAAATCTATCTATTATATATATATAGTGAGGGTGTAGGATTACGAACCTGCGCCGTCAGGCTTTTGACGGCTTCTTTGGATCTCGGTGTCCCACTGTCACGCGCTCCTACTTCCTCCCCGCCATCCTCTCCCTTCGAGCATGCTATGCATGTAAACATCTTCTCCCTTCTTCACCTCTTTACCCCTGGCACAGCAAATCATTTACATTTCAATACCATAAACGTTGAATATATTGTAATTTTTTTCGTGCTTATATAAGATGAAAATGGTGCTAAAATTATCCCTTTACTTTACAATACTACAAATTATCACTTTATACTGTAATTTCTGGTACAATTCGGACTATAAAAAAACGCTCTTTTTGGAATCTAATCCATCTTTATGCGAAATTACTACACTGCCCATGCTGCTGCATGGATTTTTCTGGGGGTAAATTTGGCCAATTAACAGGAAAAAAAAACAACAGGGTAAGAAGAAAAAAGTACAATCTGCATCTGCTCTTTGGTTCAGGATACATTCCCCGAGTGGACCGCCGCACACCTCTCGGACTTTGGAAATAAAAGTTAGTGTCTTAGTGCTAAATAACCATATCAACTGCTTAGAAGAAGAAGAAAAAAAACAGGTGTACTAAAATCTAGGCCGTGTTAGTATTCAGAATATTCGTAGGATATTGAATATTTTAAGAATTTTATATGATATTAAAGTTGTATTAGGATCCGTGTAAAATTTGTTAAAAGTAATTGTTGTTTGTAAAAAGAGTAATAAAATGTTGTATTGAAATACGTGTGTTTTGTGATGTTTGGATTGTAAAAAAAAATGTAGGATATGAATCTTACAAAAATTATAGGAATCCAACATGCCCCTAATAATTTTACCAAATCACAGGGAAAAAAGAACACGCACACAAACACAGCACTGAAATAACCAATCCAGTCAAATAGAAAATGGAAATTCTTCTGGGTTTCTTTTAGCTCATTTGCCCATTTGATTTTTCTCGAGAAAACAGGTTGGTCCCGGATAGAAAGAGTAAAGCGTATCAAAAGAAAAGAGGGGTCGGCTCGGGATCAGAGAAAAGAATAAAGAAAGCAGTTGAGATATAATTGAAAAAGAAGAATAGAAGCAAAAAATGTGGGCATTTGGGCATTTGAGGGCGGTCTCATTACATTACAGCGACCGACTGTGGGTTTATGTGCGTGCTGTAATGCACAAAGCCGCATAAAAAACCAAAGTTCGTGCAAGCCGAAGTTTCTGACAAACCCCAATTATCACAAGAAAACAAAAACTTGGGTTCCTCTTCTTTTCATTGTGTAAATTACATCCCCTCCTAGCGCTTCGAAGAATTCCAAAAGCAACTTAAGACAACAGAGTAAACTAAAACTTTTTTTTCTCTCTGTTCTGTTTTTTGTTTTGTTTGGTTTTGTTTTGTTTTCCTTTGCTGGTCGAGGTATGAAAGCTGTGTATGAGTGGACAAGGAGACATATGAGTAAGGATCACACACTAGCATTAGAAAGTAGTGCCCCCGTTATTAAATACCGCCATTACTATACGAAAACGACTTACCCAAAGCCAACCCTGAACAAAACTGTTCCTCCTCCACTCCGAGTCCCTCTTTAGCGCTGGCAAGTTAAAAGTTTTGTTCTCCACTGCAAGTCCCAAGTCCCAATCACAGGTAAACTCTTAAAAAAAACAGCCTCTTAGTCTTCCGGCTGCAAGCCAACATTGAAATGCAAACCGTGATGTTATGAGAAGGAAAAGCAAATCCAAATCTGTTGACAAACTTGGAGAACTGGATCTTATTTGGTTGCTGAGAAAACACGGAAAACAGAGAACCAAATTCTTGCTCTTACCTCGCGATAACTCTTCTCAAAACAAACCCAATAAGATTATTATTTCCTTCTTTTGGGCGAGCTCTGATTTTCTCCAGCTCGGCAGTTGTGAATGGCCATATAATAGAAGCAAAATGTTTTTGAAAACTCGATCTCTCCCGGACTCCCTCCTCTGCTGATATCTAAATCCCATTAATCTCCCCTTAGAATCTCAACTCAAAAGACCTATAAAGCGGAACAAAAAACAGCAGCTCTGCTCTGTCAGACGTAACAAGGCTGGTGAACTTAGACCGGGAAAATCTTGGCCGGCACAAATATCCGGTGAGGTATCGGGGTGGAATCCGAAATGATAGAAAAGCAAATGTCTCGGACGGGAGCTCCGGTTTTCACGTTACAGAATACAATCCCAAAAATGGGAAAATCATCGACAATAGGAGAGGAAGAATGGGGTTCGCGTATATATATATAGTTCAGAGACTTCACGGCGTCGAAGTTTGCCGTTTGCAATAACGGGAAAAGAGTGTGTCCGTTAGTTTGAAACGGTTAAGAGGGAGCTGAGTCGAACAACAGGTCGTGAGAACGGACGACACTTTGGGTCCACATGTCTAGGCGATGTAACGAACGGGGGGATCTAATAACGTGTACTGGTGGAATAGTACGTGGCATAGCGTCATTGGGTAGAGTTTATTCAAAAGATAAATATTTTTTCTTCTATTTGACATGTTTTGAACCCATCACGTCAGGGGACTTCTGTCTGAGGTACGTGGATCTTAAAGGGAGAAATCTCAAAAACTTGAAAAAAAAAGAGAAAAAAAAAAAACTCTTAATCCATGTCAAATTCTAAATGTGAGTTTCAAACCATCTCATGCTATTTTGGTGATGTTTGATACTCAAAATATTGTAAAATTTTATTTTTTATTTATAGATATCTTGTAAAATCATTTTAGAAAAGCATAATAAAGTTAATTAAATTTATATATCTCTAAGATTTTCAATGAAATTTGAATCGGTTGGCATTTTCTTCTCCGAGTAAAAAAAGAAGGATCTTAATCAGATATAGAATAAATAAAAATAAACCAAAAAAATACTTTTCTTTTGCATGTGTATAGAATGGAAGCATCTTCACCGGAGATTAATCACAAATCATATATATGTACCTTTTGAATTTATTAATAAAAATAAATGAAAAACTAATTTTTTGAGACTTCTTCCTGATCTGCTTATCAATAGTAATTATTTGAATCTCAACTATTTGTTCTAAAATTGTTAAGATAAATTTTAATATATCAGTACCCATTATTTTTCAAATTTAGATATATTATCATATTAGCATATGGTATATTTGAAATTAAGACAACAGTATTTAAGATATAAAGGCACCCAGCTAGTAGAGTAGCTGCACCAGGCCTTTGTGAACCAGATTAGGATATAGTTGTCCCAATTGAGAAATGCATTAACAGAGTTCAATGACAAATTCTGAACACTTCAACTGGCCCCACAACTAGTATTTTCATGTTGTTATCACAAGTAACTCAATCATGAGGTCATTAATCCACCCAACTGGAGGATACACGATAAAGTTTTTAATTTTTGTAACGAGGGAAAACCTTTGACACCTCCTTGAATTCGGACAGATTTGGCTTAAATTGAACTTATTGTCAGCCCTTGACGCTAGAAGCAAACCCACGAAGACTTGACATTAATCCAAGGTTTTGAAGTTTTGTAACTTAAAAATTTAGACCTTTTCTATTTAAGCGAAAGATTAACAGAAAATTCAAAAAAATAAAGGATTTTTTTTAAGTAAAAAAAGAAAAGGATTAATAATGTAAGGATTGAAGTGATCTCACACTCTTAGTATGATCACTTGGCTCATTAATTCATTATTATAGGATTTAGTTAGAGGGCTCAAATTAATTAATTTTAGTAATTTAAAGACTTAATGTGATCAACTTAATATTTTCAAATCTTGAAGTGACATTGACGGTAATATATATATATATGCCTTCCCAATTCTCACAAAGTATATATTATATTTTTAATTTCAATCTTGCTTACTAATTCATCCACATTATAAATATATGGTTTGTTTCAAACTTTTTTCTACAAAGCCATGGCTTATTAATTAATATTGTAGTATCCTTAGTGCTTAAGAATGTATAGTTGGTTTGTCATCTTAATCCCTGGGTTCTGCATTTTGAATCTACTCTCGGCTATATTACTCCTATTTAAGTTCAAAAGTGCACGTACTGGGGCAAGCATAGAAGGCCAATTTGATGTTTCTTTTCATAGTCTCTCTCTCTATATAGATATACTATATTCTCTTTATAACTTTATTCACTGAGATTCCTAAGGAAAGATTGGACAGCTTGGATTGAAAACGTCCATGGCTAAATGTAGTAGTAGGCAGTAGCCTTAAGCTTGCTAAGCAAAGGCAAACAAGACAAATAAACAAATGGTTACTGGTAAGTCTTGCATGCATGACATATGCCTCTGCAACGTCTAGCCAAGCTAACCAGCTAGGAGACTCTATTTTAACTGAAACGAATGCGATTCACATGTGTTCTTAACTTGAATGATTTTTCAACTTTTCCCCATGTTTTGCTTTTTCCAAAAGGTCCTCACTGTCTCGACTCGTACTCGATATATATATCCCTCCGGCCTAAAGCTACAATAACAACAGCTCTATATTCTCTGTTCTTTCCATATCGCAGTCGCAGCCGACTGGATTGGAGAGCCATTTTAACAGTTATAGCGAAAAAATTCTGCAACAAGAAAAACAGCTCACGGAAATGAAAGTAATAAGAGCAACATATATTAGTATATATAATTACCACATGATATATATATATATATATATATATATATAACTGTTAGTTCGTGTATTCAAAGGGACATAGAATTACCAGCCATGACAGTCTTTATTTGGGCAAGGTACGTACAATCCGTAAACCTGCTGTGTGAGGTCCAATCGGATTGCGCGAGCACTTGGCTCCCGCCGCTGGCGAAGGAATCAAAGACTAATACAAATCCAAATTGGAATGTAACAAGATCTTCAATCATCTTGTCCAACTGATGACACCACCGAAAAGAGATTCTACAAAGCAAAAGCTATTTGGTTCCCACGGCTCCGAGGTGTATTTGTCCTCTTCTACGACCTTTACCTGACTAGGCATGACGGTCAAAGCCCAGCCCCCCTGATGGCTGTGGTTCTAGTCAGAGAAATTTAGTACGGAAACCAGACAGTCAAGCCACTGACTACCGGCTACGACCGGTGACTAAACGCCCTCTCGGGCCGAGAGAGTGTACTGGGTGTTGTCGGTTTGTCAGCGATTGGTTGGCATGGGGTGGTATCAGGGGTATTTGGTGCTTTGGCATTGCGGGCAAGCCAGTTGCTTTTTATTTTTATTTTGTTAACTTTAACCCATTACTGCCGTTTGGTCCTTAGCTTTATTCCTGGGGCTAACCTCTCTTTATGCAAAGAATGCTTGGGATAGAGGGACAGCAAAACCCCAACTCCTACTACGAACCCCTCTTTCTCTCTCTAGACTGCCACCAACAGTGTTCTTTTGACGTTAATATGGCTCTCTTTCCACCCCTCTTAGATGGTCATGCCACGTGGCAACATGTGGGGTGCCAAGCTTTAGCTAAAGAGGTTCTTACAAGATCTTCTTAAGCAAGAAAAGCATATTCAAGGTCCAAAGCCATTCCCCCCTCTCTCCATCCCCCCATTAGTTTGGCTATGAGGCTGATTCAAAATTCCATTTACTTTAAATACAACTTTGCTATTTTTTTTTCATATCTCTTTATCCGTTCTCTATGTATATATATAAAGAAAGAACAACAATGGGGGAAAGAAAGTGTATTTTATTTTTATCAGATGAGACACCATGTGGGCTGCTGCATTTGGGACTGTATATAAGGCCAATATATAATCTATTCATAGTAATTTCTCCCCTTAATTTTTGTAAATTAAATTTACTCTTCAAACATTTCAGATCCATATGTAAGGCGATTAATCGACGCATGTACTTGACAAGGCAAGCATAATGATGGATTTTAAAAAACTCTATAGTCTCTGTCTCTATCGATCAGGAAAAAAAAAAGGACAAACGATCATGTTTTTAATTATTTGAAAGCCTAGAAAACATGAATGACATGTTGGAGAGTATACTACTTTTAACGTTAGGAATGTTCTTTTCAAGTCTATAATAATGCACTTTGAAAAGTGTTTATAAAGCCAATCACCGATCCTTTCAAAGTAGATCTGTATCTCGATCCCCAAGTCTTTCCCTGTTTCCAACGATAGGTTGATTGCTTTGGTTATTTATGTGTCTTTTGATTTTCTGCTCCAGATATAAAAACATTATTACTTAACCCTCTCCATGTTAAAAGAAGAGACCAAGTGGTCTGTCTCTTGCAAAACACATGACTAGCTTTAAGCCTCTCCGTACCCCCTAGCTAGTAGCTATCTGTGTTTTGCATGGAGCTACTGTAGTCTGTATCTACGTGTTTTCAAGTAGCTTTCTCAAACTTCCCAATCGTCCCCCCATGGCAGAAAATTTGAAGCCCTACCTACAGGAATCTTCACGTTATGTGTTGTCTTGATACCTAAACCAGACACGATTGTGGCCCACCAAAAGGTGCGATTACAAGTACAGGCTAAGGCAGGGATTAATTGTTTTTGTTTTCCACGAGTGCAGGCCGGCCGGGGCAGGATCGTTTGTGTTTTTTGTTGTTTGAATTGCAATCACTGAAGAAAAATAGGACCTAGAAAGAAGAGTAAGGGTACCATGCTGATGGTCCCTGGACCCTAGGGAAGAGGCACTCTGTCTGCCCTCTTCCCGCAGAGATATATGTATGGATAACTTCCTCGGCTTTTATTTGTCTCGTTAGTGTAGTCAAGTACAATACAGATATGTCGAGTGATGTTTCTTTTAATTGAATATAAAAAGATTAACACCAAGTAAACTATCATTAATTTTCTGTATCCTTTGAAATTAATGTGAGGCTGGCCGGTGATTAAACAATTCTTTCCCTTTAATCATATGTATATAAGAATTAGAAATTTAGAAACACCGTTAGCAGATTTGACTATATAATAAGCCCAAGCTAAATAAATTTAACGTTTATATGTAAGTATTCAACATTTTCATTCTTATATGACTATGCAATCAAAACCATTGAATCTGCCGTACCCATTCATAATGAAATATGAGGATGTTGGTTTATTTTCTAAAGACATCATTCATAAACATAAAAAAGGTAAAAGTTTTACATTTCGTACCGGTACGGATGGCAGTCCAGTCCACTCAACTATAGTTGCGTTTGCTAACATAATATTACTCAAAATATTCTCTCTATCGTAATAAAATACTACAATATAATATCTCTCTCTCCCATCAAAAAATATAAAAAATTACAAAAAATATAAAAAATTACCTCTCTTCACTTTTTCACTAAACCCAATGCCAACACAAAACCCAATACCTAAAATATTTCAACACAAACACAACCTTATTATATACATGATATATGCTCAAGGCGGCTTGTCAACGTTTGATGATCTGGATAGAAGATGAAACATTTGAGATGTTGAAGTCACAAGGACTCCTTGTAACATAACTGTTAGTGTTTGAGTGTTGGCGAAATTCCGCGCCAAACTAATTGTATTTTCTTATTTGATAGGTTTGGATAAGTTTAGTTAAAGTATTTAAGAGATTAAAGAGTTCAAGAATTAATGCACATAATAAGGAGTTTCTTAAGAGGATTAGTAAGAAAGGAAGTCTACAAACAAGGAACAGGTCCCTCACACAAAAAAGACAATGAGAAAATTAACTTCGCAGTGTAACCTCGCTTCCTGGCTCGAGCGAAGGCTGTGAGGAAATCACAGATTCATTTCGCCGTCGCTTGCCACCTAGCTCGAGCGAGCCCATCACTGATGAGCTCGCCTAACTGCCACTTGATCCTAGCTAGCTCAACTGAGATTCAAAGATTTTGAAAAATTCCATCTTTTCAAAAAGCTGATTTGGCTTAAAACTAAATATTCCGCCCTTTGAATACTTTGAGATGACGCCTAAAAACCCTAGGGAGGGCGTCCTATTGTTTCAAAGAGCCATTATTGAGAGAGAGAGAGGAATTCCTTTAAGCCTCCAAATTGAAATCAACCAAATTTTATCTCACTTAATCACCATTGTTACCAATCTTCCACTGAGAAGTCTTCAGAGTGCTAGAGGAATTTGCCTACCGAAGTTCTGATGTTGAAGAACGGGATCGTTCGTAAGAGTCCTTAAGAATAACCTTATGAGTTTGACAGTTAACTGCACAGAGCGGGTTCGGGTTGGATTGTTTGAATGATTACATCGAGGTTGTCAGAGTCAATAATATGGTTTGTCAATGTCTGAATCACTGTTTATAATGTTTTTATTTCTTAGTGGATTTTGGGTGACACGGATAGCTCGGAATAATTTTTCTTTTGGAGGGTGTTTCAAAAGTTTTATACTTTGTCAACAAAAGGTCGTCTCTTGTCTGACCCGTATTTAATTTAATTTTTGATTATTTATTTAAAGCTTAAATGTTAATCAGGTCCCTATAGTTTAACGTTTTCCTAAAAAAGTCCTTATACTTTGACTTAGATGATTTTGTTTAGACCTAGAATGGATGGTTTTAGGGCTTGTTCTAAAATATGGTATTGTTTACCCCTCCTCGAAGTGTTATTTGGTGCTAAATAGGATTTTTTTATAAGCCACGAGTGGAATAATATGTAAAAATAATTCATGACAACTACATTGTTGTCATCTTAATCTTTATAAAGCCCATGAAAATGTAATAGGGTCTGCCTGAATACTCCGACTAGTGGGCTCGTGCTAATTGGGCTAATATCAATAAAGTAGAATAAATTTAATCATAAATTATACACTAACATCAAGTATGTAAGCCCATTAAAAAACACACACACACACATTTTATGGGCGACCCAAAGACATTGACTTATTTATGAAAATACTCGAGTGTGTTAATATATGATTATCAATATAATTAAAGTTAAGGTATTTTAACCCCTCGATTTCTAAGATTCCAATTTATGTACTTGCTCTATGGTTTGAAATTTCAAATGTAATGTGAATCTTCAAAGACTTGAAATGTCTAAAGTGTACCCTTCCTTAAAAAATGTGGGTGGGGGTAAATGTACTCCAACTTAATAAGGTATAGATGTAATTTGGATAGGAGAGAGTGCAAATTTTAGCTCAAGTTTGGAATTGGTACAAGAAAGTGTCACAATTAGTAGTAGTTAATTTGAAGATAGCCCAACTACAGGTTGGGGTACAGCCCATATTCATGCATCGTCGCCTAACACTACAAAAAATATGGTCTTTAGCGGCAGTCGGAAACCGCCGCTAAAGGTCAAAAAACACTGCTATAGCTTTAGCAGCGGTCGGTTTAGCGACGGTCGCAACTGTCGCTATAGACTTGAACGCAAATTTGTCATTTTCATAGCGTTTCGCGAAAACGTTGGTACAGACATTTAGCAACACGACCGCCGCTAAAGGTCTGTGCTAGAGTTTTTTTTTTTGCATTTACCAACATTTTTAAAAACACCACTAATTTTTTTCTTATATTTTCCTAATCGGTAATACAAATTTATTTTAAATAATTATAATTTATTGGATGTAAAAACTTAAAGAACAAGGATAATAAAATAAAATATACTTCATCATTGATTAATAACGTTTTACAACAAATACTAGAATCTCTGCAAGTAATCTAAAAACTAACAAATTTCTAATATAAAATAACAATAACAAGGACCGACTAAAATATTCAAATACAACACAACACAATAAAATCTTCCTCCTTTGACACATCAACATCCTCTATCTTGAATTTCTGTAATAGAAAATAAATATCACACGAGAAATAGAAATAAACAAAAGATTTATGTAGACAAAATATCTACTTGTATATAAGGCTATAAGCAACTCTAGATAAAACGGGTCAAAAAATTTCCCTGAGGCACCTGGTTCTCTGTCGCGTTTTCTTGCAAAACCTTATTAAAGGGCTAGACATCATTTTACATATTGAATATTTGGGTAAAAACTATGCTACTTACCATTACAAAAATTCTAGTCGAAGCTTCATTTTTACCTGCAACAGCTCAATCATTTTGCCAGTTATACGATTCTCAAAAGGCTTCAGTCATTTTTACCTGCAACACCCGCTCCTTCCTCATTGCTGTTTGTACTGTATTTAGCAAGCTTCTAAAAATTTAAGCAAGTCTATTAGTTTCTTACTACACTAATCAACTAAATTATTTAATTGGTAGCAACATTCAAAGATAAAACTTTGTCAATATTATGTGCAAACTTTGCCAAGCTCTAACAACTGCAATCTTCTTCTAATCAAAGACCCATTGCCAAATTGCAAGCAACTATGTGATATAAAGCTTCTCATCATTTAAACAAGTTCGTTAATTTCTTTACACAGCAAGTAAATTATTGAAATGACAATGACATCCAAACACAAAACTCAGTCAACATCATCTGCAGACATGGCCAGCCATACACTAGTGCAATCTTCTTCCAGTTACGAATTCATTGCCAAATTGCAAGCACCTACGTGTTTACACAGACTTGTTCAACCCAGAGGAAGCTTTACATGATTTGTATCAACTCTACTCAGTTTTATCAGTTATGTCAACCAGAGCTACCACTTTAAAACAAATGTCCCAGCCAAACGTTAGATGCAAAGTACTTACAGCTACAAAAGGAGCAAAAGTATAGTGGATGCCGCTCGCCCTAACTTCAAGTGTTGTTGCTTCCCCAATCTTCCGACACAAATCTGCATCCCTATCCCAATGTCAAAACTATAAGCGGTTCTGAAGCTACAAGACCAATAAGATGGCGTGCGGACAGTTACATAGTCGTGCGGACGTATATGAAGTTTTGGCGGCATGAATTCCCTCGAAAACTAATACACATATGCGTCCGAACGTCATTTTATGTGTCTAAACAGTATTCAAGCGTATGAAAGTTACAGATTCGCAGACAGTGGAGGAAAAACGGGAAAACAAATAAACGAGAGATTTTAGCATGAGGAGAAGCAGAAAGCTTATTTGAACGTTCAATCTCATTGAAGAGGGTGTGAAAGGAGCATCTCTTTTAGAATTTGAAGTTGGATTGCATTTTAGGTTAGTGGTTTTTAAATTGGATTGTTTTAGGATGAAAAAATTGTATTTTAATATATTAAAGCATGTGTTTTTCAAAATTTTAGGTTCTCAAATGATAGTAATGGAGTTTGGGGTTGGTTGTGATGTGTTTATATTGAAGTGTTTGTGATTTTGGTTGATTTTGACAAGATTTTAGGCTGAAAATTGAGTCTGTGCGTAAAAGAACATTCTTGTTCGACAATTGTCGTCCAGACGATTGATGTACCGTCCGGACTCCATTTTGTGGTTCGGACGCTTTGCAAAACCTGTCCGAACGTCTATGTGTATGGTTCGAACTGTTATGTTACGTCCGATTGGTATTTGTTGTTATGTCATGCATTCATTTAGTAGCATTAGACCCCGTTTAAGAATTACACAAATTTTGGATAACGAACTGGATGTAATTCTTGAATTGTTCACGTTATGGACAGTTTGAGTTTACAATATGTGTAATGTGCGTAATTGTATCTGCTATTGTGACATATGTGTTTATAAATTTCAATTCAAATCTCCTTTTGTCCTTCGGATACACATTCAGCATTGATCTTACACATTTTCCTTAAATGGTTCGTGTTTAGGCTCAATGTTGTAGGCGTGTATCTAGGGACTGAGGGAAAATGCTATCGAAATTTCTAAAGCAACGATCACAATGATCGGGTCAATTACGTGTAGTACTTGATATTGTAAACTTGAATGGGATAGTACCTATCACCCGAAGAAATTAGAGTTGAGTATGAATGTCATCGTTGCTTACATTATTGTTTGTATTTTCATCTTTGAATGAATAATATTGATAAGAGCTGGATTTATGAGCGTTGTAAGTAAGTAATAAATTTACGTTTTTATTATTTAAATAAATGACTTAGGTATTTTAATATGCATGTTCTATATTTCTTTTGGTGTACAGAAAAATCCAGAATCTGATGAAATTAGTTATTCGTTGCTTTATAAAAAGACGCATACTATTAAGGATGACATGTGGACTTCAAAAGATGCACGAGAAAATTTTGTAAGTTGTAACGTTACTTTTAATGATGCATTCGTATGCGTTTATGTTTCATATGTACTATTTTATCTTCTTTTCTAATTTTGTAGGAAAAAAATGAAGGCGTTACAGTTGCAGCACGAGTCAGAGTGAAAGTCATACACCGAAGTAGAGATCTTCACTGAGGTGTTGGGGACGAAAGCGAGTTACGTGCGAGGTTTAGACCGTTCAATACGATCTGTTGGATCGTCTTCATCAGCATCGTCCGTTGATTTGTCCCAGAGATTGGAAGAGGCCAGATTACAGATTGAGGAGATGAAGGCTAGACAGTTGGAATATGAAGCGCTTCTAGTCAAGCGGTCAGATATGGAGCAGACGATGCGAGAGCATCTGCAGATGAAGGAGGAGCAGTAACGGAAGAAAGACGAAGAGCTGATGAAGATGATGGTGGAGCAGCAACGAAAAAAAGTCAAAGAGCACCAGAAGATGTTGCAAGAGCAGCAAAGAAACCTAGTAGAACAACAAGAACAAAGGATGCAACTAATGGCGGGGCAGATCAGACAGATGCAATCTCATTCGACACCCAAACAAAATTTGGGTAGATTATTGTATTTTTACTACTTTGTCAATACTTATTGATTATGTATTTTATTTACTTTTAATAACGATTGCATATTTGTAGATATTTTATTATATTATGAGCAGCGAATATATTTATATTTATATTATTTCATAAATTTTAATTAAATTAATTCAAATATATAGAAACCCGTTCGAACGGTGTTTCAATGTCGTTCGCACGAACCTTTTTCGTTGCTAGCGTGCGCAAACATAACTATCTGTCCGCACATTTTGCTTTGAATTTGCTAGTCCGAACGGTGTCTATCGCGTCCACACGGTCTGTAATATAAGAAACTGTCGGCACAATACGCCAAGACGTTCGAACGTTTTCAACGTACAACGGTGCAGATGTTTCGTAGACGTAAAGGTTCGAACAAAGTTTTCAGATGACTAAATTTTTTTCGTCATAATGAAACTACGGTGCAGACGTCTTCACAAATGCGTCCGGACATATGTACATCACCGTTCGGACGTTGATATACAACGGTGCAGACGTTTATTACATGACAAAATATATTTCGTCATATTGGATTAATCGTTCGCATGAGCTGTGCGAACGTATAGAGAGAACGTTCGCACAGCTCATGGGAACTGATGGACTGTAAAGGACATGACTATTTTGAATTTCGTCAGTATGGCACCAAACTGTTTGGACGAGTTTATAAACCGTCCGAACGGTTTTGAGTGACAGAACATGAAAATCGTCACCTAAAACATTGGCTAACGACTTTAGGTGACAAACCGGGTGACAACCCGTTTTTGTCACCTAAAACCTTATTGACAAAATTTGTCACCCAAAATATTTTTTCTCTTATAATGACCCTTCAAATCTTTTAGAGAAATAATCATGAGAGGAAGAAAAAGCTTGAAAGAGAGAATAATTACTTTATAAGTGAGCCTCTAATTTTTAAAAGAAAATACTTAGAGTGCGTATTTTTTACTTTTCTCTCTCAGTCATTTTTTTTTCTAAAATTACTTCCTCTTTCCCTCTTTTCTAGTGTTTTTTTTACTTTTCTTTCTCCATTTTTCTAAAATTATTTTATTCTTTCTCTCACTTTCTGCCTCTCTCACTGTTTACACTCTCTTATTTACTAGATTTTCTCTCAATAGTCTCTCTCTTTTCACTCTCTCCCACTATATTACCTCATATACAGAAGATAAAAAAAATTCATACTCAACTCTTGGAATACAACAAACTTTTTGCTTTGTACACAAAAAAATTATTCTTCAAATTTAGAATTCTAAATATTATTATATTTAATTATTATTGTCTTTAAAAAAACAAATATACTCATTTCATTATTGTTGTCTAATTAAAATATTATTGCTCTATTATTTGTGTGTGCTTATGTTATTTTGACTAGATTTTAACATTGCTTTGCGCCTTTTTAATACTGACATAATAATTGATAAACTTTTACTCGTTGAAGGAATGTACAGTTTAATTAGCATAATTGATGAAAATATTGTTTTTACATTTAAATTAAAGTTAATAATTTTTTTCATTTTTTAAATTTTAGAATACGTTGTTAGGTTTTGATCAATGGCGGAACCAGGACCAAAATTCAGGGGGGTCGAATTCTAAAGACGAAATGACAAATTTTTTTTTTTCCTTTATAATGTTAAAAATTGTCTTACAATTACTATATCAAAAATTAAAGACTAAAAGCATTAAAAATATTACAATACATGTACTGTGCTATGTACTGCGACTGAGATGTGACAATTGCATCCTACGATTTTGCATCTTTTGAAAATATTACAAAACGACTTCGTTCTCTTGTGACAAACTTATTCATTATCTAAATAAAATAAAATAAAGTGAATGTATCAATATATTATATTCCAGAGACTAAAAGCCATGTGGAGATGCAAAGTGAAGTCTCTTGTTCATAAACACATGTGGAGATGCAAATAAACAGTGAAAAATAGATGGCAGTCAATTCCACAAAAGCAAAACAGTACAACAATTGCCAATTCCACAAGAAACCTTTCATGAAAAATTCAACATATCCCACTATCCCAGCACTTCCAACAACCCACAAAATTCACACATTTCTAATTCACAAAATTCATAAAATCCCTAATTCACAAAACTCATCAAATCTCTAATTCACATATTACTAATTCAAAAAATTCATCAAATTCCTAATTCAAAAATCCATAATTCATAAAATTCATCAAAAAATCACAACAATAATTAAATTTGTAAATATAATAAAATCATGGCTGAGTGCCCAGACCTGCGGCGGTGGCTAGTGCGGTAGTGGCTGAGTGAGAAAGTGAGGTGTGAGAAACAGAAAAGAGAAAGGCAGGAGGCAGTGGCGGAAGGAAGGGGAAGCGATCCTGCATTTGTTCTGCAAATTTTGGCAATCAACTTTTTCTTCGTTGTTTTTTTCTTTCTTTCTTTGACTAAGTTAACGTTCATACATAGTGAAGATCTAAGTCCACATACTAGTGTACCTCTGAATAGAGGAAACAACACCTGACCCTTATGATCAGACATCGAGACTTTTCACAAACACCCAGCGAGGGTATGCCCAGGGAAGGAAAAAAGTGGGTCGCGGGAACAACCTGCAACCGTACTATCCAAATAATTGAACAATATTTTTTTTTTTGCAAAAAATTACGTGGAAAAATGCAAAAAGTTACAATCGGAGCTTTTAAGTTTTTTTAATATAATATGCAAAAACAAGGGAAAAAAGCGAAAAATGAGAGAGTGAGAGGAGTGAGGACTGATGGTGCCAGTTTAGCTCATTTATGCTGTGTGTACTGATAGAAAATGTCAGACGATGTTATTACAATTTTCCTGGGTCAGGGGTATCGGGCCAAGCTTTATGTGTAAAACATATGTATAGTTGGTCTGGGCCTGAGCTTCAGGGGTATCGGGTTAGGGCCAACTTAAATTTTTTTTTTAAAAAAAAAAGTAATGAAAATTTTTTTTGGGTGGCGTGAGGGGTAGCGGCCGCCCAGGGTCGCTACCCCTTCCTTCCGCCTTTGGTTTTGATGATGCTTATTTTGATTATAACGAAAATTTGAATTTCTTAAAATTAGTCTAGGTGTATTTAAGATGAACTAGACAAATTCTTGGTTTCGTACCTGTACTCCCCCAAAAAGTTTCCCAAATCCTTCATCCTCGAAAAGGACAAATCTGTGTTTTTCCTTCTTCCTCCCGTGTCTTTTTCAAGTCACTTCCACGGGTCCGTCCCTGCTGCCCTCCATCTGCATCCAGAAGCTGAGCCCTCAGCTATTTATTAGATTTTTGTCAGCAATGATATTCCTTCTTTCCAACTATCGAACCCATTGCTCACTTTTTTTTTCTTGCTCTACGCTCTTTCCCAGTCTCGATTAATGATATGCCCGAAGGCTATGGGGTTTTATGGTGGGTGACATACTGTGTACCGGGGACGAATTTGTCCCCACGTGGCACTTCGGGGACTAAAATCGTTTAATTTTGAAACTCATAGACTAAATTGTTCCAAAGCAAAATTATAGGAATGTTTGGTGCAATTAAGCCTTATAATTTTGATATTTATCATACTTTTTCTAGGGTAGCTTCTTTTATTGGGAGATTGATTTTATTTATTTATTTATATTTCTCATTGTTGCATTTTTAGTTTATTTTTTAAAATCTATCATAGTTGTTTCTACCTTTCCTACTTAATATTCCTTATTTGGGCGTTATTGTTATTATTTTTACATTCTTTATGTATATTTTTTTTTGCTTTTTATCGTTAATCTTATATTTACCTCTTATTATTTGCTTATTATTATTATGGTTATTAGTGGAGATGTTTGTACATTATGGGGTTATGGGCCTGATTCGTTAAGAACGTTCCGAATTTAAAGTGATATTATTCCTGGAGTGTGCGGTTAGCCAATTTCTAGTTAAGGCCCAATGGGATTTAATTCTGTACTATCGGGGGCCATATTGACCAGGACCATTTTTACCCTAGGTTTTGGACTTTAGTTTGGTTGATGTTTTGTAAGATGGGCTTTGGGCCTTTTTAAGATAATTTTCGGAATCATCAGTTTCAAAATGCAAGGTGGCCCGTGCTATTGGCGTAGTAAAATTTTAATGTAGGTGTTAAAAACGAGATGTATTGAAATCGGTGAATGAGTGATAAAAGTGAAATTTTAAAATATGTTTGATAAAAGGAAAATTTTGTTAATTTTTTTTAAAAAGATTTTAATCACCTAAACGCTATGTAAATAGGAGAAAAAACAAATTAGAAAATTGAAAAAGCTGCTTCATAAGAAATTTACTTGCAATTATTTCTTGGCCATTGAATAAAAGAGTCATTATTATTTTTTGAAAGAAATGTTATTTATTTATTTTTTAAAGAAAAGTAGAATTAATTATGGCCACATAAATGAAAGTTTAGCAAATTTAAAATAGCAGAGTTCCATTTAAAGGTGCACGTGAAGAAATGTTTGGTAACCAAAACTGACGAAATTTTATTTTGGTCGCAAAAGTCATTACAACATCAAATTATATTCGTCATAAATAAAAAATAATATTAAATAAGGAAATTTTGACTTACGACTAAATATTTTTTTCTCGAAGATGCAATTTTTTCTTTTTCTTTTTGGGATGCATATTTTGCCATAAATTATGATACATCATCTATTAGGGGGATCCATCATCGACAAAAGTTCGATAGTCAGATTAGATTATCTATCATCTACACTGTGATGTTTTGAGATCTGATATTTTTTAGAAAAATATAAAAGGTCGCTTGACAGGATGTTTGACGGTTTTTTTTATAGTATGAATTATGCCCTAAAAATTATACAGCTGACTAATTATTCATTTATATGTCACATGTTTGTATTCATTTATTGTGTATAATGATGTGATAATAAAGATGTTACACATATATTGTAAAAAATATATGCCAATGATTAATGAATCAAAGATGGAGAGTATGACTATACAGTTCGTTGTTTACTTGATATTTGTTCTAGACCAAGGTACATGTTTAGGTATAATAAGTCTACACTCGTTGTGCCTCTATTAAATAGGATGATGGACTTCATTATTGAGGTGATGACCTTAAGTAAACAAGTGAGTGCACTGTAAAAATATATGCACCGAACGAGATCAAATATGGATACCTTCTAGAAGTGATCACTAATGTTGAGAATGTATTCAACACAATTAGTTTATTGTATCCTTAGACCAGAGAAGTTTATCACTACAAGAAACAAGTTATTAGGTGACAAATTTTTGGGTGTCAAACCAAATTTTGTCACCTAAAGTTACATTTCCCTGACAAAACATTAATTTTGTTATCCAAAATCATTGAAGAACACCATTTCCGTCCGGACAAGTGCAAAGACCGTTCAAACATATTTGTGGTGTGACAAAATACAGGTCGTTGCAAATGAGTGACTATTAGTATCGTTACAAATATATCATATCCGTCCGGACAGGTCCAAAAACTGTTCGGACGGATACGTGGGTAACAAAATGCAAGTCGTTGTAAATGAGTGACGATTAGTATTGTCACAAATTTTCATCCCCATCCGAATAGATTTTTGACCACGTCCGAACAACCTTTAGGTAACGATAATGATCGTCACTAGTTAGTGACACATTCAAAATCGTCATATATACTTAAGACCGTCCGGACGCCAATATGTGTGTCTCAACGCCAAAAAGGATAAGTACGTCTGGACTCTAAAATATTGTCCACAGAGGTAGGAATGTTTCTTCAGCAAATACTAAAAGAATTGTTATTGATAACAGACTGTCATTGAGCCACATGTCTTTAAATCCATCAGAATGTTATTGATACCTATCCAGACTCCATTGCTGGATTGTTGATATACTAACAGATTCACATTTTCATTTAAACTATACATTTCCTCTCAAATTTCTCCTCCCTTACACTTATTTTCTTCTCAAATGTTTACGCAAACTCCTTCATTCGAGGATTTAGGGTATGTTCGTCTACAAAAGTATTATAAAATACAATATATTCAATAAAATTTACAAAACGAACATCCGAAATCTCTACACCTTTTTACAAACTTCAATAAAAATTAAATATTTTTAAAACTTTTCCACAGCCTTTACACAAAATCCTATAAAAAATATACATAAATATTCACAATTCTATCAAAATTCCAAAAAAGCTTACAATTTTTTATTTTATAAAATGAACATCCCCTAATAAGGTCCAAGTACGATTTATTCAATTTTCGTATGATTTTATCCATACAAATCTTGTTTTTTTTTAAAAAAATTATGTAGAAAACTTCAATCTCATTTTTTATCAGCTACATTGTCTTTTTAATTTATTATTTTATAGATAGTGATTGTATTAAGTGTTAGGATTGTTTTGAATGTATTTTTGTATGATTTGATTATGTATTTGGGATTGTGTGGGAAGTGGAGGCTGGTTGTCATGGCTAAGTTCACTTATTCATCTTCCTTGATGCATCCGGATGGTGTTTGTATCCATTTGGTCTGTAATTTGTATCTTTTCGTGAAAACGTTGTCGTTTTCGGTTTGTTCAGACGCCTTTTACATGCTGTCTGGACGCCTATTTGTATTAATTTTGAATTTTTGTTTTATTTATATTTGGTATGGCCGACTTTCGTTAGGGGTTCAGACGTGTTGGTTTCACCTTGTCACGTAACTTCAAATTAGTCAGAACATTTTCTTTATAATTATGTCCGGACACACAAACTTGGTCGTTGGGATGCTTTTGTAAAAACATCATCATTTTCAAGTCGTCTGGATGGTTGTTTCTTTTCGTTGGAATGTTTCTCCAAATTTTTTAATGTATATGCTATTCGTGCGAACGCTTGTTTGCCTGTGCGAACAATTGTGAGCTGTGCGAACGCTCTTTTAATTGTGCGAATGCTATTTCCTATTCCTCGAACGGTTTTTTGTATGTTATTTAAACATGAGCAAGCGTTAGCGTATCGTGGGTGAGAGTTCTAGCAGCTAGGAAGAAGATGAATCTCCCTTATCTTTGGAGTAGCATCAGGTCTTGATATTGTCGTGATTGATCGTTATTGAGCAACAAGTTGTCCAGGCAGATTTCAACGACATGATATTCGAGGATCGATCGCTTCCTTAGGTTATAATGGCTCAGGGTTGGGGACCTTACTTGCAGAGGACGGACGTTGCCTCTATGGATATGGTCCCAAAGTTTTACATTGCGATTCTTCTGGTGCCCAACATCTCGGATGCTGCTTGGGAGGTCACAATCTGTAACACTAGGGTCATATTCTCGATGGATGAGCTAGCGAGGTTAATGGGCCATGAGAAGCTTGTGTATGTTTTCTTGGAGATAGGGTTTCCCGAGGAGGATCAGGCTCCTGCATCTGAGGTATTTCGGACAATGCTGGGTTCGGATACAGTGGTGCTGGAGGGAAACAACATGAACCACGAGCAGTTGCTTCCCTTTTAGCACGTCATGCAACACATCTTTGCGTACTGCATTGACCCAAAGAAGCAAACTACAGAGTGTCCGATTGCACTGAACGAGCTGACGTTGCATGTGGCACACGGGGCACCAATTGATTTGTCTGTGTAAATATTCATGACAATCCGAGCATAAGCCATCTCGCATAAGTTATCGACACTGCCATATGGATTTCTACTCATGCAAGTCCTTTTTGTGATGCTAGTACTTGAGGGCGATGAAGAGTCAAAGGGACATCCACTTCTGCCCATCAATAAGACTATATTGTCCCGTTTTATGGCTTAGACATGTCGATAGCATGTGAGACCCCGTTTATTTCTTTTGTTATTTTCTATGTATTAGCTTTAATTTAAATTATGGGGCCATATTTTTGGTCAATGTATGACCTAAGCTTTATGTTAAGGTACATTAACTAATATGAGATTTTATTTCATAAATTTTTCCTTAAATAATTTTCTTTTCATTATGGAAGTTTTGTGCAAGTTTAATTTTATTTCCCTAAGAACCGAAACTTGCAAGGTAAGTTTCTCTTATGAATTTATATTTTCCATTTGCTTAGTATATTCCATAATCCATGAAATTAAATTATGAAGAGAGATTTATATATTATGGCCGAAAATAATTAAATAGAAAATCATGAAATTCCTTTAAGCATTTGAATATTTTTGTGTGTCTTTTAATAGGTAGCATATATCATCATTATGTGGCCTTAATTATTAGTTTAAATTATCATTAGAAATGTTATATGATAAGCTACTAAATATAAATGATAAGCTTGAAGAGAATTTAAATGATAAGCACACTTGCTTATCATAGTGATAAGCTAGAGAGAATTTTAAGATGATAGGTTGTTGTGGCTATCAAGAGATATGCTAGAGAAATTATCTTTGAGATAAGTTATCATGTTGATGAGTTGATAAGTTATGGTGTTGATTTAGATAAGTCAAAGTGCTTATTGGAGATAAGTTATCATGTTGACAAGTTGTTGGTGATAAGCTATGAATATAAATGTTGTGATAAGTTAATGCATTACATAAGAGATAAGTCAAAGTGCTTATATATTGTGATAAGTGAAATGAAAAGTGGGAAAGTGAAATGAAAAAGTGGGAAAGTGAATTGACAATTGTGCTTTACGTGAGGCAAGAGGAGAAAAGCCTAGATAAAAGTTAAAAGCTAAAGAGTTGTTTTTCCCTTGGTGGTCCATGTGAAGAGTAAAGAAGAGATAAGATGAGCATTAAATTGACAAGACAAGACAAGAGGAGAAAAGCTATGAGAGAGTGTGATGTTCACATAAAGGCTAAGTGAGAAAAGAGAGAAATTGAAGTGAAATACAAGGAGATTCACGTGAAGGGCATGGCATGAGGGGACAAAGGGATGAGGAGAGAGAAAGTGAGAGAAAAGGAGTGAAGGGACCATGCATTGGTCGGCCAACCCACCAAGATTCACCTCCCCTTTTCTATCCTCTTGTCATTTCACCTCTATTGTCATTGTCATTGTCATAATTAATCTAGGATTACTCAATTTGCCTTCTACGAATTCACCCCCACTCCTTCACATTTCAAATGTTCATGCTTTGGCCAAATAACACTTACACTTCAACTCTCTTTCTTTCTTTTTCTCTCTTGACCGAAACTCTCCTTGGCTTAAGTCTTGTTTCCTTCCTCTTGCAACCCAAAACACTTCTCTATGCTCTAGTTTGTTTCTCTTCTTTGGTGATCGAATCCCCCCTTGGTTCAACTTATTTCTTCTCTCTTGGTGGCTGGAATTTTTCTTCACTTAGCCATCTTTCCATGACAAAAACTTAGCTTACTCTCTTGAAACCAAATCACTTCAAAGTTTCAAGTATTGCCTTGTTTCTTCAAGCAACTTTCAGTTGCTCTACATTTCTCCTTTCCCCACCATAAATCTCTATCTTAGCACCTTGAAGACACAAATCTCAGCCCTTGGAACCATTCCTAAAGGTGGAACCGAAAGTTGAAGTTAAAGGAGGATTTTGGTGAAAACCGTGTGTTCTAGTGGAAGGTAGAGTTAGATGTGATGTTCACATGTTATATTTTGTTTAAGTTCTTTATAGTTCTGACCTAAGATGTTTTATTATGCTAGGTACACTTCTTTTAGCAAAGCTTGTGTTCAATCATCAAGGTAAGGCCAAATATGGTTGTTGGTGCTAAATATTGTTGTTGGCCGAATATATGATCTTGCTAGATCTTGAAGCTATTTTGTGATTGGTAGATCCTAGGTTGTGAAACTGGTCATGGAGGATGTGATCTATGTTGGAGATGAAGATTTGATGCATGTGGTTGATTCATGGTCGAATGGCTTAGAGAATAAAAGCTTTAATGGCCGAATGTCTTCTTTTAGTTGGATCTTGAGTTAAGTTGCCTTGTTCTTGCTAGATCTAGGGTTTAGACAACTCTTAAGTTGGGATATGATGTTGGATTTAACATGCATGCATGAGATCTCAACTTGGTGTGAGAAAATCCAATGAAATGGTCAATGCATATTAGTAGAGTTCGAATGTTGGTTCACACCACACTTGGCCGAATTTCATGTTTGTGTTACTGTTAAATCTTTGTTGTTAGTAGGGGTGTACACCCGACCCTACGGGTCGGAAAATTTTTTTTTCGACACCCGACCCGCGTATATCGGAATGCATAAAATTCTTCTGAGCCGAGCCGAAGTTAGTGTGTATTCCGAGCCGAATTGTATTCCGAAATTGGTTCGGAATACGGGTCGAAATTTGGATGGGCCGAAAGCCCATAATCAGCCCAACAGTTGCGATTTTCCAGCCCAACTTTATTGAGTTTCCAGCCCAAAATCAGTTACAGAATTTTGAAGTCCAAAATGCCTATTGCCAACCAAGCCCAATTATTAATTTGGAAGCCTAAAGGCCCAAAACCATTTCATGTTTTCATTTCATCAACCAAATTCTGCGTCTAGACCCCAACTAATTCCTGCGTCTACAACATATTATCTGCCCTTTTGTTACATTCAACTAATAACATATTCTCCTAACTATTCAGATCTAACTTATTCAAATAACACCATATTCAAATAACGTTACAACATATTCAACATATTCTCTAATTCCATCTTGTAATTAACGTTAAAAGTCCACACCAGAAGCTAGCACAAATGCAGATCTAACATATAGAAAAATAAACAAGTTATAACATATAGAAAAATAAACAAGTTACAACAACAAAGAAAAATATGAAATGAATACAACTAGAAATTCAAATAAACAAGTTACAACAACACCAACAAATTACAAAATATAGAAACATCTCTCCATCTTTCCATCACCCATAACCTACATGCACAAAATAGACGAAAGTGAGATACTTATAAATTTATAATCATGCAATTTCATAGATAAGACAACAAATAATACAGAAAAATACACGTACTAAGTTACTAACTCATTCTTCATGCACCTCAAAATCTTCAAGAACTCACAATGTCACAGTATACCCATGCTTGAAAGTCACCTCTACAATAACATTAAGTGAAGAAAAGTTAGAATATAAAAAGATTAAACATGATAGCATTTTAGCATTCATCATAAATGAAATAAAAATTAAATTGGAGAATGATACTTGATTCTAGTTTATTGCTTTCCACATCATCCATCCCATCTTGGGAGTCATAAATAGAAGGTGAAGCCAACTGGTAATAGGAAAACATCAAGTCAAGTAGGTAAAATAAAGGGATTAGCAATCAATAATCAGGAACTAGAGCCAGAACTTATTTATAAACAGGACCTACATATTTACGGTGTAGCCAACTGGTAATAGGAAAACATCACAGCATTAGATCAAAGAGATTAAGGGTCTTTTTTCCAACTAGAAAGTGAGTCTGTTGAGAAACAATCTTTCTTTCATCCACCAATGAGCCTACGAATTTTTGTTGTTGTAAAGCCATAACCCTCAAACAATTGAGATCAGAAAAGGTGGGGATAAAATTATGAAAGGGGAGAAGAATATTTCACCATGTCAACCATTTTTGTCTCTGTTGATCATTATCATAGAGGACACTGGCACCACCTAAGGCAACAAACAGAACATGATAACAACGCTATCTAAGACCCTAAAGAAAACATAACTAATATGACCTCAGTACGGTATGAAGTTTGCTTGCAACTGAAACTGGAGCTAATTCAGAGAACATGGTAAGAGGTTCTACTACTCATGAAGATAGCACCACAGAAGCACAAAAGATGCTCCAACCATAGTCTAAAGGATCAAAAGAGAAAAAGGTATAAAATCAAGGTTTCATTCAAACTGTCTAAACTAGATCAAACAGCTACCAACAATCATTACCTTCCATGTATCCTACTTAAAAATTGTATCCTCAATAAACGCTTTAAATGACAACTGATTGTCTTGCCAAAGAAAACTTGGTTGCATTTTTAACTATGTACATTTTTCACAGATCTCAATCCTCGGGCAATGCATGCTTTGAAGATGCTGGGACAAAGATGTTTCTTTCACAAAGATGTTTAGTCATTCAGTGGAGACAAATACAAAATGAAATCTGAAAGTTGGCTTACAAAAAAGGGAAACCTGAAGCTTTCCAACAGAACCACAAATATTCTTCAAATCATTCTTCCTTTTTTCTATATACATAGCACCAGAACCACAAATAGCTTTATCAGTTTGATTTTAATTTTTACCCAATGAGCAACTCAGCCAAAATAACTCCGAAATACATAATTATAAATACATTGGTTGGATCATACATTATAGCATTGAGTTTGTATTTAGACAATGTGATGGGTTTCAGTCTTTCAGAGGCGTAGCATTGGTCTTAATTCGATGGGTTTGTTCTTATTTACAAAGTTAAACCACAAAATAATAGGTAGTGATAGAAATTACTACCTGATGAATGAAGAGTCGTGAGATCTTGATTCTTGAAGACGTGCGGCAGTACGACACAGTGGTGGGCTAGCGGCGTTTTCCTGTGAAGCTTGGAGAGCGAAGACTGGAGACCAGAGACGAGGAGATTTTGGGAGGCATGGAGATTCTCGGGAGGCGGGGAGAGTGGTCTTCGGTCACTCGAGCAGTCGAGCAGAGGCCGGAGGAGGGGAGACTCTCGGGAGACAGAAGCTCACAGGAGAGGGGGGCAGGTAGGCAGGAGGCGGGGAGACTCGGGAGTTGGGAGAGATTGATTCACTCGAGCAGGAGGCGGAGGCGCTAAGGGCTAGGGCAAAAACAGTTTTAAGAAAGTTTAGTATGAGCATCAAAACGACGTAGTTTTGATGCTCATATATATATATATACATATACTATTATGTATATCCCGGGTCGGGTCGGAACCCGCGGAAATTTTATGAGTATTCCGACACCCGACCCGTAATTCACGGAAAATATTAGTTATTCCGACACCCGACCCGTGATATCGGAAGGCCGACCCGAATTTACTCGGGTCGGTTCGGAATACCGGGTCGAGTCGGGTTTCTTCATTCCGTGAACACCCCTGGTTGTTAGCCTCTCTAATGTTGGATCTGAGAATGAAAGATTGGATAAGCAAAAGGCATTTGGAATAGACTCTGAAATGTGGTAGAGATTGCATGCTAAAAAGGAGATAAAGATAGCTTAAGCTTAGCATTGATCACCATATTGGCCGAGACACATGTTATGCTTAGCATATCTTGAAATTTATTAAAGTATGGATCTGTTGGATTGAATATGGAGCTGAATTACTAGGATGATTGTGGTTATAGGTCACGGGTTTATCTATGATGAATAGAATATGAATGCATGTGATAAATCCCATGTAAATGCATGATTATGTTATGAATTATGATGCTGACCGAAGGATGTGTTGTATGAGATCTTGCTATTATCTTGTGAATTGTAGACCCTAGGTTGTGAATCTGCAAATGGAGGATGAGATCACAATTGGAGATGAATTGTAATCAATGAATACTTGAAATAGATGCATGCCGAATAGGTAAGAGAAAGGAACCCTAATGGCAAGTAAATGCTAAATGAAAATAAACTTGTATGTCATGTAGAAGTAAGGTTAGAATATGACCGAATGAATTAGAGGTTAAGAGCCTAAGTTCGATTGTAAAAGACATCATATATGTAAGAAAAACAAAGATAATAAAGCTTAAAGGGCTCGGGTTAAAATGATTATCAAGGCCTTGTAATGTTAAGCATGGATTAAGGATTCAATTAGAATGATTTAGTGTTGGCCGAATCCTATTTAGGGCAAAGTGAAATGTAATTGTAATGGTATGAATATCAAAGCTAAGGATTAGAGAAGCCTTGATCATATGAAGAGAGAAAATGAAATAGGAGAATGTCAATATGTCAAACATGCATGGTAGAGATGTTAAAGAAAAAGATATGAGAACTTAATCACATAATATTAAGATCTATGGCTTGGGTTGGATAGAACTTGGAGATCAAGCCACGATTTAGCCATGATTAGGGATTGGAAAATGATGAACTAGTAAGCTATTAAAGAATGGTCTTAGTACATGAAATAAAGAAAATGTGAAGCTTGAATCAAAGCATGAATTAGCTTGCTGTATGGAGTCTTGAATAAGATATGAAAAAGGATTTGAATTAAGCCATGTACGTAGGTTAATAATTAGGGCTCTGGTCAATAACTTTAACTTAAAATAATTGATGAGAATTGAACATGAATAAAAGGTTCAGATGCAAGTAAGGTAAATGTCTAAGAATTAGTCAAAAGATGTTGGTTAATTGAATAGGTCAGCGAGTGTAGGGCCCTGATACCAAATTAAATTCATTAAGAAAAATGTTATCTAACTCAAGTGAAATAAGTCATGTGGTATCGGGATGCTCATATAGCATGAATTGAGGTACATTGATGCTTATGTGAACTCGAAGGAGCATGACATTAGGTTGAATCCTATAGATCTTGGCAACACCTCTATAACGCATCTTTTGAGGTTTGATTGATGAATATGATGATCATTAATCCATGTAAAATAAGATCGTAAGTGTAGAGCAAGAATTCAGCACGATAAATGTTGTTGTTTTGATATGGATCATTGGTAAGGTTGAAACATTAAAGATCCGATTTTGGATATCGAGGTTATTAAGAAGATGTTAGAGAAATCGAGTCGAGCTACCTAGAAGTTCACCATCCTTGGAGTTGGTTGAGATGTATGATGTGTGTTATATTCAATTTGATTTATGAAAGTTAATAATACTTACAAGAATGGGAAGTCAAGTGTTGCAAGAATTTTAGTATAATTTCACGTAAAGTTTCGGATATGAACTTTGAAACTAAGATAATACATGATACGTTTGTATGCCTTGTTGAATGTTGATAACTAAGCATTAGAGTATCGCTTGTAGGCGAAGACCGAACTAAGTTTGAGTGGATTGGTATAAGTGCAATAAGTGCAAGGAGTACTGTAAGTGAACTCTAACCCGATTTGTAAAACTGGAATGATACACTGCATGTTTTATTGTGCATGTCAAGTTGTTTTAATACATATGAAATGTATTGCATGAAGAATGTGCATGATCATTTGCATGAACGCATGAACAACGTTTTGATGCAAATGGAGTTACATGTTTTCAAGTGTGGGATGTCATGTTCATTGCATAGAAACATGAAAGGTCGTTTTATGCAAATGAAAAAGTATTTATGTTAAGATTAAGCCCGGGGGCTTTGGTCAGATTCGTACCAAGTTAAGTGAGGTTCATCATCCATACCGAGGAACGTTGATCGAGAAGGATGGATGAATGAAACCTAGGACGCCCATACCGAGAGACGTTGATCGAGAAGGTTGGGTTAGTCCTTGAGATATGTGCAACCACACCGAGGAACGTTGCTCGAGAAGGTGTAGCACCTCTAAGGGTCGTGTCTAGCCATCAGGCCTGGGGCCACTTCAAGGGCCAGGTCGACCAGATTTTATGTCTCCAAGGGTAAGGGAGACGGTTCCGATGAAAACGCACAACCCTGACTTCATGGGGTCAAATGGAGCGAGCCCACAGTAAGATTATGAAATGTATTTGAAAATGCCAAGAGTGACAAGAGATTATGAAATGTATTTAAAAAGGCCAAGAGTGACAAGAGATTTTGACGCATGTCATGGGCATCACGGAGCATGCATATGCATCATGGTTTTTATGCACTATCACACGATTTACAGTTATGCATTTCTTCTCTTGACTCTACAGTGCATCAAAGTAAGTATGTTTTAAAGCTATGATTTAGCAAAGTTCATGTTTTAAATTGTTGTTCCTTACTGAGTCTTTCGACTCATAGTTTTTAATCGTATCATTCCAGATCCACAAGAAAATCGGGGAGCATAGGATTATCTCACGTAGAAATCCTAGAAGTTCGGAAGTTGGAGTCGGAATTGGTGAACTCCGAGTTAGCACTAGTGAGTGCTGGTTTGATTTGAGAGGCAATATGTTGCCCTATTACGTTTTGTATAAGTTTGCGAACAAGATGCAATGTAAAGACTTTTCTGAATTATAATTCGGTTACCGAGGGGTTATGTTCATCGAGCTTGTATCTCAGCCAACATGTGGATCCTGAGCGAGTCTTCCGCTGTGTATAGAAAAAAAATGAGAAAAAAATATTTTCCGCTGCGTTGTATCAAACTTCCGCTGTAAGAGTTTGTGTAAGCGCTGGAGTGTTCCCGGGGAATGCTCGCGGCTGTCACGGTCCCTGCGGGATGCCGTTCGGGGCGTGACACAGCAGATGCGGGCAGTTGCTTTGAAACGTCAAGTTTGAGTTGGGTGATCGACATGGACAAATCGCTTGGTGGTAGATCTGAATATGGAGTTGAGTGCTGCAGTACGAAAGCTGATGCAGGCCATCCATAAGGTGATCAATGATATCTGTGCTCAGCTCACGGCCCTAGAGGCTAAGGCTGGCGAGCTGGAGACTTAGTTGAGGTTGGAGGTGGAGTCAATTTGGTTTGATTTGAAGGCTGTGGCATATTCAAAATTATTGGTCGTCCTCATTAAGAGAGTTGGGGAGATGGAAGAGCACATGAAGCAAGTTTGTGATGCTCTTGCGCTCGCAGATGAGTAGCTCACATGATTATTATTTTATGTTATTTGATATATTTTTAAGGACATTTTATCTAGTTATGTTATTTTAGTTATATTATTTATATTTTGGAAATTTCATATGCAAATATTTGGTTTATATTTTGGACATGGATATTTATGGTTTGTATATAGATATTTTTTGTTTATTCATGCTTAGTTAAACATGTTAATTTGTATTGTGTTCCTCTTTTCATTACACTACTTCAAACCTCAAAACTTTTTAACACAATTATTTATGATGATATATAGATCTTCAAAATACTTGTGTAATTATATTTGTCACAATATACTTTTCAGTAACACGCTTAGGTTTGTATTTATTATTAACACACTTGGGTTATTTAAAAATTGGTAAGAAATTGAATGGTGTGAGTTACAAATAAAATAAGTTCATTAAAATACGTTTGGACGCTTGTTTAAGCGTTCGGAAGGGTTATAATGACGTCAAATGGTGTTGTGTTGTATGGAATTCACGTGCGGATGGGTTAATTGGACGTTCGGACAGTAATGTTAAACATCATTTGTTTGCAAGTATACGAATATATGCTGTCATGTTGGGATACAAAACAAAGTTGTCCAAAATGTTAATGCGTGCGGGCGTTTATCCTGGCCGTCCGGACGGACAGTTTCATTTAACATCTACTGTTTACAAGTATACAAAGGAACACTATTGTGTTGGGATGCAAAATGGCCTTGTTTGCTATTTGAAACCTTGCGGTCGACTTTAAACATGTTCGGACTGGCGTAAAATTTTAGGCGGCAATGCATCCGGACTGACATTTACCAGAATGAAAGAGGGAAATCGCAAATAGGGGCGACAAACGAGCAAAAGCTTGAAAAAATTGAGATTTGAAAAAGAGGAGTGGAGAGCTTATTTGGGCCATCAATCTCACCAAAAAGGAGGTGGAAGGAGTAACTCAAAGAGTATTTCACATTGGATTGCATTTGAGGTTAGTGAGTTTAAAATTTTATTGATTTTAACATGAAAAACATGGATTTTAAGATGAAAAACATGAATTTTTCGAGTTTTTAGGTTCTAAAATGATAGTATTGGATTTTAGGGTTGGTTGTGATGTGTGGGCGAGGGTTTGCTGCAGTGTGTGAGGGCCCAGGACCCACGCCCGCCCGAAGAGTACAATACTATTCAGGCAGGAACAGTGCAGGCTTGGGTCCCGGGCGGGGCCCACGCCTGCACTCACGCATTGCAGCAATTACAGTTCGGAAGGATGACATTTTGTCCATACGTGCATGATCTGTTTGGACCTACTAATAAAGCGTTCGAATGCTTGATGTATAGTTCGGACGGTTTTTACCCCGTCTGAATGTGTTTTGATGTTATTTTTCATGCATACATTTAATAGAGCTTAGCCCCGTTTGAGAATTATATCAATTCAGATAACAAACTCAATGTAATTCTTAAATTTTCCACGTTATGGACAGTGCAAATGTACGACGAGGCAATGTCAAGTCCATTCAAGTTACTTGTGGCTTTGCTTTGGAGAATAAACAACTTTCCGGCTTATGGTAATCTCTCAGGTTGGATTACGAAAAGATGGTTAGCATGCCCTAATTGCAATACGAACACAACTTCGTTTTGGCTGAATCAAGGGGGAAAACATTGTTTTTGGGACATCGCCGGTATTTGCCTGCGACACATAGGTGGAGACACGATGTAGACATATTTGACGGAAAAAATGAGTTTATATCAACGCCAAAAAAAAGTCATTGGAGAGGAGATACTTCAACAACATGCATTGGTACCGATTTGTTCATTTGGGAAGACACATGAAAAGAGAAAAACATGTGGAAAATGAGTTAAGTTGGACGAAGCGCAACATATTTTTGGAGTTGCCGTACGGGTTAGAATTGAAACTTCGACATAATTTGAACGTCATGCACATAGAGAAGAATATTTGTGACAATGTGTTGGGAACTTTGTTGAACGTTAATGGTAAGAAGAAAGACAATGTCAGTGCTCGAAGGGATTTGACATTAATGGACATTAAAATGAGTTGCATTTACAAGTTTTGAGTCAACACAAGGTCATGCCTCAAGCATCGTTTACTTTAACGAAGGATGAACGAAAAAAATTGTTGTGAGTGATTGAAAGGTGTTAAGTTTCCGGATGGATATGCCTCTAACATATCCCGATGCTTGAATATAAAAGGAGGGAAAATAATTGGTATGAAGAGACACTACGCACACGTCTTGTTACAGAGACTATTACCGGCAATGATACACGAGTTGTTAGGAAACGAAGTGTGTACAACGTTGACTAAGCTGAGCTTATTCTTCAGAGACTTGTGCTCAAGAACAATACGTCTAGACATTGTGGACCAATTAAAGAAGGGCATCAAAATGATTCTTTGCAAGTTGGAACATTTATTCCCTCCATCATTTTTTACTATTATGGTTCATTTAGCTGTTCAAATGAAGCTTGAGGGTCCAGTTCAATTTCGATGAATGTATTCAATGGAGAGGTACATAGGGAAGATGAAATATTTTGTCAAGAACAGGGCACGACCTGAGGACTCCATAGCAAAGAGTTATGTGTTAAATGAATGTTTAACTTTTTGCTACATGTATCTTAGTACGGTTGATACGAGATTCAATAGAAAATACTAGAATTATGTAAAGATAGATAATTGAACTACTCGGGGATGTCGTCTTTCTGTATTCGCTCAGAATGTTTGCCTGTTGGGAGTTGGTGGGGGTCATGATTTGGATAGAAAGAAAGTTACAAAAGCACAGTGGAATGTACTCAACAACTATTTAGAAATCAGCCAAAATATAGAGTAAGCGCTTTTTACAATTGGTGTTCATTTAAACACTTATCACTTCATATTATTTAGTTTGTTATTAAATATCTTATTTGTTTATAGTGAGCACTTGGAAAAGGTGAGGAGGCAATCGCCAATAAATGTTAATAGGAGGCATGAAAAAGGATTTTTCGTTATGGTTTAGAAATCAAGTATTTAATTTATTTTGTCTCTATTATATGTTCCTTTTTTATTAATTTTTTATATTAATTCTCATTAACACGTGTTTTTTATTTTAGATACAAACTATGAGCAATGAAAATTCGGACTCCGTGTCGGATGATTTGTATGCATTAGCATTTGGTCCGGATCAACAGTCACTTTGTTATTCTGGGTGTGTAGTGAGTGAAATTAGGTTTCACACGGTCTTTCTTGAACAGTTTCATAGTACTCAGAATAACGACATGGTTGTTCCAGGGTATTATGGCTGGGAAGACGTTGATTTTTATGGCCAAGTAGTGGAGATTTACGCGTTGCGTTATTTGCACTAGAATATAGTTTATTTACTAAAATGTGGTTGGTTTTACTTGAGTGCCCAAAACTTAGGTATTAATAAAAGTGGTCAGTTTGTCAGTATTAAGCATCCCGAAAGTCATACAAAGATGATCCGTTCATGCTAGCGTCTCAGGAGAATCAAGTGTTTTATATCGATGATATGAAGTTAGGCGGTCACTGGAAGATTGTTCAAATGATTACCCCTAGAAACTTATATGATATTCCACCTATTGAAGATGAATCTAGTGAAGATGAAGAAGAACCTTCGAACCGTGAAGCATTCCAGGAGAAAGAGTATATTGAGCTTTTTGTGGACTTTAGATCATTTGACATGATCTTGTTGACTAGAAATGATGTTGAGACTTATGTGCCCGTAACTAATGAGAGTGGTCCACAACAACATGGCATAGAAGAAAGCGATGATTCTTTGGACTTGTTCAGTAATGATATTAGTGATTATGAAGAATATGACTCCGAGGACTAAAGTAACTTTATCATTTCAATTTACTATAGGTTTGTATTTTATATTCATTTTGAGTTACATGATTAATTGATATTTTTTCATTAATATTGATTTATTTGGTCACAGGACTACATCATGCTAGTGGAAGGAAAATTTCTTTGGTACAATTTCTTTGGCACATCGGTTAGAGCTAGAGGTACTAGACGATGAGATAATCTATTAATTCAAGTGGTTGGCATCAAGACCTTATAGAAATCTTGTGACGGCTGTGAGCGTGGAAAATGAGGCAGAACATTTGGGTTGCTAAGTTGTGAAATCAAAAGACTCAAGGCGTGATATTAAAAGACCTGAAGATTAAAAGAAGATTGAAGAGTCAATCACAGAGAAGATCAAGATTGTTCATCAAGATCAATTTATTTTCCGCAGGTAAATTTTATTTTTTCTCCCTCATGGCTTTGTCTCTTGTCTCCTCGAGCTAGCCACCCCCACCACCTCAAAGTCGCTCTCTCTCTCTCTCCTAACTTTCCTATCTCTTTCTCTTTCTTCCCCTTTGAAAGTCTATGTAGCAACCCAAGAGGGGGGCTGAATTGGGTTTTAATAGAATTTAAAATTTTCTAAAAAGATTTAAAACACCAATCACAATAAAACCACAAAAGCAAAGAATAAGAGAAAGAATGAAACTTAAGGAGATAAGGATTGAAGAGATGACACCGTAATTTTTAGGTCGTTCGGCCAAACTCGTGCCTACATCCACCCCCAAGACTATTTGACTTCCTTGGGCTTTCTCCACTAACTATCAAATAGGTAGTACACATTAGATTTCCGGGTGCTAAAGAACTTTCACAAAGCGTTTATTGAGCTTACGCTTTGACTCCTCTTCTCAAATCCCAACACCTAGGGATTTCTTCTATTCACAAGAGTAGGGCTTAGTGTTTACCCAACACTCACAACGTTTAACTTAAATGGGTACTAATAGAAAAGCTCACGTATTGGCTCTTGAAGCCGAATTTACAAATGTGAGGCGCAAATGATAGGAGGAGGATAAGATTTACAATAGAAGACTTGAAATGTGGCAAGGAAAATAGCAGGTCTTCTTGGTAGGTGCGGAACTTCACTCTTCTTCAAGGCTTTCTCTCTTTCTCAAGAAGTTAGGTCACAGAGTAAATGCAAATTCGTCGTGTAGGTGAGAGCTCTCTATTTCTTCAACAACCGGTCAAGTATTTAAGCCATTTTGTCTTCAACGGTCGACTGGGTAGGTGAGAATAGTCGTTGGAGAGTTGCCCATGAATTTAGGAGCGATTTGATGTCTCTTATGTCATTCCGGAAAATCCTTAAAATCGTGTAATGTGCTGACACATTAAATGATATGTGCTGACACATGAAATTTGAACTGAAAAATGAGTGCTAGGGAGTCAGTGCAATGTGTCGACACCATGAGGTCAATGTGTCGACACATGTTTTGGTCAAAAACACATGTCTCGGGTGTCAGTGCAATGTGTCGACACATGTCCTGAATGTGTCGACACCTAAAAGTCTTGGAGGCAAAATTCACTATAATTAAAGTTTTCATCCCATTCCAAAACTCTTTAAGTGTCCATAACTTGAAGAATTTCTCAAACATCATGTGTAAAGATCTTTAAGTACATTGAGAAGATTTTTAGAGAGAAAAGATTCAATCCTTTTGTAGATATAACTTGGAAATTGTGGATTGACAAAATAGAATCTAAAGTCGAAGAACTTAGAAACTTTTGTTATCATCAAAATGATTTATAAATTGTTTTGTAAAACAACCTTGGGCTAACACCCTTGAAAGTTTTAGATACCATATTTTCCTTCCAAATTTGTGCCTAAGCAACACACAGCTCTTCTAAAACTTCAAAATCACATGTTATTTGGAGCCAAAATTTTCTATAGAGGAAACAAACATTGTCCACAGATAAAATATCAAAACATTCATAGTGGTTCCTACCAAGCCAGTGTGCTATTCATGTGACACACTTACTCTATGATGATATGTTTTGCTAAAATGTTCTCTTAAAAAATGTTTTTAATTTTAAGATATAAGGTGATGTTTGGTAATGAAAAAATGTCAACTTTTTAGGGGAATTTTTCAAAAGTCAAAATTTTTACTACCAAACATCAACCCAATATGCTATGTAAACACCACTCTCTAATGGTATGTTTTGCTAAAATGTTCTCTTAAAAAATGTTCTTAATTTTAAAGATAGTTAAGTGATATTTGGTAATAATAATTTTTCAACTTTTTAAGGAAAATTTTTTAAAAGTCAAAATTTTTACAATAAAACATCAAAATCTTAAAATGTTTACACAAATTAATACATTTTTTTCACATCAACTTCAATAATTTCTTGTATAAAAATTATATCAAATCTTCTCTCTACTTACTTTTTGACAAACTTTTTTATTTTTCATTAAAAAATTCCATTAAGTCTTCTATCTTCTTACTTTTTAACCATCTCCAATAAAAGTTATCCAATAGTCAAACATTATTAAACTTTTTCACCGAATTTTTTTTTATAAACTCGGCCCCATAAAAGTGAAACTTTAAAAATTTCTCCTACAAACTCAATTTCTTAAAAATTTTACTTGCCACAAACATCTTATAAAAACTTTCCACAGGAGTACATGTTATTCTTTGGTTAATTAAATTCGGTCTAGCTGATATTATCTGAGCTTTGTGACCAACATGAAGCGATGTTGTATGGCATCATAGCTTGTTGCAAAATATTGGTTAAATAGTATGAATTTTAAATAAATACGATTTAAGCCTTAAGCTAAGTCATAGGTCAAGTTAGCATAGGCCACAAAAACAACCGAAGCGGAAAAAAAATTCACAAACTCCACTAAAAATCAATCTACAACTAAACATTGTTAAACTTTTTTTACTAACTTTTTATAAACTCACATAAAATTAAATTTCTCATAATTTTTTTCCTAGACACTTGAAATGTAAATTTTTTTGACTCGTCAAACATCACTATTTTTGTTGTTGGCAATCAAAACCATCAATGGATGAATTCTTTTTTTCTTTACCCAGAATTGGCTAAGGAAGAATGAGATTCTACGAATTTCAAATCCCGCAACAAAAGGAAAAAAGAACAAAAAAAATAAAAAGAATAAGTGATTATTAAATTAGAAAGAAAAGGTTTACAAAGAGAGGTCAGCAACCAATGGGAACTAGATATTAAAAGAAACAAGTCCTAAAAATGAAAGAAAGAGAAGGAAAAGTGTTTGCTGATGGAAGCCAGGAAGGATGAGGCTACACAAGAGATTAACAGAGAGATTTCTCGGAGGAAGAACAAGAGGTGAATAGAGAATAAAAAAATAAAACTGAGAGAAATCTTTGATAAATGTTGGTCCTACTGGCTCAACGTGAGCTACAAAGATCTATTAATAGTTTATATAAGATGAATTAAACACAATATCAATTAAGTTGTTGCGGAGGTTGATGAATGTTGTGAAGATTTTGAGAAAAATCTTGTTGAGAATATTTGCGAAAGGTAGTAGAGATAATTTGCCGTTTCTCTTATCCACGCTTGATGTTAGCTTGGCTTGTTCTGTTGTACATTTTCTCTCCAAGTGTTCATGCGATTTTGTAGTATTGAATTGTTTCAAATTCAAATTTTGAATTTTGAATTGTTTCAAATTTTGATTTGGATGAGCTCTTCCCAAATCTTCCTTGTCACCAAAAATATATCTACACCCATGAGAATAGTCAACCTTATTTCTCCAATTGTCGTGATAATAGTCATCCTTATTTCTCCAATTTTAACTCTTCTTATATCTTCAAGTATTTTCCTCACAGTTTGTTTGAACGAGCTGAAGAACTGGGTTAATACCCTCTCTCAAATTGTGTCGGGGCTGGAGGCAAAGTTTGCTTTTAAAATAATTGAGAGAGGCTTTAGACATTGGCTTTGTGAAGATGTCGGGCAACTAAGCATTCGTGGAGACATAACGTGTGACAAGATGATCGAGTGCAACTCTTTCCCGAACAAAATGATAGTCCAATTCAATATGCTTACTTAATGCATGAAATACTGGATTTACTGTTATGTGTAGAGCACTGATATTGGCACAGAACAAAACTGGTGGATGTTGTAGTGACACTTGGAGATCTCAAAGAATGTAAGTTAACCAAGTGAGTTCAGCAATTGTGTGGGCCATTGCTTGATATTCCACTTCAGTGCATGAACGTGAGACTGTGTTTTATTTTTTTGCACACCATGATACGAGATTCCTACTAAGAAAGGTGCAATATCTTGTTGTAGAACACCTCGTGGTGGGACAATCTGCATTTAAAAAGCACACAGATCAAGTGTAGTGTGGGAAGTAAATTTTAGACCTAAATTAATTGTACCTTTGACATATTGCAAAATATGCCGCATCATTTTTAGATGAGCAGTGGTTGGTACATCTGTGAATTGGGAAACAAGTTAACACTATAAAAAATATCAGGATGAGTTAGTGTTAAATACGACAAAGCACCAACTATTCCTCTAAAATAACTTGGATCTTGCCGTATGCTTTCTATTGCACGACCCTTTGTTTTGGCTTCTATTGGCATGCTCATGGAACAATCTTTCATTTGAGTATTTTCAAGAATTGTCAACGCATAATGAGATTGTCTTAGATGTAGCTCATCTTGAATTGGTGTGATCTCTATTCCAAGAAAATGATGAATTGAACCTAGATCCTTCATTGCAAGCTCAACACTTAACTTTGTGACAAATTTGTCCAGTAGCTACAAGTTTGAGCCTATAAGAAGCATGTCATCAACATATAACAAAAGAATTAGTGTTCCATAATGAGAATGAAAAAAATAGAGATGGTTCAACTAAGCTGCAAAAGAAACCATGTTTAATTAAAAATGTACTGAATCGATCAAACCATGCTCTTGGAGCTTGTTTTAAACCATAAAAAGCTCGTTGTAATTTGTAAACGTGGGTCAGAAAGTTTGGATCTTTCATGTGTGGACGTTGTTCCACATAAATGTCTTTTGTGAAAGGTGGAAGGCATTTTTGTCATACAATTGCTAAATTTACCAACGTCGAATAAGCGCCAAACTAATTATCACCCTTATTGTGCCAAGCTTAATTACTGGAGAAAAAGTTTCAGTGTAGTTAATCCTATCCACCATATGATATCCTTTGGCAACCAAGCGAGCCTTGAGACAATCAAATGTCCCATCAGGCTTCAATTTGGCTATGTAAACCCATTTGGTGCCTATAACATTCATGGTATGGTTCCGAGGTACAAGTCTCCACGTCTGATTGTGATGAATAGCTGTAGATTCATGTAGCAGCACACCAACCTTCATGATTGAGGGCTGATTTTACTGTGCGTTGTTCTTAGGGAATTTCATTGGAGACCATTGTGAAAGCATACTTCGGATTTAGTTTGTGTATTCCAAGCTATGAGCGAGTCATTGCAGGATGTGGAATAGGAGAGGATGAGGCTGAAGAGAGATCAAAGTCGTTTCTGGAGCATTTGTGGTTGAAACGACTTGATTTTGGGCTTTTGGCGTAGTATCGGTAAGTGGTGGATTGTGTTCAGGATGTGGTGGATAGGATTCATCTACCTAAACAGTGGTTTCTAATGACATGACATTGAGTTCTGAATTTAATTGTGGATTGGGTTCAAGATGAGGTTGTGCCACATTTGTAGCGAAAATTTGGTCGGTTGAGTTTGAATAGAATTCATTTACCTGGTTAGAAGTTTCTAATGCCATGATATCCAATTGTGGATTGGATGCTGAATCTAATTGTGGATTTGGTTCATGATCAGGTTGTGCAACATTTGTACCAAAACTTTGGTGTATAGAGTTTGACAGAGTGGGAATTTGAAGTTGTAGAGGTATGATCTGCAATGGTATGTGTAGAATCTAAGATAAAGCTGAAGAGGACAAGCAAGAATTAGTCAAAGTAATTGGAATAGTCAACTAAGAGTAAAAAATAAACCATGTCATCAGATAGTAGAAATTTTTTTTGGACGTAGAGAAGGCCCATTATTTCATCTGTTAGCCCAAGGTTGTTTTGCAAACAATACATATTTGATTTTGATGATAACAAAAAATTCTAAGTGCTTTGAAGACTTTTAGATTTTACCTTGTCAATCCACAATTTCTAAAAAGTGTTTTAAAAGTTTGAAGTTATCTCCATTAAATATTTCAAGCGTATTTGAATACCATTATACAAGTTGATAATATCAATTTTTCTTATTGTATGTGTTTAACGAGGTTTTGAAATAGATTTGACACTTTCAAAATGCTGATTTTTCTCTCCAGTACTTATAATGTTGACACATTGAAGACCAGTGTCGACACATTGCACTGACACTCGAGACAGTACAATTCCAGATCCATGTTTGATGTGTCAACACTTGCAAACTATGAGTCGACACATGCTGCGATTTTACAGAAATTTTGGAACGACGCCAACTCATTCAAAATGGTTCAAAATAACTTGGGTACCCCTCCAACGGTACAATAAAGCTACTAGAAGACCGTTGAAGTCCTGAGGGCTATAAATAGAATGAGATGGAGAGAGAAAGATAGGGGATTGCATCATTATTCGAGATCTAGTCTACAACATAGAGAAAAATTTAGATCCAAATAAATCCTCTGCTGATTCTTTCAAGACCAAAGCTTTCATTGTTAACTCTTGTCTTCTTGTTCATCATTGATGATCTAGCCTTCAAACAGAAAAAATTTCTTGAAGAAAAGACAACACACTGGCAATTACTTTTTGCCCTAACTTCTAGAGAGAGAAAGTGCGTTGAAGAAGAGAGAAGACCGCACCTACCAAGAAAGTTTGTGCTACTACTTGCCAAATTTTAGGTTTCAATCGAGAATCTTGTCTTCTTGCACACTATTGAGTTTTTAGCTTGCTGATTTGGCTTAGAAAGCTATTTCACACGTTTGTGCTTGCCACTTGCTTATTCGGCTTAGAGTGTCATTCTTTGTTATTCCTTTGTACTCAGCTTTTGAGAAACACTTGAGTGTTGGGTAAACACTTGTCACTACTTATGAGAGTATAAGAAATCCCTTGGGTTTTGGGATTTGTGAAGAAAGTTAAAGTGTGAGCTCGAAAAACACTCTGTAAAGATTCCTTAGCACCCCGAAAGTTAAGGTGTATTTGCTATTTGGAGAATAATGAAGGAAGTTCAAGGAAGTCAATAGCCTTGGAGGTGGACGTAGTCAATCATATCTGTGGTGCTTTATGCTTTATCATTTATTGCTTATATTTTGCTTAGCACTAAATACTTTCAGTTCTGTATTTTTATTTGTTAAAAATAGTATTTTCCATATCTGCGTTTTTATCGAAAAAGGGGATAAGTTTTTGATAAACTCAATTAATCCCATCTGGAGTTGTTATTTAGACTCACACCATCATTAAAATATAAATTTTTTTATCCTAGAAAAGAGATAAAAGAGAGCAATGTGAGCGGTTACAAACATTGCCTAAACGGAAACATAATTTTTTGGGGAAAATACAATTTCCACCCATAAATTATCAGGGTAGTGACACATTGCACCCCAAAATACCATCTTTAAGATATTGCATCCTCAAATTACAAATGTTAAACACTTTACACTCTAAACTACCAATTTTGACACATTACACCCTCAAACTACTAATATTAAACACTTTGCACCCTCCATTTGACAATAATACCCTTAATAAATTAATGAATTGACAACAATATCTTTAATCTATGCAAAATGGGTCAAGGGTATAATCGTCATTTTAGTTTACAAATTTGACATAGGGTTCAAAGTGTCAAAAATTGGTAGTTAAAGGGTGCAATGTATCAAAATTGGTAGTTTAGGGTGCAAAGTGTAAAACCTATGGTAGTTTGTGGGTGAAAAATGTATTTTCCCTTTTTTTTCACTTTTTCACCTACCTAATCCTTTAAAATTTTAACACTCAAAAGCCACGTCACGTTTTGTAATTTAAGGCGAAAAATATGTTCTAAAGAAAACCGTAGCGTACAAGACCAAAACCCATTCTAATTTCTATGCTATGCCCGAACCCAATTAACATCGGGTCGCTATGAATTAGTGGAGATATCCATAGCCCATCTCTTGGTTGCCACTCTTCGTTTACAACCTCAGCAGCAAAAGCCCAGAGTCAAGGCGTAGAAAAAAAAAAGCCCACAGTCAAGATGCGTCAGAAGCTATAAGAAAGAAGGTTGGAAGAGGAGGGATAAGACTCGAAGCAGATTTTGATGGTAATCTCAGTGCTCGAATTTTTTCGTCTCTTCTTTAGTATTCTAATTGATATTTCGTCGGTGTCGTAAGAATGCTTGTTGGTATCATATGCTTTGGTCGAGTGTTCTTTGTCATTAGATTATTTTTGTTTCTTTCGTTACATGTTTCTATTGGAGATTTGGTAGTTCTCTTCGGTTCCGAGAGACTCTGGTAATGGGAAAAAGGAAGAAAAAAAAATTGGAGTTTCTTTTGGTCAGCTCAGAACATGCCCCAAGTTACTAGACGCTTTTGTTTCTTTGAGGTCTAAACCTGTTGGAAAGGAAATTTACGATTTATAAGTAAAGGTGGTTCGGTTAGTGGGTTGGAAGATAGATATGTCCAGGATTAGACTAGAGGGCCCCTTTTAAGCAAATGCATTCGACCGTTGGATAGTTGATTGAGGGTCCTCGTAGCTGCATTTGCTTTATATCTGCTTGGCTTTGGGGAGACTGTAAGGTTATTGCCGATAGGAAGGACTCTGACCTGAAACATTAGAGGTTTACGTTATGCAGATGGGCTTAAATTAAGGCAGAATGCAGGTGTTTTGTGTATGTGTCGATGTATATGATTACATAGAGTACTTATAGAATATTTTCACGGAGTTGTTTGATTTTATTCTCTTTCCTGACATTCTTTATGTAACTTTTATCCTGCTATTTTTCTTTTGTAAAATTTTTGCTGTTAGCAATGAACTGACATTCTCGGTGGTGATTTTTTACAACAGTAATTTAGTCAAGGAAGAGTAGTAACAATTGCCATGTTTGTCGCCATTTTTCTTACATAAATATCAATCCTTATATCAAAAGCTTCAATCACTTGCGGGTAATATGCTTATATACTAGTGAAGAATGTGAGCATATGGCATAAGGGTTTCAACCAGCTATGGAATACGTGGAAGGATGGAAAATGTATTTGCGTTGCTTGGATGTTGGAGCATTTCCTTTGAGCTTATATCTTCTAGTTACAATTATTCGGTTTACCATGAGGAGATTTATGGCCAAGTCAACACAATCTGGATGGATGATCTAAAAGTTCTTTGAAGCTAGTTACTCATGTTCTAAAATGGTATAACTTTCTATGGTATTGTCATATAACAAAATTCTATAACTGCTGCACTGGCATGTAACATGATCTGTTTTACCTTTAAAGGTGAGGAATGCATTGGGTTTATTAGATATATGCATTTTTTTTTCAATTCTTGACAGTATTTGGTGGTAATAGGTCATTGGAAATTACAAAAGGCTTCATATTCACTTGCCCAAAGAAAATGTAGGAAAGCATAAGTTTCCCAACCTTGTTATTGAGTACTTTTCAATGTGCGTGTAGTGTTCACGATAGGGAAAAAATGTTCAGTTGATGCCCCAAAACCTCCTAGAGACTCGAGTGTCCTAATCTATTAGAGGCTTTGCTTCAAGACCCATTGCATTCACATATTTGTATTCTGTGAGAGGCGCAAATGCTTTTTGGCTTAAGTTTCTTGAAAGTTAGTTTATCCTTTTGGTGAATTTCCTAAAAGGATATTTACATGAAATTTCCCCCTGCCATTACTCACTCGCACCCCCTGCCCCCCTTCCTCTTGCAGGACTTGCAAAACTCTCTTTTGGTGTAGCGTTGCGTCAAATGACTGAGAAATAGGTGTAGAGTTGATCTCACACGATTGTCTGATTGAATGTTATTGAGGTGCATTGCCAAATACAAGTTATGCTTTTTTACTTTGAAAACTCATTTTCAATCATTTTCCTTTGTCATCTTCATTCTCAGGTCCTAATGATAATAAAAGGTTTGTTCAGGAGATATCAAAGATGGAACCCTGTGCATCCCACACTTGGGGCCTTTTGGGGCATGGGAGTAGGTATTGGTTGTGGTGTGGGATGGGGCCCTGGTTTTGGCCCTGAGGTTATTGGTTATGTTGGAGCTGGCTGCGGTGTTGGATTCAATGTGGGTATCACTCTGGCTGGTTTTGGCATTGGTCTGCCTGCAAATTGGCTCTTTGAAGTTCCTTACAAGGGTATATATTTATTTGTAAACCATTTCACATGACTGCATTTTTTTAGTTGCTTTGGATAGACAGATTAGTCAGTGTTTTTATGCATTTTGGGAAACATAAACACTTAATGTCTGATGTGGCTTGATTTTACAATTACCTACATGCACAATGTTGGATTTGAATGATTCTATGTCCTGTCTAAGGATTAGTCTTGAGTGCCTAAGCTTGAGCACTGCAATCTTTTCCCAGCTGTTATGGCTGCAAAAGGTGGCGCATCGGAGTTAGCCCATTCCAGTGGGCTTCTGTCCTCGAAGGATATTGCAGGAGCTGGTTGGAATAACATTGCACCTCGCATCTCTGGTCTGCCAAGAGAAGCCTATAGAAGATTCTCAAGCTTTAAGCAAATTCATTCCTCAGACAAAGAGGTGGATTTATTTGGTTGGAAGAGCATTTTGCCAGTTCCAAATAGGTCTGTATGGGAAAGTTTAGGAACGTTTCATCGTGGCGTTTTCCATGCTCGCAAAAGTAAGCAAACAAAACTCCTTGTGTTGGTAGTAATTTGAAAAAGCAAGTAATTTCTTATGACTGTGAAATATTGCTTTTAGCTGGTTGAGATTGATTCCTTGTATGATTCTTTTATCTTTTTATTCTCTTTTGTTCTTTTCTTTTTGCCTCCACCTTTTTCCCAGTTCGTTGATATTGCTGCATACTATTGACACGACTTTCATCTTTCTGATACGAATTTGTTGTCTTGTATTTGTTACTACTAATGACCTACATTAAAATTCTGGAAGCTATTTGAAAAGCTACCATTAGTATCTATGGGAGTATTATTGATCATGGTAGTTTTGAACGATTTAAGAAGAGAACATGAAATTATGTGTTTGCATCATTTTCTACTCACTTCCTGATTTCCCTTGAAGTGAGTTCAAAATTATGCTTCATTTCACTAGGTATAGTTGTACTCAACACTCAAAGCTAAATCACATTGGATTAAAAGATAAGAGAGCCACCAAACAAACGACTTCACAATGTTCACTGTTCTAGTCACTTTATTGCTCAAATAAGAGTCCCTAGTAAGAAGAGTTTACTGAGTTTTCAGGCTTGAATGAACAGTAAACTAGCATCCAACCATTAAATAGACCTTTTTTTTCGATAAGACAATTGTATTGAAAGAAAAAAGGAATAGAAGAAGCAGTACAAAGGACTATACTGAACCCTCTATACCAAACAAGCTAGAAAACTAATGAAATCCAAAAACTCCGAAAAGGGAGAACCCAACATAGCCAACCATTAAATAGACTTGAGGACTGAAAATAACAGACTCCCAGTAATCTTAGGTCCCACGTGGGTCACACATCATCACCATAGTTCCAATTCAAAAAGCTGTCTCCAAAATGGGGATTCCATATTCTTCCATAAACCTTGGATCATGTACCCAGCAGTTAATGAAATTGAAATTGGGACAAGAAAGTGTTGCAATTAGTAGTTTGAAGATTCTATTGCATATGGGTAGTAATTTGGGGAGGTTTAACTATTAGTTCCCCAAGAAGAAAACCCCAACTAAAGGTTGGGGTATAAATATTGAAATTTTTGATTTTTTCACGTTCATGCAATCTTAACCTTGAGAGAATCACCGTTGCCATTACCAAAGCCATCAACTCATCGTGGCCTAAGGCTTCTAAAACTAAATTTTATAGTTTTATTTGTTTTATTCTGTTTTTTTTTTGGGTAAATAAAGGCTCAAATTAATTTCCTTTTGTGATGTGGTTCCCATGCTTAGAAGATTTGTTTTGTTTTTTTTTAATGATTGGATTAAGTGCTCATCTTTTTTGAATACCTGTGATTTCATCTATCTTTGGACTTTTATGTTTCTGCCTTTTTCTGATCAAGGAAATTGAAACAAAACAATGACACGTTCATCACTCACAGGTGCGAAAGATGATTAATGACTCGCAATACTCCCAGGTCATGTAACCTATCTGTTGTGAAAGTTGTAAGCATTCTGAGACACTGTTCTTATTTAGAATTGGTCCATCTCAAAGTACATGTTAGATACAATGTTGAAAGGTCCTTTTCTTTTGTTTTTGTATGTAGGTTCTTTATTCAGTACTACGTTTGGATTTTACTTTCCAGCAGAGGAAAAGGAATCAAAAAACAATATTTCATTGTAATGCCCAAGTACCTATATTCTCATGCTCTAGATGTGCCTCTAGCAACAAAAATTGTTCACAACTGTTGGTAGTTCCCTGATTTGTAAAGAATATAGGAAATGAGATAAGAAAGGAAGAAAAAAAATTTCCTCATGCTTTTCTCCCCCTAGAGTTAAACAATAACATCAGTCGAAGCTCTGGAACAAAAGAGTTATGAAAGTAGTTGTCTACAATAATCTATATCTTTTTAGATGAAGGACCTTTGCAAAATGGATATGAATTTGTAGATCTAGAGTTTCATTTAGAAAGAATAAACAGTTCAAGTACCATGTCTGTGATTTGGGATTTCTGTGAGTCTCGAACTATCATCGGTGTAATGTAACCCAAACTAGATTTGGTTGAGAGAAAGACCTATTTTGATCTCCAATTTCTGTTTTGATAAGTGCCTTTTTTGAAATATTTTAACCTGTGGCCTCTCTCTGGAGTAATACAATATATCCTTATTGAACAAGATACGAATATTTATTAGAACTTATTATATACTCTTCATAGAGGTATGAGTGAAAAGCACCAACTAGGAATACCAGGTAGTGAGTTTAAGTTCTCTTCAAATAAGACATGCTTCATTTAAATGCTTTACTACATCTATGCAAACACCTTCAGTTTGTTCTACGGTGATCAGAAGCTGATCGTGATGATTTGGTGTTGGTGTTGATGGTAGTTGTGATCGTAGTTAGTTCTTGTTCCATAGATGTAAAAGTTGGTAAATAAAGAGTTTGTGTTTGCAGAGGCGTCAGAGACAGTGGCTTGGGATTTTGAGGGCAGGAGAGAGTTACATTGGGAGACATTGGCGTGGGAGTGGTTTTGAAAGAACTTTGGGGCTGATGTTGGATACTTCCTTGTGAACAGAGTCGTAAGGGGTAACGGTTTTTGATCTGGAAAGTAGACTGGGTGTTGGGACATGATACTTGGTAGTGGTGGTGGTGGTCATGGTTTATGATAAATTTGACACCAGTGGTGATGTCTGACCCCTTTGAAGACCGAGGACTTTTTACCTTGTAGATCATGAGATCTAAGGCCTAAAGATGATTGTTCCTTATTGCTCACTTAAAAATCACCATTGTTTGTGTAAAGTATAGAGTTGATCGACCTTAATTATTATCACTAGCAGCCTACCAATCCGTGCACAAAGGGCTTTTCATATATATTAGTCAGATACCCCCACTATTGAATTTGATGTCCATGAAACATTTTTTTGAGTAGAATTTACACAAGCTCTCGGATTGCTAATTCTGACCTTCATGAATGGAAAAGAGCAATAAAATATTAAAGAGTTTTTGAGAAGGCAAGATGAACATACCCAAAACTTTCGTGTGTTGATTTGATGGCCAAGACTCGTTATATTACTGGTCTATGAGTTTCAATTCTCACTTCATAATTTATGAACTCTCTCTCTCTCTCTCTCTCTCTCTATATATATATATATATATATATATGCCTTTCTAAATAGGTCTGTATTCTTGGAATACGTAATTCAATATATATTTTCATATTATTCAGTTTAATCCATATTATTTCAAAAGAGCTGAACATTTCTTCTAACAACAACAGTGCATTTACTCCCTTTTGAGCCAATTATCCATTGGGATATCTTTTTTCCTTTTTGTCACTAATTGACAAAGGGCAAACATGAGCTCAGAACATCCAAGACAGAGATTGAGATAGCCAAAAAAAAAGACTGCCAAGATAGACTCCCTGAAGTAACCTTAGATATGCCTAAAAAACATGTGAATGAAATGACATGCATGCAATTAAACAAATTCAATATAGACTCCCTGAAGTGACCTTAGATATGCCTAAAAAACATGTGAATGAAATGATATGCATGCAATTAAACAAATTCAATAAATATGATTGGAAAAAGCAATAAAAAACATGTGATTGTAGATGAACTAAATACTTCGAAAAATAAAATGAACAAAGAACATAAATTTTGATCCATTTGCATGAAAATCTCAATAGTAACTTAACTCACACCATTCATTTCATGCCACAAGTCTCATACATGTTTTATATATGCTAGGTATCATACATGATCTCCAAATTACGAATGAAAAATACATTTAGTGTCTGTTTGTTTGCTCGTAAAACAAATTACAAAAATTTGTTTTACTTCTTTTTAGGTATTTGGAAAGCACATGAAAATGAGGTCAAAATAAAAAAGTTTTCAAGTCAACTGTAAAAACTCTATTATTTTCTAGAAAACAAATTAAGCTCAAATTTTTCGTAAACCTTTTATTATTATTATTATTATTATTGGAACATCATAGCCCCATATCTATAGACAAAAATAAGTTTTCAAGTTTTAAAATATTTTATTTCATCCCATATATTTCAAAAACAATTAATTCTTGCCTTCAGTTTGATTTGATTGTTAAACCACTTGCAAAATAACTGAAATGCCCCTTCAATAAAAAATTCATGAAAAATAATAAAAAATTATTAAAAATAAAAATGATATGTAAATAAAAATTGAATTTGAAGGTTGCATATGATAGTTTTATATTCTTCTCTTTCCAGGCCATGTGGGCACTTCTCGTAAGTTGGCTTACGGGAATTGAATGATTGAGACCAATTTTATTGCATAAGTGTACCTCAATAACTTTAACATTGAAATCAATATCTTAGGGACTAAAATGTTAAAAATTTGAAAAAAAAATTCATGCCACGTGGCAGCCTACAATTGGCACTGAGATGACATTTAACATCCATGTGGACATCATTTCGTCGATTGGCTAACGGTAATTGAACGGGAGATCCATTTGTCTCAAAAGCTTACCTCAGGGACTCGACGGTTGAAATCAATACCTTATGGACTAAAATGTCAAATGTATAAACCACATGGATCTGTAAGGTATAATTGAGTTTTTTTTATATAAATAAGTAAATCTTTCAGCATGTCAAACATAAAAAAATTCTTGAAAACATTTCAATGAAATATTTTTTTTACTATTATTTTACAAGCAAATAAACGGACCCATAAAATACATCTTCCTACTAACCTAACAAAAAAAAACTAATCTAAAATATTGTCTGAAATTCAAAGTGATTCTCAAAATATTTGAAAATAAATTTTTTTTTCAAAAACCTGTAAATACATAAGTATATTTTATTCCTCTTTGCATCTTTTTAACCTCTCGTTATTCACTTCACTTGCTTTTCTCTTCGAAATCACAAACTTAATAGGAAAAAAGATCAAACTTCAATTTCAAATGTGCTTAACACGGGTGGCAATTACGTGAGAGAAAGATAGAACCTCTTGGTGGAATTCGGACAGAATACAATACTTAGTGACTAGCAATCCTTTTGAGGGATTAAGCACTAATGTGCTGAACATGGGGCACCTATGCGTTTGCTTAAAAAATATATATCATAATACACGTCTTAATTATAGATCAAAATCAATCATGGTTCCCTAAATATTAAAACGATGATTGCGTCCCTCATGTTTCAAACATGATTAAACACCACTTTTTGTTTGATTCGACATTTAAATCACATGCAAAATGATCGAAATGCCCATCCAATAAAAAAATACTAAAGATATTTTTTTAAAAAAATGATAAATAAAAGAAATATTTTTTAAATAAAAATATTGAAACTTTATTTCAATAATATATTTATTTTTAATTAATTTATTTACTTTTTTAAAAAATTATCTTGGAGGGATATTTTGGTCAGTTTGCATGTTTTTCTATATGACTTAATGGCCAACTCAAACGGAAGGTGAGGATTGATCACGTTCGAAATTTATGGGACTAAATCGCCCTTCTGAATTTTAAAGGGGGGAGATTCATTTTTCCCTATAATTAAGGGGCACGTTATGAAATTATCCAAAAAAAAGTGATTAGGAGCGGAGAGCCGGCTACGTGTTGTTTTTGGTTGACTGGCCTATCTTCTTTCTATAAGCGAGTCCCCTTCGACCGTCTAGTCGCTGAGCTACTCTCGGTTCTTAGACATGTTGGGAGATTATGCGGCAGTTGAGAGTTGAAAGCTTGACAAATAAGCACAGCACCTCAAGGGCGCATTTCTGGTTTCACCACTGACTATTGATGCCGATGGGCTCGTAAAAATTTGCATAGAAATGGAAAAATCCTTCATATCTTTTGCATAGAAATTGCTAGGGACTAGCAATAAGCAAGTTGGGGGTGGGTATGTTGATTCCTATAATAATCCTAAAGAATATATCGAGAGACTACAAGCTGTAATACTTGTAAGTTATGGAGTTGAACCTTTTGTTTGAGACGTTTTTTGATCTGCATGTGTTAAAGTTAGTGGTAAGATTGTCATAGCTTGGAACACACAGACATTCATTGCTATAGGTGGACTCATTTTGATGGGAATATTGGATTCTTTAGATACATTTGATATGTGAATCTTTATTGATATGTGAATTTAGCAAGTGTGATTTGGTAGCTTATTTTCATGAGTTTGTAGTCTCTTTCGTCTCTTTTGTATAGAAATTGCTAGGGACTAGCAATAAGCAAGTTGGGGGGCGGGGGTCAATCCTTAGGGAGATGGGTGAAAGAAGCACAATTAAAACAATAAAAATAAAGGAAACTACTTGAATATGGATAGCAAAGCATCAGGAATCTGTTGCTTGAATCAGATATATCAATTCATTATTGATTAATTGAATAACACAACTAGGGAATTCAACTCCAAAATCCCCGATTGGAAGATCTAGAACTACAAACCAAAATTAATTCAAAGGTAACTCTTTAAGAAATCATTCACCATTTTAAAACTTTACGAGTTATTAATTTTTATTGGCATAACCTAATAACGACAATATACATCGTGGGTAATATTGCAGCAGAAAATCAAATCAGCAAAATAATAACTTATTTGAAACACAATCATGGACGTTAATCATTCTATAGACAAAGCATGACTGAATCTATGAAGAGAATCAATTCCAAGATCATTCAGAGATAAGAAAAAAAACTAATAACCGTTGGAGAATGATAAACAAAAGAAGCATCAACATGAAGAACAATTACATGAATCAAAAGCAAATAGATAATATCATTATTCGTACAAGTTCATCCCTAGCCTTAGAGATTTAGTTATCCATTAGAGCAAAGAAACTCTGACTCTCAAAAGATCGCTAAAGAAAAGAAAAAGAAACAAAACAATCACAAAACCTAGCCTCCTTAGAACAGAAAAACCTTCCCATTTTTCATCCAAGCCATCTTCCTCCTAAGAAAAGAAATTGTATCCCAAATTCGTACATTCAATATTCCAGATTTTAATCTTAAAATTGTGGGCCATTTTTCACATGGTAAACAGTGGAATTTGAAAAGCTATATTTCTGGAGAAAATATAGCATTTTAAAACCTTATGAGTGATTATTCTTATTGGTATAACCTAATGAAGACAATATACCTCGTGATTAACATTGTAGCAAAAATTAAATAAGCAAAATAATAACATATCTGAAACACAATCATGGACGTTAACCATTCTATGTACAAAACATGACTGAATCTATTAAGATAATCAATTCTAATATCATTCAGAGATGAGAAAAAGAACTAATAACCGTTGGAAAATGATAAACAAGAGTAGCATCAACGTGAAGAAATATTACATGAATCAAAAGCAAATAGATAATATCATTATTCGTACGAGTTCATCCCAAGCCTTACTTAGAGATTTAGTTATATATTCTAGCAAAGAAACTCTGCCTCCCAAAAGATGGCTAAAAAAACGAAAAAGAAAAAGAAACTAGAACAATCACAAAACCTAGCCTCCACCAACAGAACAACCTTCCTTTTTTCGTACAATCGATCTTCCTCATAAGGAAAGAAAATCGTATCCAAAATTCACACATTCAATGTTCCAAATTTTGGTCTTGAAATTTTGGGCCATTTTTCCCATTGTAAATGGAAAAAATAGCCCTTTAAAACCTTATGAGTTATTATTTAGCATAACCTAATGATGAAATAACATAACCTCGTGGGTAATATTGTAGCAAAAGATCAAATAAGCAAAATAATAACAAATCTGAAACACAATCATGGATGGTAACCATTCTATATACAAAATATGACTGAATCTATGAAGAGAATCAATTCTAAGATCATTTAGAGATGAGAAAAAGAACTAATAACCGTTGGAGAATGATAAACAAGAGTATCATCAACGTGAAGAACAATTACATGAATCAAAAGCAAATAAATAATATCATTATTCGTATGAGTTCATCCCTAGCCTTACTTAGAGATTTAGTTATCCATTCTAGCAAATAAACTCTACCTCCCAAAAGATGGCTAAAGAAAAGAAAAATAAACTAAAACAATCACAAACATAGCCTCCTCCGAACATAGCAACCTTCTATTTTTTCGTGCAAGCCATCTGTTCCTAAGTAAAGAAAATAGTATCTCAAATTCGCACATTCAATGTTCTGGATTTTACTCTTGAAATTGTGGGCCATTTTTCTCATAGTAAACGACGAGATTTGAAAAGCTCTATTTGTGAAGAAAATATAGCGCTTTGAGTTAGTTTACAAATATTATACGTTTTTGTTAGTCTAAATAACAACCCAAGAGGAATGAATTGAGTTTTAATAAAAATTAATTTTTTTCGAAGATAATTTAAGCAAAACAACAATAAAAACATAAAACATCATAAATATGAATATCAAGAAAAGAAAATGAGAGATAGAATTAGAGAGACGACACTGCAATTTTAGGTGTTTCAGCCAACTCTTGCCTACGTCCATCCCCAAGGCTATTGACTTCCTTGGGCTTCCTTCACTATTTTCCAACTAGCAAATACACCTTAGCTTCGCGAGTGCTAAAGAGCCTTTACAAATTGTTTTGTGAGTTCACGCTTCAACTCTCTTCATAAATCCTAAAATCCAAGTGATTTCTTTTACCCTCACGAGTAGGATCAAGTGTTTACCCAACATTCAAGTTTTTATAAAAGATGAGTACAAAGGAATAATACAGAAAGGCTCTCTAAGCCAAATAAAGAAAGGCTCTCCAACAGTGAGCAAGAAGACAAGATTCTTATAGGAAAGCTAAAGTATTGACAGGTGGGAGCACTAGCTTTTTGGTAGGTGTGTTCTCTCTTCTTCAAAGTTCTTTATCTCTCTAGAAGTTAGGGCATAAAATAATTGCAGGTTCGTTATCTTTATCTCTCTATCTTCTTCTATTTATACCCTCATTGTCTTTAAAGATCTTTAAAACCCTCAAGAGTACTGTTGGAAGGGTACACAAGTTTTTTTGGAGCATTTTAAATGAGCCGGCGACGTTTCAGTATTTTCTGTGAAATCGTAACATGTGTCGACTCCATTCTTCAATGTGTCGACACTATCAGTGTTGAAGAGAAAAATCAGCAGCTTGAAAGTGTCCTTTCCATTTCAACACTTCTTTAAACACCCGTAATAAGAAAAACTGATCTTTTAACTTTGTAATATTAGAAATATTTAAGAGAGATAACCTCGATCTTTTGAAATACTTTTTAAAATTGTGGATTGACAATGTAAATTTAAAAGTTTTCAAAGCACTTAGTAATTTTTGTTGTCATCAAAATAAACTACAGATTGTTTACAAAACAACCTTGGGCTAATAATTTTGAACTCTCATTAAATATTTTCATCAAATTAGAAGACAAATTATGATAATGCCCCTTATCCATTTTGCCTATGTTCATATCTGACAAAGGTGTTGCTGTTAATTCATTAAAGCAGTGGAGACATTACAATCGTTGGAGAGTGCAATGTGTCAATAATGTGTCATACCCTTTATAGTTGATGGGTAAAAAAGGGTATTTCTTCTGATTTGTTTCTAAAATACCAACTAGCTGTGAAATTATCTCAATAACTCAAAATCTATTATCTTCAATATCTGTCGAATTAATATGCTGAAAATTATTAATAAAATTAAGGAAATATATCCAACATTACTTGAAAAAATATAAGCAACAATTATATATATTTACACCCAATAACTCAAGGAGTATTGACACTTCGCATTAGGGGTGAACAGAAGTGGGTCAAAACCGACTGGGCCCGGTCGGTTTTAGGCCAACCCGGTTCGGTTGTCAGCCCTGATTTTTCCAAAACCGACTGGGTCGGTTTGCCTCACGATTCTAGGCATTCAATGGGCCGAACCACAATGAACCAAGGGTTAATATGTCATTTCACAGTTTTTTTTTAAAAAAATAAGTGGGGGTAAGAGGGTTAATATGTCATTTCACCCCAACCACACACACTCTCTCTAATTGTTATTTCACTATTTCACTATGTGCTTGTCTTTTATTTCGATTGGTGCTTGTTAATTTCTTTATGCTTAGAAAGCTTCATATATATATATATTTTTAAAAAAATTAGGGCCGAAAACATTCAAATTTGGGCTTTAAAAAAAATACCTGGAAAATTTGGGCTCATTGCTGTGCCCAAACTGACCAACCCGGGCAGACCACTGGCCCATTGTCCCAACGACGGTTCGACCTTCGGTTGGGAAAACTAATCCGATTGGTCAGTTTTTAGCACTACTTCACATACTTAACTATCACTTTTGTAATATTTTACAGACGTGTCCTAACAAGAGAGGATAGGGATGAGACATGCGCCTCTTGGGGGCGACACATGGGTCATACACACTATCGAGATAGTGACTTGCATGGCTGAATGGGTAGATTGGAAGTTAGAGATGCTAACACATTCCAGTTGAGTTCAAGTATAATTCTAGTTGCTTTGTTCGCGTAGACCATTTAGTCTATGGATAAAGAAATGATTGAATTCGGACATTACCCCTGGCCCTGCAATGGCATGTCATCAGTACCGGCTAGTATGATTTATTGTTGGTCAAGAGTTATGACACATCGTATTAAGACACTTTTAATCTATCATTTAAAAGAATTAATATCTCCCTATGTCACTTTTATGTGAAACTAGTCCAAAAGATGAAGTATAAAAAGAAATCATAGTACATCCTGTATTATGGATAAAAATCAAAATATCTCATTCATGTTCCAATTTGTTTTATTCTGCCTAATAATTCGCAAAAAATCATTTGTCGCCCTCCTTATTTTGATTTGCACGTTAAACTAAACGAAAATGTGTTCACGTGAGGTGCACATGATCATTCCACCCATGTTGACCGAGCAAAATGCCCTTCCAAATCCAGCTCGAAAAAAAATCCAGACTACAAAAAGATTATATTGCCTAGGTTAACTTATGCCAAAATGACTATAATCACCATTAATTTGTTTGAGACCACTAATTTCTATATTTTTAAGCTACATTTTTTTATTTAGGTTGTGAGTTTGTTTTAATTTGATTCTGACTGTTGTAGACAAAGTTTTTAGGTGTTTATTTTAAAAAAATTAATTTAGCACCCACAAACTATTAAAACAATCTCAAAATGGGTCATAACTATCACTTTTGACATATTGAGCCCTAGACTACTAAATTTCATCAATTTGTGCCACTAAAAAAGATCCAATTGTTAAAAATCGTGCCACATGTGTTACAAATGAGCCATGTGGTAGAGTTTTGACTGTTGAATTTTATTTCAGAGATTAAATTGATTGATTTTGAAAATTTAGGGGCTTAATATCAAATTGATAAACAAAAATAAACTAGGGACAAAATTGATCAAAACGGAAGCTCGAGGACCATTTTTTAAAAGGATTTAAAACTCAGAGACGAAAAAAGGTCATTACCATTTTTTATTATTTACCCTCTAATTATCTTTAAATAATTTTGTATTTTTAAGTTTTTTTTGGATTATGCAAGGTTTTTTTGTATGGGAGGAGGATCATGTACCCCTCACGTGAAAGCATTTCCATTTGCTTTAACCATAAATCAAACGGTGGGCAAATTTTTATATTTTCTTAGGCTAAAATCAAATTTATAATTTGAGAGGGGCACTTTGTTTTTTTCACTCATAAATATGGGGTGTACTATGTTGTTTCTCGAGTAATTGTTCATTCATTCAAGAAAAAAATAAAGTTATGTCCAGTACAACGAATATAAAGTGTATGGATGTAGATGGAGAGAAAAACAATCACATACAACAACTAGTACAAGGGACCTTTGTAAGGCAGAAGAAAAATCCAACTGTTAGGAAAAAAACCTTGAACCCTATATTCGAGGGAAAAATGATGTTGCCCAAGGTTGTTTGCAAGCAAACAATCTGTAATTTATTTTGATGAAAACAAAAATTATAAAGTGCTTTGAAGACTTTTAGATTTCATTTGTCAATCCACAATTTCTAAAATGCATTTCAAAAGATTGATGTTGTCTCTCTAAATTTTTTTAAAGTGTACTTGAACACCATTACACAAAGTTGATAGATCAACTTTTCATATTGTAAGCGTTTAAAGAAGTATTGAAATGGAATGAACACTTTCAAGATGCTGATTTTCTCTTAAATACTAATAGTATCGACACATTGAGGAATGATATTGACACATTGCACTGACATCCGAGAGCATTTTTTTGGGTGTCAACACATAGATGGACTAGTGTCAACACATCGTACTGTCACCCGAGAGCTGAATTCATGGTGTCGCCACATTAAAGAAGAGTGTCGACATAATGCATTGACACCTGAGAGAACATTTATAGACCAATTTTAAGGTGTCAACACTTGCTGCGATTTCGCAGAAAAACTGGAACGATGCCAGCTCATTTAAAATGCTTCAAAAAGACATGGGTACCATTTCAACGGTACTCTTGAGGTTTTTGAAGATCTTGGAAGTTAGAGGGGCTATAAATAGAAAAAAGATAGAGAGATAAAGATAACACACTTGCAATTATTCTATGCCTAACTTCTAGAGAGAGAAAGTGCTTTGAAGAAGAGAGAAGAATGGACATACCAAGAAAGCTTGTGCTCCCACCTGTCAAACTTTAATTTTCTTTCCAGAATCTTGTCTTCTTGCACCATGTTGTACTTTCCACTTGCTTATTCAGCTTAGAGAGCATTTTATTTATTATTCCTTTATACCCATTTGTTCTAAAACACTTGAGTGTTGGGTAAACACTTGGTCTTATTCGTGAGGGTTGAAGATATCACTTGTGTTTTGGAATTTATGAAGAGAGTTGAAGCATGAGCTCGCAAAACGCTTTGTAATGGTTCCTTAGTACTCGAGAAGCTAATGTGTATTTGCTATTTGGAGAATAGTGAAGGAAGCCCAAGAGAGTCAATAGCTTTGGGAGTGGACATAAGCAAGTGTTGGCCGAACCACCTAAAATGGCGGTGTCGTCTCTCTAACTCTATCTCTCTTATTATTCGTTCCATATTCATATTTGTGGTGCTTTATGATTTATTGTTCTATTGCTTAAATTATCTTGCAAAAAATTTAATTTTTATTAAAACTCAATTCACCCCCCTCTTGGGTTGTTATTTTGACTTACAATTGGTATCAGAGCTGAGGTTTAATATCTTTATGAATGACAACACTTGTTAGTTCTTCGTTAGCTGAAGGTAAATCAACTATCCGACCTTCTTTGTTCAATGGAACATGCTACAACTACTGGAAAGCTAGGATGAAGATTTATATCCAAGCCGTATATTACGAACTGTGGAAAGTTATCTCAAATGATACTAAATTTCCTAGAGACAAGGAAGGTAAGTTGAAAGAAAAAAGATTGAGATGATGCTGATCTTAAACTTATGTCTTTCAATTTTAAAGCTATGAATATTTTGTATGGTGTACATGATTCAAATGAATTCAATCGTGTTTCCAATTGTGATACCGCAAAAAAAATTTGGGATAAACTTCAAGTAGCCCATGAAGGTATGAATCAAGTTAAGGAAAACAAGATTAGTATGCTTGTTCATAGCTATGAGCTTTTTAAGATGAAATCCGATGAATCTATTTCAACTATGTTTACTCGCTTTACCGATATTATAAATGGTCTTAAATCACTTGGTAAAGAATATACTAATGTTGAAATGGTGAGAAAGGTCCTTAGGTGTCTACCAAAAGCTTGGAAACCCAAAGTCACCACCATTCAAGAAGTCAAAGAGTTCTAACAAGTTATGCAAGATGAATTTGATATGAGCCTCATGGAAAAATTGAACTATTTTCTTGGCCTTCAAATCAAACAAAACAATGTGAGAATCTTCATCAATCAAGAAAAATACACAAAAGATCTCTTCAAATGTTTCGGTATGAACAACTCAAAACCTATGAGCACACCTATGAGTCCATCTACTAAAATGGAAAAGAATGAGGAAGGTAAGGATGTGGATCAAACCAAATATCAAGGTATGATTGGCTCCATACTCTATCTTACCTCTAGTAGACCAGATATAATGTTTAGTGTATGTGTATGTATGCTAGATTCCAATCTCTTCCTAAAGAATCCTATATCCTTGGCACTCAAAATCTGGGCTTATTTTATCCTAAGAGTGTTGAATTTAATTTACAAGGATACTCGGATGCGGATTATGCTGGATATAAAATTGATAAAAAGAGTACTAGTGGTGCTGCCAATTTCTTGGACTTCACTAGTCTCTTGGTGTTGTAAGAAACAAAATTCCAGGTAGTATCAACCACGAAAGTCAAGTATATCGACGCGGACAATTATTGTGGATGAAACAACAATTGGAATATTTTAATCTTCATTATTCTCTCATCCCAATAAAATGTGATAACACCTGTGTGATAAATCTTACCAAAAAAATAATTCAGCACTCTAGGACAAAACATATTGAGATTAAACATCATTTTATTCTAGGTTATGCTCAAAAAGGGATATTGTTCTTGAGTTTGTAAATACCGACCTTCATTTGACAAATATTTTTACAAAACCCCTTAATAAGGATAGATTTTGCTTCATTCACCAAGAAATTGGAATGAGATTTCCTTTGGACAGATTGGTGATACGTATTTGTTATGTTTTGTTGATGAGTTAATTGATTGCATTTGATATGTTCTAATCTTTGTTTAATTGCTCTCTATGCATTTCTGTTTGAAATCATACTTGTTCATCGCAAAAACATTATATGTACTCATTTTGCATGCCATGTGTCAACACTTGAAGTATTGACGATTCTGGTTTATTTATGATTGTTTTCACTTGAGAAGTATGTGTCGACACCATTAATTCATGTGTCGACACATAAGTCTTCCTCCCGAAAGCATTTAAAACTGCAATCAAAAGCATGTGTAATGTGTCGACACATCCTTCAATTTGACAGTTTTTAAAAAAATGGTGCTTGGCATATAAATACTCACTTAGGGCTAGGGGTCGACACTTATTACTTCTTTCGACCTCACAGAAATCCTTCATCTCTCCCAAATGGCCACTTTCTCCCTTTCCCTCACAAATCTCCAATACCCACTGCCATTTCAAAATTTCCACCGCCGACAGCCTCCAAAACCTTGGTTGAGGATGCCTCTAGTTTTGTTAATGGGAAGCAACTGGACTTGTTTGTCTCTTCCATAAACTCCTTGGCCTCTGCCCCTAACACTGGAAAGAAGTTCTTTGACTCGTATGGTTGGATGGGTATGTCTGAATTAGAGCCTATTGATATTTTGAAGGTGGTGTTAACAGTAACTAAATTGCAAGAAATGTAACTCTGTTAGATAATCTAGCCCTAAATGAGTTGGTTAGACCCGCTGCCAGTGACTTGACCATTCGTAAAAGAGTTTTGCATCATATGGTCTGTAATATAATTCTTTCAAGGACTGAAAAATTCGAGTACATTACTTTCTTAGACATGTTTGTAATGTACTGTTTGATTACCCGTACACCTATTAATCTTGGTCAATTAATGCTCAATCACATGAAGACTGGTACTGAAAAGAAGAAACAAGGGCTCCCTTATGAGATATTTTTCACGCATATGACTTGACACATATGTTTCATGTATTAATGATGGGGTTTCTTCAAAATGATGATGGAGAATGAGTGAAGAAAGGTGTGGTGACACCTAAGAAAGGAGATGAAGAGGGTTTAGATTATGAGAAATAAGATGAAGATAAAGAAGAGGCTGAGACTGAAAGGACTCCTTTAGGTGAGCAAACACCTATCTCTACTCCTTCAATGCAGGTTGCATCCTCCTCAACAATTCCTGCTGCTAGTTCTCATGAGCCTTGTGTTGGTTTTTGTGCACAATCGAGATTTTGATGATTTCAATAAATGGATCAAGTTTATAAAGTGGGCATCTTCAAAAACAAAGACGACTTGATAAAAGAGCCAAAGACTTGAAGAAAGAAGAACAAGAAGATGCAAGGAGCTCAAAGTGAAGATTCAAGACCTTAGGGTATAATCTTTGTAACTCGTTATTTCAAATTTGACAAGGATTTGAATCACGCACTTGCATATCTTTCAAAACATGCATAAACCGTTTTAAGTTTTGTTTGAAAGATTGAAAATGTTTTTATAGGTTTCAAAACATCTCAATCAAACCTCCAAACCTTCATATACTTATGGGAAGTATGCCTTCAAAATTGGGTGTTTAAAAGTGGTTAAAAACCTTATTTTTAAAAGAACCGGATCATGCTTAAGTTGAGGAGGTCGACCGGCTGTTCAAGCGGTCCACCGGTACTTCGACTGCCTCATGTAGCGGTCAACCGGTTGGTTTTGACAAAGGAGCCGTTGAAGCTTCTGACAATATGACCGTTGGGTAACAGAAACTTGAAGCGGTCGACCGGCTCGTTTTAGCAAAAACTCCCAACGGCTATAAACGTCTAGTTTTCATATGTGGACTATAAATACACCATCATTTCATCTAAAATGTATACCCAACGACCACATATCATTTCTACTACTTGAGAAATATTCTAAACCTTCCTATTCTATATTTCTCATAGCATTCACACAAAACACATTTTCATATCCTTGTCTTTGTGTAAATAAAGAGATAGAGCTTTCCATTTTTATATCTACTCTTTGAGAGAGTCTTGTTCCTCAATCTACCTATCAAAAGAGGTGTTTCCTTTAGTGAGGTTGTTCACTAAAGAAGAAGCTTTGAGAGTGTATATCTCAAGCTTGGTGAGGTTGTGAGTGGTGAGCCAGAAAAATCACTTGGGTGGGTTTGAGTGTTGATCCTCGGAAAACACTTGTACGGTTCACTAGCACCCAGAAGCTAGTGTGTAGGCGGGTTTGCCGAACCACCTAAAAATACTATGTTTGCTACTCTTACCCTTCTCCTTACTTTATCACTTATTTACAGTTATTGCATATTACATACTTGTGCTAAAGTAGACTTTACTTGCAAACACAACTTTGGGGGTTAATATCGAAAAGTTTTAGAAAACAAATTCACCCCCCCTCTTGGGTTGCCTTAATCCTATTATCTAGGACTCACACCTTGTTATAGTCAAGTTGAGGCTTCCATGACTAAAATAAAGGAGGAACATAAGAGATTGTGTAAGAATATGGAGGACATGGCCACCAATATGAAGACGGGGTTTGAAGATATTAAGAAGCTCCTTGCTGTTCATACAGAACATTTTGGGACTCTTGATAAGGATATAAGGGGTCTTAAGCATCAAGTCAACAACAACGTCTATGTGGCTAGTACGATGATTCAAACTACTGTTGATGGGTTCAAAGATACCTCTGCTAAGCTTTAGAATTTTGTGCAAAAATCAGCTAGGGATGTTGTTCAAGCCACAAAGGTGCATATGAATGTTGATCGCAACCTTCATCTACATGTGCTGAAATGGATGTATTGGTTCTCCACAACTTGGATGGAGTGGTTGAAAAAGTTTGAGATTGAGTATCCTCCTCCACCTATCAAGAAGTCACAACCTTCCACTTCCACCAAATAGTCAGTTGCCTTTTTCCTTTCCCCTTAACCTATTTTTTGATGATGCCAAAGGGGGAGAAGTTCTAAGTTATTATATTGATTTCCTAGCTCTTACTAAAGACATTCCATATTGTATTAACTTTTTTTGTCCTCTTTATATTTGTATTTATTATGTTGGCTGAACACATGACTTGCCTCATCTAATAAATATCTCTGTTATTAAAATTTTTCCATTGGAAATTTTATTTGTGCTCATATCTATTGCTTATTTAATGGTAATTATAAGGTATAGAAGTGCTTAACTCGTTGCACTTAATTTTGGATATTTGAGACTTGCTTTGCACACTGTTGTGCTTTCCACTTGCTTATTCAGATTAGAGAGCTTTTTTTTTTATTATTCATTTGTACCCATATTTTGTAAAACACTTAAATGTTGGGTAAACACTTGGTCCTACACGTGAAGGTAGAAGAAATCCCTTGAGTTTAGGGATTTGTGAAGAAAGTTAAACCGTGAGCTCGCAAAACGCTTGTAAAGGTTCCTTAGCATCCGGGAAGCTAATGTGTATTGCTATTTGGAGAATAGTGAAGGAAGCCCAATGAAGTCAATAGCTTTAGGGGTGGACGTAGGCAAGCATTGGCTAAACCACTTAAAATTAATTGCAGTATCGTCTCTCTAACTATATCTCTCTTATTATTCACTCCATACTCATACTTGTGATGCTTTTATGCTTTATTGTTTTATTGCTTGAATTATTTTGAAAATAATAATAAATTTAATTAAAACATAATTCACCCCTCTTGAATTGTTATTTAGACTCACAAATGATATAAGTAGTAGAGGCAAAAGTTGCAATACTTTCTAAACACCTTTTAACCTTATAAACCAACTCACACAAAGACGTATCTAGCCCCTTTTTAGCTTGTCTCCTGATCAAATCCATGATACTTGCCTTGTTCTATATTTTATGACATATTCACGAGACATTCAATGGATGCATTGGTCTCAGTTACTATTCAGGACGGACAAAGTAAATTATAAATTCGATTCAGCAACAAATTTAACGCTTAATTAATTGGTCCTTCATCCAATTTCCTTACCCATCTATCTGAATAATGTCTACATGGCATGCATGTAGTGGTGGAGCTAGGATATTTCTTCAGGGGAACGAATGAATTTATTTTTATTATTTAAATAAAATAATAAAAAAATATAATTTTATATATGAATTGTAACTTATAACAAAAGAAAAGTATATATGCATAATATTTTATAGCAACTTTAATTTGGATACATCAAAAAATCAAACACATAAAACCTTTGATTCTATAAATCCGAAATTTTTTATTCTGGTTTTTTTTTATAAAAAAATAGGGCTCAAAATAAAATTAAAACATATAGAATTTGCTTGAATGTTTATTTTGGAATCTAGATTAATTTGGATGAATGTTTACATTTATTGTTAATTATGATGAATAACAGAAAAAGCTTCCAAAAATTCCGGTCCAAAAAATATTTTTAGCTCATTAGGACTCCAAAAAAATATGTTAAAAGAAACTCACATGTCAAATCAGAATTTTTGGTACCGATTTTGAAAATTCCAATTTCATTCCGGAATGGAACTAGAACTAAAAAAATTGTATTTCGAGCGGAATTGTAATTTCTTTCCTTTAACGTAATCGTGGATTCAGCTGGTACTTGGTGCTTGGTGCAACTCAGTATTAATGACTGTAAAGAGAATGCATCCCATTTTGCAATCTTATGTTGTAACACCCGATATTTCTATTTTAAAATTATTTGAATTTGTTATTTAATATTTGAAATGTCTTCTTTAAATTTAAAATTTGAGTTTAAGTAATTTAAAATATTTGAATTTTTATCTTTGACCCAGTCTAAACTTTTTAAAAAATTTAAAGATTTTATGATTATTTAAAATTTAAAAGTTTTAGAATTCAAACGGGACTCTATTACTAGTGTGAGTCTATATAGATATTTACATATTGGTTTTAATTTTTACACACCATATTTTTATTCCAACAAGAGGAAAAAGAAGGGTTTTCTTGCTTTCAACAATCTAGACGAATTTTTTTGAAGTAAATTCAGGTATTTAGAATTTCTTGATATTTTATTGTGTTCTTTTTATGAGAGATCAAACCATAGGGTGTCTAGATCTAGCCCAAATTATTTCAAGATTTTCGAATTAGTTTTAATGGGTTTCTTGGAGTAATTGAAATTTCGGTTCATGATTTGTTCTGAAAAATTCAGGTTCTATATCTGAGTAGTAGATCGAATTATTTTTGTATAGTCGACCTTAGAAGTATAAAAATTATCATTTTTGGATATTTCATACTAGACATCTACAAGCATTTTTTGTTAAAGTTTCATAATTTTTGGAGATGTATGGTATGGTTTTGAAAATAAGAAATTTAGGCTTAGAGAAATCTGAATTGCTGAGAAATATCCATTGATACAGATTAGCGTTTTCAACTAGATGACATATCGAGGCTTTGCATTTCGACATTAAATTTTATAGGTATCTTTATATGATATATAAATCTTTGATATAAATTTCTGGATTTTTCGATATCGTAATAGATCTTTTATGAATTTTGGAAGTGATGAGTACCAAATTTTTAGGGTATAGTTTGACTCCGTGAACAGAGGTGAATGTCGATTTTATTTTACTGGGTTGTACGAGGAATCTGGATATGAAATTTTATTGGTGTATAGTTAACATCTTAGGGAAGAACATATGTTAATTTGAGGATTTTAGGGAAACCCAAGATAGGTAAGTTATATTTTAGAATCTGACCAGGGAAGATTTAGAGTTTCAATTATGTTTCCGTTTGAACGTATTATAATAAGTTAAATTTTGTATTTATAGGTGCTAAGTTAATTTGAGGATTTTAGGGAAACCCAAGATAGGTAAGTTATATTTTAGAATCTGACCAGGGAAGATTTAGAGTTTCAATTATGTTTCCGTTTGAACGTATTATAATAAGTTAAATTTTGTATTTATAGGTGCTAAGTTAGAGGCTTATTTGCTTGAAGATCCAAGTAAGCGGAGTTATTATGCTAGGTTTTTCTAAAAGATAGAGGTCATATTTGAGAAATTGCATGATTTATTGAAAACCCTCGGAGTTTTATGTGCATTACGTTTTGATAAAATTATTAAAGATTATAATATGAAATGTGTAAACCTGAGCATATTTTTATGTCCAATGATTTTACATGATGTTTTCATTGATTGAAATGAAAGCTTTTTTGTATTTATTGTTATTCAAGATTTTTGCATGTATTTCATGAAAAGAAGAGAAAGATGCAAAGTTCAAAGTGATGTTTATTTTATGATATGTTATGTATTTTCAAATCCTGAGGCACATAGTTACAGAGTTATAGCGATAGCGCATTGGTACAAATTGCAACCCATTGAATGCACTCATTCTGAAAACGAAATGGTTTATTTTGTAGATTCTTACCGAGTGCACACTTGCATATGATCAAACCTTAGTAAGGAAGAATTTTACCATAGTATTGGCTTACTTTGGTTGATCCCCAAACTAGGTAGCAGCTGCACAACCCTGTCATGGGGGTAAACGTGACCCACAGTTATTGCTAAAGAGATTTTCTTATATAGATAAAACTAATTTTCTATAGTATTATGATATATATAACTGTTTTATAGATAAATATATTTTGTTGAAATTACCAAAAACAGCTTTCAACAGTTTAGAAAGATTTTAAATATTCAGTCTCTTGCTGTTACAGAGTGGCTCATGGGATACAAACTAGCATAATGATTTTGCTTACTGAGTTGTCGAACTCACCTCCTATTGTTTTTCTTATTTCCAGATGTTGATCAGGAGCGTGTCGATAGTCAGGATTAGATGACACGTGGGCGGACAGCTAAGTGATTATTAGAATAGATATTTGACTCTAGTATGAGTCTAATCATGTTTAGATTTGTCTTTGTGTTCTGAAAGAGTTTTTAAGTTTTATTAAAAGAGATTTATTGAAGTTTTTAAATAAAGTTTATTCCACATTTATCTTTAGATTTGTTTTTAAATTAAATGTCTAATTGTTTATTGTAAGTAAGTCACCCTCTAGCCTTTGAGGTTTGGGGCGTGACATATGTGCTAGCCGATTCTTCTTACGTGGTATCCCTAGAGGCTCAAATTTGGATGGGGAGCAAAAAGGCACGATAACTATGACAATCATGAATAAAATAGCCTTCCATATGCTCTGACCTCCCGGATTAATGACATCGCAAGAGAATCTCCGTCAAATAGTAGACCATTGATTTAAAAACCGCCATGTGACAGGTCAAAATTGCTGCTTTGATTTCGCCCCAGAGGTTGCATTGCTGGGAGGATATCAGTCCAGTTTGAAGAATTGAGCCATTGGAGTCTCGACAGACTGCATCAATGAAAGTAGATTGGGAACGTACGACATGCCACATCAAAATTAATCTTGAGCCACTCTGTTGGAGGGGGAGACCAGTAGAGTTGCTGCTCCATGACCTTTTCCTTCCAGGCAAAAGAGTTTTCTCTGAATCTCCTCGTTATGAGATCAACAGCCTCCAAAGGAGCAATCGTGAGACCCTGATGAACAGACATATTACGAAACAGCCATATAGTATCCATGGCAATAGCAGCCCATAATTAATAAAAAATGTCGTTCTTCCTGCTTTGCCAAAACGAAGTTCTCTATGGGAGTAACAAAGCATTTCAATACATTGATTCAAGGAAATATTAGAATATGCAGAAAGATTAAGAGGCCAAGGGCTTTCTCTCCAAATAATTCTAGATAGTGGGCAGTCCAAGAATAAATGCTTCCCAGTTTCAACCGCTTGGAAACACAGTTGACACAAGGCAAAGTCCATATCCATGTCGGACATAACATGAGCTAACTTGACCCTGGTAGGGAGGGGCCTTATTAGCAAGCTTCCAAAGAACAACTTCAGTGGAGCTTGAATTTTGAAGGAACAAAGTCTGTCCAAATTTTTTTTAGTACAATGACCTCTACACTGAAGGCGATGAGATTGGTCAAGCATATAGGCAGATTTGACAGAAAATCTGCCATCTGAAGAGTCACTACAAGAAAAAACACTTTGGATGACAAAAAAAATTGTCACCCAAAGTACAAATTTCGTCACCTAAGGTTTTGGGTGACGATTTTCGTGTTCTGTCACGCAAAACCGTTCGGACGGTTTATAAACCCGTGAACGTTTTGGCGCCATACTGACGAAATTCAAAATCGTCATGCCCAGTATAGTCCATCCCTTCACATGAGCTGTGCGAACGTTCTCTCTGAAAGTTCGCATAGCTCATGTGAACGATTAATCCAATGCGACGAAAATACATTTTGTCACGCAATAAACGTCTGCATCGTTGTATATTAACGTCTGAACGCTTATGTGAATATGTCCGGATGTATTCATGAAGACGTTCGCACCGTAGTTTCATTATGACGAAATTTATTTTGTCATCTGAAAACGCGGTTCGAATCTTTACGTATACAATTTGGACTCGTTGTACGTTGCACACGTTCGAACGTTTTGGTGTATCGTGTGCACGGTTTCTTATTTTAAGAACGTGTGGACGTTATATACACCGTTCAGACTATATAATTTAAAGCAAAGTGTTCGAACGGATAGCTATGCGTGCGCACGCTACAACAAAAAAATATCCGTGCGAACAACATGTAACACCCGTGCGAACGGTTTTCTATATATTTGAATTAATTTAATTAAAATTTATGAAATAATATAAATATGAAGATATTTACTGCTCATAATATAATAAAATATCTACAAATATGCAATAGTTATTAAAAGTAAACATATGGCTAAAATAAATGTTCAGATTAGAAAGAAAATATTTTACCTGAAATTCCTCGCTCGCGAATAAATCACAAACACGAGTCCATTCTTCCTTGTTCATATCGGGATACGGGTGCTCCAACGCATCTTCTTTGGAATTGAACACCGAGTAATGCTGGAACATTCTATTTTTGTGCGTCCTGTACGCTGTATTCATCGTTGACGTCACAGTGATGCGATCCTCGGCTCGGTCGTAATCTAGTTGGAAGTCATCCTTAACATATATATATTGTGAGACCCCGATTATTTCTTATGTTATTTCTTATGTATTAGATTTTAATTTCCGATGTATTAGCTTTAATTTTATTATGGGGCCATATTTTTGGCCAATGTATGGCCTAAGCTTTATGTTAAGGTACATCAATTAATATGTGATTTTATTTCATGAAATTTTTCCTAAATAATTTTCTTGTCATTTTGGGAGTTTTGTGCAAAGTTAAATTATATTTTCCTAAGAGCCGAAACTTGCAAGGTAAGTTTCTCTCATGTATTTATATTTTTCATTTGCCTAATATATTTCATAATCCATAAAATTTAATTATGATTAAAGGTTTTTATATATAGGCCGAAAATAATTAAATGGAATAAAATCATGAATTTCTTTTAAGTATTGAATATTTTTGTGTGTCATTAATAGGTGGCATATATTATTATTATGTGACCTAAATTAATAAGTTGAATTATCATTAAAATATTAGATGATAAGTTACTAGGCATATGATAAAGTTTAAGAGAGATTAAAATGATAAGCACACTTGCTTATCATAGTGATAAGCAAGCATAATGATAAGTTAGGGAACTTTTAGGGTAATAAGTCATTGTGGCTATTGTAGAGATAGGCTAGAGCCATTATCTTAAGATATGAGATCATGCTTATGAGATGATAAGCTAAGTGATTGAACTAGATAAGCTAGAGAGCTTATAGGAGATAAGTTAGGTGAAATAGTAACTAAATTGAAAGTTAGTCGTGGGAGAGTAACTAAGTTAGTTGCAATGCAACCAAACAAAATAAATAAGCTTAAAGGGAGAGCCATTTACGTAGGAAGAGGGAGCCAAAAGTTAATTGCCCTTGTGAAGTTGTAAGAAGTGGAAGAGAGCCATTAATTGACTAGACAACACATTGGAAGAGAAAAGAGAGAAAAACAAAGGGAGATCAAGCCATGAGGTGAAGTTCACGTCAAGATCAAAGTGAGAGAGGAGAGGAAATTTAATGCAAGGACATAGCTTTAGGGAACAAGAGTGATGTGAGAAAAAGGTGAAAAGAAAAATGGAAAGAGGAGAGAGAAGGGAAAGCCATGCTTGGTCGGCCAAACCCCACATTCACCCCCCTTTTTCTTTCAAACTTTCTCTCTTGTCATTTTCACTTTGTCCTTGTCATGTGTCATAGCAATAACTCACCTTGGGAGACTCATTCTCTCACACTTCACAATTGAATGTGCATTGGCCGAATGTCACCATTGCATTTCAACATTTCCTCATTTCCCTCACTTGGCCGAACACTTCATCTCTTCCAACTCTCTCTCTTTTTCTCCTCTTGACCGAATCTTTCCTCTAGATCAAGCCTTGTTCCTTTCCCTTTTTTCAACCTAAATCACACCCCAAAGTTCAAGTGTAGTCCTCTCTTTGTGGTGACCGAATCCTCACATTGTACAACACCACTTTCCTCTTTTGAAAACCCTACTCATTAGCCACCTTTCTCTTGAAGAAGTTTAGTTCATTTCCTTAGAACTAAATCATTCAAGCTTACCATATTTTCCCTCCACCATAAAACCCACCTTAGCACCTCAAATCAAGCTTGGAACCACTCTAAGGAGGGTGAACCGAAAGTTGGAAGAAATAAGAGTTTTGGTAAAAGTTTGGTGAAGGTAGAGGTAGGCTTGATTCTATTTAGTGTTCTTGCTTAAAGTTCTTCATAAGTTCTAACCTAGGGTATTTTATTGTGCTAGGTACTCAAGCTTGTGATAATTATCAAGGTAAGACCAAAGATGTGGGTTGTTGGTTTTGAATATGGGGTTGGCCGAATGTATCATGATGGGATCTTGAGTTAGTGTCTTGAGTGTTGTTAGATCTTGAGGTTATGAAATCAACCCTAAGGTATAATGTTAGATCTAGCTATATGAGCATGAAAACCGAGCTTAAATGTTAGAAAAATGTTAAGGATGAATAATGCATGCTAGTATGGTCTTAAAAATGCAAAGGGTATGCATGATTGCAAGATTTGTCATGAAGGGTTATGATTTAGGGTGTTGGCCGAAACTTATAAGTGTTGAATCTCTAAATATATTTGTTAAATGTCAATTGGATGAATGACCATGACATGTATAAAGGTTTATTGAACACATGCATATGGGCTAGGCTTGAAATATTATAGGTTGCATGCAAATCGAAAGGGGCTACTCATTTTATGAATATTTGTGTTGACCGAATTTGGCATGATGCTAGATCTAGAAGTTGTGTCGTGATTGGTAGATCCTAGGTTATGAATCTGAGAAAATGGAGGATGGGATCACTAATGGAGAGGAAACTTAGGCAATAAATGCTTAAAATGGTGCATGGCCGAATGGCCTAATATGTGTAACCCTAATCGCAACCCCATGAATAAGATTTATGTTTATATGTGATGAATAGACAAAATTAGGGTTATGACTTAATAAGTTAGAAAATTTAAGCTCAATCATAAAACCCGTCATATTAGTAAGAGAAAAACATAGATAATAAGTTTAAAGATCCGAATTAAAAAGAATTAGGAAAGTTGTGTGGTGTTAAATATTGATTGAAGAATTAACTACGTTGGCCGAAACTTAGGGTGAACAAAATAGCTTATATTTTCGGGTTGCATAGAAGTTTAATGTAAAGCTAAAGATTAATTATGATTAGGTTTAGTAATTGGTGAATTTAAAGACTTAGTGTAAGGTATGTAATAGGAGAAAGATTAAGATATGATTAAAGTGCAATTAGCTTGCTAGATTAGAAAATTTAGTAAGATTAATTAATAAAGAATTCTATATAAAACTTTGAGAATAATATTATATTTTCAGAAATATATCTTTGGTTGATAACCGATTTTTAAAATGTAAATATTTAATTTATATGATTACGTACTTATTTCTTAATGCTAAGAAATGTTTGAATCGCTTGTAGGCGATCTACGTGTCTTTATACATTATCAAGGAGACCAAGTGTAAGTGGAAACCGTAAGTGAATCTTACACTTTTTATGAAAACTGGAATGACACATTGCATTGTTTCATGAACAAGCGTGAGATTTTGAGCAAGCATGACGTGACATGTGCATTGCATGACTTTTCTAGATTCTACTTTTGAAAATCCGTTTTAAGAAAATGATATCAATAGTTTTCTAGTTGTAAATCAGCCTTAGATATAATCGAACACTCTACATAAGCTTACATGTTAAACTTTACATTGTAGGTGTTTTGAGATTGCTTGTTGGTGCCAGGAGAAACACTTTTCAGCCTAAGTGTTGAAGGTGTCGACACATATCATCAAGGTGTCGACACATCAGTTATACACCAGAATGCATGTTCCAAGCCGAAGTGAAGGTGTCGACACATAGTGAAGAGGTGTCGACACATTGGTCATTCAACAGAAAGCAAGTTCCCAGGCCAAGATGAAGGTGTCGACACATAGAACAAGAGGTGTCGACACATTGCACTGTCAACAGAATGAAGATTTCCAGGCAAAGCTGATGGTGTCGACACATGGGAGAATAGTGTCGACACATTGCACATACACCCGAATGGATGGTTTCAAGACAAATTTGAAGGGTCAACATATTGAAGGGAATTTTTGACACATTGGACATAAGTGTCGACACATTGGTCATACACTAGAAGGTGAGTTTCAAGGCAAATCTTCAAGGTGTCGACACATACATGGAAGGTGTTGACACATGCTTCGATTTCTCAGATCCAGGAGTTACGATAGTCACTTAAAAACGTCTCCAAAGGACTCAAATGACCTCCAACGGCTCCAAATCTTTACCAGAAGACCCCTGATGTCCAAGAGGGTATAAATAGAAGAAATCTCTAACAAGGTTAAAAAAACCTCCTACAGATCTCTCACGCGAAATACACTTGCCCTAATTTCTTGAGAGACCAAGCTCAAAGAAGAACAGAGAAGTGCTTCCAATCTAGAAAGCTCGTGATTCATCTTGCAACTCCAGAAGCTTTCTCAGAAGATCGTTCTTCTAGCAAAAGTCAGATTCTTTCATTTGTAGATTTGGCTTAGAGAGCCCTTTAGTTTCTTGAGCTACCCACTTGTACATCCGGCTTAGAGAGCCTTCAATCACTGTACCCTAATCTTGTAAACCTTCCTAGTGTTGTGTGAACACTGTATCCTACTTGTGAGAAGTAGAAGAAATCCCTAGGGTTTGGGATTTGGGAAACGAGTTGAAGCGTAAGCTCAGAAAACGCTTTGTAACGGTTCCTTAGCACCCCGGAAGCTAAGGTGTATTCATTTGGAGAATAGTGGAGGAAGCCCAAGGAAGTCAATAGCCTTGGGGGTGGACGTAGGCAAGAGATTGGCCGAACCACCTAAAAATACTGGTGTCATCTCTCTAACCCTCCTCTTTTACTTCTGTAGATATTACTTTATTGTTCTTGTTTATTCATTGTTGTTGTTATCTTTGTTTGCATAGATCTAGTCTCTAGTTTTCCTAGATATAGATCAGAACATTTCTGGGTTTGTTTGAAAAGGTTTCAAAAGTTTTTGAAAACCCAATTCACCCCCCTCTTGGGTTGTCATTTAGACTCACAGAAAGTTTATGAAACGATAAGTTAAGTCAAGGGGCACTAGTCGGTACCGTACCATCAAGATGGACTCTCATACCGAAGGACGAATGCGAGAAGGATGGGTGAATCCAAGAGGCTGTGCAAACCACACTAAAGGACACTGAGAAGGTGTGGGCCTCCAAGGGCCATGTCTAGCCACTGAAGGACGATTGCGAGAAGGTGTGCTATCTTGACCGTATGTAAGGTCTCCAAAGGAAATCGGGGACGGTTCCAAAGGGAACACACAACCCTGACTTCAGGGGTTAAATTGAGCGAATAAGCCCACAAGTATGAATAAGTGATTTTCAAGGGCCAAGGGCCAATTTTACAAGCAAGTACGAAAGAAATATTTTCAAGGGCCTGGGGCCGAATTCAAGCAAGAGCATATGCATATCCATGACATGCATGTGCATCACGAATCAAGTTTCTTTTTCACGATTAAGCAAGTACAAGTCAAGAGCATGTTTTAAGTTTATGTTTTTCCCTTACTGAGTCTTTTTGACTCACGTTTTCAAAATTGTGTCATTCCAGATGCCTCAGGTGAAGAAAGTCAGGAGGACTACCTGACTTAGAAGGACAAAGATTATATTCATATTTTGATGATTGTGACTTGATCGATGAGATCCGTCACTTGTTGGCTTTTAAATATGTTATGTATGTTTTGTATGCAAACCTAATGAGAACCCTGATTATGTTATGATTTAGCTCGAATCCCTCGTGATCCTATACGTTTCCGCCGTAAGTACGTAAGAATGTAAGTAAGAACGCTGGAGCTATCCGGAGGATAGCTCGCGGCTATCATGGTCCCTGCGGGATGTCGTTCTGGGCGTGACATATATACAGTTAGAAACGTAAAAAAATTTCATCAATTAAAATTTAATAAATTATACTTACCAACACTCGGTTCATCATATACGATTTAACCTCGTCGGGGACCTCCTTCCACTTACTCTTCTCAAATGGGACATGTTGTTGAATGAGCGCACCAATATGGCTCGAGAGCATTGAGGACGCCTTGTCATCACCCCCAGTACGTCCATGTGTATGGTAAGCTTTCCTCCGGTGCGAGCCTTGAGTAAGGCAATCCCGCGTGTACTACCTCGAACGTGTCTAATTCCAGACGTCGCTACAAATGCAGAACAATAAATTTAAAATTCAATTAAGCATAGAGATTTAAAAGTCATAATATTTAATAAAGATTGACGGGGTAAGATACTTAGATGCACAACTACTCTGGGTGCTTACTGGACTGACTGTGGTAGGGGACGATAATTCATTCCTATCCCTAAGCGAAGGACCCGACACTGCTAGTGTACCCGGACTACTCTCAGCTTGAACTGATGAATCGCACCGCAGACGTTTCCCTCCCGCTGGCATGACGTCGACCTGTGACCAAATAAATCAATATTAGAGAAAAAAACACAACGAATTATGTTACTCAAAATGAATAAAAAATAAAAATGCAAAAATATGATCGCAAATTTAATTGAAACGATAAATTTACTTTAGTCCTCGGAGTAATATTCTTCAGAATCACTACAATCTTCACCAAACGATTCTGAGGAATCATCGCTTCCTTCTACTTCACGGTGTTGTGGACCACTCTCATCGGTTACTGGCAGATAAGCCTCGACGTCATTTCTAGTCAACGGGATCATGTCAAATGAGCTAAAGTCTACAAAAAGCTCAATAGACTCATTCTCCTGGTATGCTTCACGGTTCGACGGTCCTTCTCCATCTTCACTAGCTTCTTCTTCAATAGGTGGAATATCATACGTGTTTCTAGGGGTAATCCTTTGAACAATCTTCCAGTGGCCACCTAACTTCATATCATCGATATAAAACACTTGATTCCCCTGAGAAGCTAGCACGAATGGGTCATCTTCGTACCACTTTCGGGATGTGTTAATACTAACAAACCGACCACTTTTATCAAGACCTAAATTTTGAGTACTCAAGTCAAACCAGTCACATTTTAGTAAATAAACTAAATTCTCTCGCAAATAACGCAGTGCGTAAATATCCACGACCTGGCCGTAAAAATCAACATCTTCCCCATTATGGTCCCCCGGAACAACCACACCACTATTCTGAGTGTTACAGAAACTGTTCACGAAAGACCATGTGAAACCTAACTCCATTCACTACACACCCAGAGTAACAAAGTGTCCGCTGATCCGGACCGGATGCTAATGCATACAAGTCATCCGAGATCTAGCCCGGATTTTCGTTGCGTATAGTTTGAATCTAAAATAGTAAACACGTGTTAAGTATTAATCTAACACATAATGACCGATTAAAATTAAACATATAATAGTGAAAAAATTAAATAAATACCCGAGTTTTAAACCATAACGGAAATTCTTCTTCGTGCCTCCAATCAACATTTTTTGGTGATTTCCTCCTCATCTCTTCCAAGTGCTCGCTATAAAGAAATAAGATATTTTATAGTAAATTAAAATATAATGAACTTATAATGCCCATTAAGTGAGAAAATATTCACATTAGCGCTTACTCGATATGTTGGCTGATTTCTGAACAGTTGTTCACTACGTACCACTGCACTTTTGTAAATTCATTTCTATTCAAATCTTGACCCCTACCAGCTCCCAGCGGTCGAACACTTTGAGTAAACACAGAAAATCGACAACTTCAATCATCCATATCGGCATAATTCCGATCTTTTCTATTAAATCTCGTCTCAACCGTACCAAGATACATTGAGCAAAAAGTTAAACATTCATCTAACGCATAATTCTCTGCTATTGAGCCCTCACACCGTGCCCTGTTCTTAACGAAACGCTTCATCTTCCCCATATACCTCTCCATTGGATACATCCACCGAAATTGAACTGGACCCCCAAGTTTCACCTCTCGAGGTAAATGAACAGCTAAATGAACCATAATAGTAAAAAATGATGGAGGGAATATGTGTTCCAACTTGCAAAGAATCATTCCAATGTCCTTCTCTAATTGGTTCACAACGTCTAAACGTATTGTTCTTGAGCACAAGTCTTTGAAGAATAAGCTCAACTCAGTCAATGCCGTACATACTTCGTTTCCTAACAATCCGTGTATCATTGCCGGTAACAGTCGCTGCAACAAGACGTGTGAGTCGTGAATTTTCATACCTCAACCCGCGTATCCATCCGGAAACTTGACACCCTTCAGCCATTCACAACACTTCTTACGTTTAGCCTTCGTTAAAGTAAATAATGCTCGAGGCATCACCTCCTACTGACCCTAAACTTGCAAATGCAAGTCCTTTTTAATGCCCATTAATGCCAAGTCCCGCCGAGCACTAGAATTGTCTTTCATCTCACCATCGACGTTCATCAAAGTTTCCAACACAATGTCATAAATATTCTTCTCGAAGTGTATGACGTCCAAATTATGTCGACGACCTTCTGCTCCAAAGTCGTCGGACGACGACTAATATCACTGACCAGGCAATGGGTGGGCTGCAAGACCGACTGCATCCGCTGAGACAGCTCCGCCATCATATCGTCCATCCAACTCGGTCGCTGTGGCCCAAGTCCATGGGTCGAGCTCTGCCTAGGATCCTCCCTCTCCATTGCCTCCGCGGGTTGCTCCTTTCGTCTTCCTCTAGCATACCGAGCGGCTTGCAGCGCTCGGTGTGTCTTGGCCATCAATTTGGAAAGCGTGGTCTTGTTGATCACCCCCAGTGGAAGCGCCTTCGGCTCATCACCACCCTCTGGTACCAGCATGGCGTGCAGGAACTGGGTCAGAAGAATCTCGTGCGACAATGAAGTCGTAGAGCTTCAAAGCCTCTGCACGAATGGACTGGTAGATGTATGATGCTATATCAACAGATAGCCCCCGTACAACTACCAGGTACGGGAACTCGGCCCGGCTATACGATAGCTTTGTGGTGTGCTTCTTCGGGTCGATGGATGAGCATAAGATCAGATGCATGATCCTTTAAAAAGGAAGCAGTTGCCCGTGTACCATATAGGCTCCGTCCAAGATCGTTGTATCAACCCCTAGCATGGTCCAGAATACCTCGGCCTTAGTAGGTCGGCCCTCCTCGCTCATTGGCAGGTTTGGGAACGCTGCCAAATCTCTCTCGTACCCCAAGAAATTTGCCAGCTCGTCCGGCGAGAATATGATCGGAACGTTACGGAAAGTGACCTCCATACTAGGCTCCTCGAGGTCCTTCGTCTGTAATATAAAGCAATAAAATTCCCGCACCATATTTTTCGACGTATAGCCGGTCCTGCGGATCAATGGAAGCCAACCTAACCCGTCCACCACTTCCGGAAGCGTCTGACCCTCAAATGTGAGGTCGTTAAAGTCGGCCAATTTGATGTCCCGCTCGACAACAATCGAGCGAGACATAATGATAGCTGTATGCTGCTCCACTGTCAAAGCTTGAGTGGAAGATTGCTCCTCATCAGCCTGGTCGCTGGTACGTGGACACTTACTCATTTTTTAATGAATCTGCACAAAATAACGTTCGCACGATTAGTACAACGTCTGAACGCAAACTACTCTGTCCGAACTGAAATATATACGTCCGGACAAGAACAAAACGTCAACGTATCGGTTTTTGATACCCGTCCCAACCCTAAGAAGATAAAAAAATTATTTAAATTTAACATCAAAAGCATCTGGACTGCGTTGAAAGACAGTCCGGACATCCCAACCCTAAGATGATAAACAAACTATTTCAATTTAACATTAAAGCGTCTGGACTTCCTTGAAAGAGAGTCCGGACATAATCAAAACGACAATGTATACCACCAAAAACATTACGACAAGAGTCCGAACGCCCAACCAAGTGTCCGGACGCCCACATAATGAGTCCGAACGCTGTGTGAACGATGACCGAGTTAACTCAGCCATTGGCAGCGTCCCTCCACCTTCCCCACTCGCCCAAAAATTACACCAAAACACAAACTAATATACTTAAAACAAACCTAACACCTAACAAAATCAATTTCTATGTAAAAATCAATCAAAAAACACAATACTATACAAAAAATAGAATTGAATTTCTATACATAAAACTATATAAAAATGAAGTTTTCATCGTTAAAATCTTGTTAAAAATAAGCAAAACATACCTGAATGTGATTAGATACATGAGAGAGTGATATTACGTCGAGATTTGTGAAGACAAAAATTGAGTTTTGAGAGTTTTTTTTAGGGAAAACGTACAGGGTTCGTGAAAACGACGAACTGTTCGTCTTTTCAAAATACGTCGATCGCTTCCGAACAAAATTATAGCTGTCCGGACTGACTTTCGCACACGTGGCCCAATCATCGTACTCCGTATTAATGCCAAACTTTTAACCGTTTAAAACCGTCCGGCACAATGAAAACGTCCGGATGTTTCATTAATGCGTTGCAATGAATTGATGCGACGTGATTTCGGATATGATTGATGTTTTCGAATGGATGTTTGTCTCAAGTGCATGATAGGATTATGATTTTCTATAATTTTTATGTGGATCTGGCTATGCTGTAGACCTCATACTTTTCTTTAATGTTACTTGGACAACATTAATTAAAGTGTATACACCTATTATATATGTCTATGATCTCTCTCCAAATTAATTGCAACCCATTAAAAGCAAGCTGATATACTTCAATATTGTAGCTGCCAAAATTTTAATTCCTTAATTAACTTAGCTAACCTTGTGTTTGGTATTAGACAATAGTACCAGTATCATGTTTTACCTGTAAAGATGTGGTGGTTTATTACTTATCTTTGATCATGAAATTCGTATCCGTTCTAATTAGGTACTATAACTACAAGAAAAAACACTTTGGGTGACAAAAAAAATTGTCACCCAAAGTACAAATTTCGTCACCTAAGGTTTTGGGTGACAAAACCGGGTTGTCACCCGGTTTGTCACCTAAAGCCCGTCAGCGAATGTTTTGGGTGACGATTTTCGTGTTCTGTCACTCAAAACCGTTCGGACGGTTTATAAACCCGTCCGAACGTTTAGGTGCATACTGTCGAAATTCAAAATCGTCATGCCCAGTACAGTCCATCCCTTCACATGAGCTGTGCGAACAACTCATGTGAATGAGAAATCCAATGCGACGAAAATACATTCTGTCACGCAATAAACATCTGCACCGTTGTATATTAACGTCCGAACTCTTATGTGAATATGTCCGAACGTATTCATGAAGACGTCTTCACCGTAGTTTCATTATCAGGAAATTTATTTTGTCATCTGAAAACGCGGCTCGAACCTTTATGTATACAGTTCGGACTCGTTGTACGTTGCACACGTTCGAACGTTTTGGTGTATCGTGCACACAGTTTCTTATTTTAAGAACGTGTGGATGTTATATACACCGTTCGGACTATAGGATTTAAAGCAAAGTGTTCGGACGTATATTTAAGAGTGCGCACGCTAGCAAAGAAAAATATCCGTGCGAACGACATGTAACACACGTGCGAACAAATTTTCTATATATTTGAATTAATTTAATTAAAATTTATGAAATAATATAAATATGAAGATATTTACTGCTCACAATATAATAAAATATCTACAAATATGCAATCGTTATTAAAAGTAAACAAAATACATAATGGATAAGTACTTACAAAATAGTAAAAAAATATAAATTTACCCAAATTTTCGTTTGGATGTCGAACGAGATTGCATCTGTCTCATCTGTTCCATCAGCTGCTCACAGATCTGCTCCGCCATTAGTTGCATCCTCCGTTCTTGTTGTTCCACTATGTTCTTTTGCTGCTCCTACATCGTCTTCTGGTGCTCTTCGTCTTTTTTCCGTTGTTGCTCCGCAATCATCTTCATCAGCTCTTCGTCTTTCCTATGTTGCTGCTCCTCCATCATCTGCAGATGCTATCGCATCTTCTGCTCCATATCTGACCGCTTAACCAGAAGCGCTTCATATTCCAACTATCTAACCCTCATCTCCTCAATCTGCAATCTGGCCTCCTCCAATCTCTGGGACAAATCAACAGACGATGCTGATGAAGATGATCCAACAGACCGTACTGAATGGCCTAAACCTCGCACGTAACCCACTTTCGTCCCCAACACCTCAGTGAAGATCTCCACTTCGATCTATGAATTTCCCTCTGAATCGTGCTGCAACTGTAATGCCTCTATTTTTTCCTAAAAAAAATAAAGTAGATAAAAATAGTACATATGAAACATAAACGCATACGAATGCATCATTAAAACTAACTTTACAACTTACAAAATTTTCTCGTGTATCTTCTGAAATCCACATACCATCCTTAGTAGTATGCGTCTTTTTATAAAGCAACGAAGGACTAATTTCATCAGATTCTGGATTTTTCTGTACACCAAAAGAAATATAGAACATGCATATAAAAATATCTAAGTCATTTATTTGAATAATAAATAGTAAAAATGTAAATTTATTACTTACTAACAACGCTCTAGCGCGTTGGAAGGACCTCGCTCCTGATGTGTGTACAATCTTTGCTTAGCTCTATTCTCCTTGTTGATTGCACTCCTCCTCTGTATTGTACATTTATAATTGGTAAAACAATTAAACATATGTCTAAAATAAACATTCAGATTGGAAAGAAATTGTTTTACCTGAAATTCTTTGCTCGCGAATAAATCACAAACACGAGTCCATTCTTCCTTGTTCATATCGGGATACGGGTGCTCCAACGCCTCTTCTTTGGAATTGAACACCGAGTAATGTTGGAACATTCTATTTTTGTGTGTCCTGTACGCTGTGTTCATCGTTGACGTCACAGTGATGCGATCCTCAGCTCGGTCGTAATCTAGTTGGAAGTCATCCTTAACATATATATATATACAGTTAGAAACGTAAAAAAGTTTCAACAATTAAAATTTAATAAATTATACTTACCAACACTCGATTCATCACATACGATTTAACCTCGTCAGGGACCTCCTTCCACTTACTCTTATCAAATGGGACATGTTGTCGAACGAGCGCACCAATATGGCTCGAGAGCATTGAGGACGTCTTGTCATCACCCCCAGTACATCCATCAGGGATATGTACGGTCAGCTTTCCTCCTGGTGCGAGCCTTGAGTAAGGCAATCCCGCGCGTACTACCTCGAGTAAGGGAATTCCGAAGGTTACCTAAGGCACGACTGATATTAAAACAAAATGTCATCAACGGTTAAACTTTGGAGCCACCAAGCCATCAAGCCGAATAAGCCATATAACATTTACTATTCATTTAATGAGGTGGAGATGTATTAACCGTTGATGACATTTTGTTTTAATATCAGTCGTGCCTTAGGTAGCCTTCGGAATTCCCTCCTTCGGAGGGAATCTGTTCCCTACAAATGAAGAACAATAAATTTAAAATTCAATTAAGCATAGAGATTTAAAAGTCATAATATTTAATAAAGATTGACGGGGTAAGATACTTACACGCACAACTACTCTGGGTGCCTACTGGACTGGCTGTGGTAAGGGACGATAATTCATTCCTATCCCTAAGCGAATGACCCGACACTGCTAGTGTACCCGGACTACTCTCAGCTCGACAACATTTCCCCTTAGTCCCCAGATACACGCCTACAACATTGAGTCTAAACAGACACCATTTAAGGCACGTATGTAAGCTCAATGCTGAATGTGTATCCGAAGGACAAAAGGAGATTTGCATCGAAATTTCTAAACACATCAGTCACAATAGCAGATACAATTATGCTTATTACGCATATTGTAAATTCAAACTGTCCATAACGTGGACAATTCAAGAATTACATCCAGTTCGTTATCCGAACTTCATGTAATTCTTAAACGGGGTCTAAGGCTACTAAATGAATGCAAGACATTACAAAAAATACCGTTCGAACGTTACATAACGGTCTGAACCATACACAAAGCCGTTTGGACGCATTTTTCAAAACGTCCGAACAAACAAATAGAGTCCGGACAGTAAATAAACCGTTCGGACTGCGATTGTCGAACAAGACATTTCTTCGACGCACATACGCAATTTTCAGTCCAAAACCATGTCAAAATCAACACAAATCACAAACTCTTCAATATAAACACCTCAAAACAAACCCCAAACTCCATCATTGTCATTTTAGAACCTAAAATTTCGAAAAAAACATGCTTTCGTTTGGGTAAAAAAATAAGTTTTTCATCATACAACAATTCAATTTAAAAACCACTAACCTCAAATGCAATCTAACTTCAAATTCTCAAAGATATGCTCTTTTCACACGCTTTTCAATGAGATTGAACGCCCAAAATCAGCTCTCCACTTCTCCTCGTTCTCAAATTTCTCCTTTGCTTTTTTCTCCGTTTTTCCTCCACTGTCTGCGAATCTATAACTTTCATACTTTTGAATAGCGTTCGGACTGATAAAATGACGTTTGAACGCATATGTGTATTAGTTTTCGAGGGAATTCATGCCGCTAAAATTTTCATATACGTTCGAACGACTATTAAACCGTCTGCACTCCCTCTAAAAGTTCAACACACCGTTTTAGTATTTCTCAAATGACAACATATGCTCATTAGCATATACGTTTGGACAGTAACAGTCCGTCCGAACACTACCTTACCTTACCCGAGACTGTTTAGGAAACACCAACACCATAGCGTCTGATAATTAACAATAACGTTCGAACGGTCATAAAACGCGTCCGGACGGTATTTTGAATATCAGCAATCCCGACCGTCTAAACATGTGTTAAGACGGTTTATTTTATATAATACGACACCGTTCGATTTTACATTAATTAGTCCGGACGGATAAATTCAGGTTCGAACGTTTTTGGACAATATGTATTTATTTTATTCATTTTTTTAATTATTTTTATTTCCAAATTTTAAATAACCAAAGTTAGTTAATAATGTAAATAATAAATATTTTTTTGGGTAAGTGTACCGAAATTATAAACGTAATATTAATTAACATATTATATTAAGTTCTAATAAATACAAATAACATAATTTCAATGACATAAAACATAATACGAACAAAAACATCAAATAAAATCTATATATGTCCACAAAACATAATATAAAATTACATGTGAGACCCCAACTTTATTTTTATCGTTGTAAAATTATGACTCCTTAAGTTGTGCTATAATTATTGAGAAAGACATATATGTTTGACTTGATCTAAAACCATGACTAGGTGAGATTTTTCCCCTAGCATATTTTATGCATCTTAAGCTGTGACTTAAAGGTTATATTGTTGCAATTGTTAAATTTGAGTAATTGTGATTAATTAGGCCAACTATTTTTAATTGTTGGAACATATCCCTAAGTTTGCAATATTTGGAAGAAATTGAATTAGGGCTTTAACTTTGAAATGTGTGAAACTTAGAAATAAACATAGAAAGGCATGTTAGAGTAGTTTTGTGGAGTGGCAGAAAAAGGAAATAAAAGAAAAGTGAAGGAGAAGGAGGGAAAGAAGGGGGGAAGGGCAGTTTTGCCTTTTCGTTCCCCCAAGTCTCACGCACAAGACCCCCCCTCTCTCCCTTTACGCATTTTCAAAAAATCACTTGCCCTAGCACCCACCCGCATAAGAGAAGAAGAAGAAGAAGAAGAAGAAGAAGAAAGGAGAAGGAGAAGAAGAATAAAAGAAGGAGAGAGAGAAGAAGGTGAGGGATTTCGGCCCTTGTTGGCTGACCAGCCCCATTTCTTTCCCATTTTCTTCTTCTTTCTTTTAATGGTTGTTGGTTGTGGTGTTTGTTTGGTTTTCTCCTTGTGTTCATGTGTGTTTCTTTGAAGAAAATATAGATCTAGTAAGTTTAAAGGGTAGTATAGGTGGTACATGAAACCATGGAAAATATGGCCAGATCTGGGAAATCATACTCAAGAGAAGTATTACATGTGCTCTACTAAAACCTTACATTAAACCATTAATAAACTTAATCACGATTATATCTTGACTTAGACCTTAACCTTAATTAATCCGAGATACTAATCCTAACTGGGGTTTCGAATATTTTCATTACATGCTCATGGTTCTTCAAGCTTGTATTCCAATTGGTCAAAACCCTAATCTCAAGTGTTCATCATAACAATATAATTCCAATTAGCCTAATCCCCAATTTCAAGTATCCAACACAACAATTATAACCTATTTATCATAATTTACAATTAGGGTTTCTCTTCCTTATGATATTCGGCCAACACCAATTTTTATGCATCCTTTAATCACAACTTCAACTCCAATGGTGATCTCATCCTCCATTCAACAATTTCACAACCTAATATCTATAAATCAAGGCATCAACACCATGTATCATGCTCATAACATTCGGCCAACACATGATTTCATCCAAATGATCAGGTTTTCTTTTGTTTCCTTTAATATGCATGCATCTAATACCTAACATAATCATCTACCATTCATTGGGTCATAAACCTTGCACATATCATGGCCAATGTCTAGATCTAAATATATACAAAATTATACATGAAATCCTAAGAATCACATATTCGGCCATACCTGAAAATGTCACCTTTTTCATGCTAAAAATTATAACATGCATATCCTTTGCATTTGTGGCCTAACTAGCATGCATCAACTTTATATCTTCATCAAATATTTCCATCAACATTAGATCCACACTTTATACACATCAAGACCTAGATCTAACTTCCTTTAACATGCATTGTTCTCCATTTGCATTTTTCTTCACATTCAACCTTAGATCTAAGGTTTTCATGGTTAGATCTAGCATTTAAACAACCTAGGGTTCTTAAAACATTCAAGATCTAACAATATCAAGGCATATCACAACCTAAAACTTCAAGATCTATACATGTAATCATTCGGCCATCTTTATACTAAACCAACAACATCACATTTGGTCTTACCTTGATGGTTATCACAAGCTTGAGTACCTAGCACAATAAAATGCCCTAAGTTAGAACTTATGAAAAACTTTAAACAAGAACACTAAATAAAATCAAGCCTACCTCTACCTTCACCAAACTTTTACCCAAAACTCTCCCTTCTTCCAAGTTTCGGTTCACCCTCCTTAGAGTAGATCCAAGCTTGACTTGAGGTGCTAAGATGGGTTTTTATGGTGGGGGAAAAAATATGGTGAGCTTGAATGATTAGTTTTGATGGAAATGAACTAACTTCTTCAAGAGAAATGAGACTAATGAGTAGGGTTTTCAAAAGAAGAAAATGGGGTTACACAAGGAGAGATTTCGGTCACCACAAGGAGAGGTCTAGACTTGAGCTTTTGGAATGTGATTTAGAATGCAAGAAGAAAAGAGCAAACTTTGAGCTTAGATGAGGGGTCGGTCAAGAGAGAAAAATGAGAGAGTTGAGAGGAAATGGAGTATTCGGCCAAGTGAGGGAAAATGGGGAGTGAAGTGAAATGATAAGTGTGAATTGAGGCAATTGAATCTCCCAATGAGAGTTAATGCTATGACAAATGACAAGGACAAAGTGAAAATGACAAGAGAGAAGTTTGAAGGGGAAAAGGGGAGGAATGGGGTCTTGGTCGACCAAACTTGCATTTTTCCTTCTCTCACTTCTTTTCACCTTTTTCCCAACATCAATTCTTGTCTCTTAAAGCATGACCTTGCATTGATTTCTCTCTCCTCTTTCCCTCTTGATCCATACGTGATTCACTCTTTCTCCTTTGCTTTTTCTCTCATTTCTCTTCCATTGAATTGTCTTGTCAATTAATTTCCATCTCATCACTTCTTTACAACTCACATGGGTAATTCACTTTATGGCTTTTCCATTCTCCTCATGTCCTTCACGTAAATGGCTTTGTCACCTTTTGGTTTGCTTTTTGTTTAGTTCATTCATGATGTTTGGTTAAAATACAACTAACTTAGTTACCATCACAACTAACTTTCTAGTTACTCTCACAACTAGCTTCCAACTTAGTTACTTTTCACCTAACTTATCTCCTATAAGCTCTCTAGCTTATCTAGTTCAATTACATAGCTTATCACCTCATAAACACAACTTATCTTAGGATAGTGGCTCTAGCCTATCTCTACGATAGCCACATGATAATACTATGTGCCACCTATTAATGACACACAAAAATATCCAATACTCTAAAGGAAATTCATGATTTTCCATTTAATTATTTTCGGCCTATATATAAAAATCTTTAATCATAATTTAATTTTATGGATTATGAAATATAATAGGCCAATGAAAAATATAAATACATGAGAGAAACTTACCTTGCAAGTTTCAGCTCTTAGGAGAATATAATTAAACCTTGCACAAAACTTTCATAATGAAAGGAAAATAATGTAATAGAAAAATTTCATGAAATAAAATCTCATATTAATTAATGTACCTTATTATAAAGCTTAGGCCATACATTGGCCAAAAATATGGCTCCATAATAAAATTAAAAGCTAATACATAAGAATTAACATAAGAAATAATCGGGGTCTCACAGTTGCTAGGCCCCGATATTGTACAAAAGACGTGAGAAAATCGGGATTATTAGAGGGCGCCTCATGTTTCCCAGAGTAGGCAAAAGAGTTACGCGTATGTCAAATGGCGTGATTTGCAGTTTCAGGTGGGCGATAAATTATTTCTCAAGGTGACGCCCCTAAAAGGGATCAAGCGGTTTTGAAAGAAAGGAAAGTTAAGTCTGTGATTTGTGGGGCCCTACGATATTCTGAGCAAGGTGGGATCAGTAGCATATCAATTAGCACTACCACCGGAATGAAAATGGATGCATGATCTTTCATGTGTCTATGCTTAGAAAATATGTGGCAAACCCCTCTCATATTCTGGACTATGCACCGTTGAATTTGGGGAAAAATTTATCATATATAGAGCAATCAGTGAAAATTATGGACCGAAAAGAGCAGAACTCATCGGCATTTAGCTCATTCTTCTTTGTGAGTGAGATAGAGACTTGAGAGAGAAACTAGAACCTATCCGAAAGTGAGAAAGAAGAGAGGCATAGGAGAAAAGAGAAGAACCTAAGGAGAGAAGGGAGAGGTGCAATCGAAGGGGAGAAGAAGAGGAAAAAGAAAGAAGACAAATGGGGGAAAGAGGAAAGGCAATCGGTCAGCCCTTGTCCCCTTGCCTTTTGAGATTTTCAGCTTTTGGTTTTGTCTCTTTCACTAACTTTTTTGCATTGCTCTTAGGTGTTGTCTTTTTGAAAAAAAAAACCCTCATCCACCGAACCAAGAAAGGTAAAGGATTGTAGTTGAATTCTATGGAGTTGGCATGGATAAAGATTCGTTGAAATAGACTTGTGCATTTAGAAGAAAATTGAACTTTAACTTACAGATATGGCTCTGTACATGAAGATAGTTAGAGTTTAATGACCTTGCAGTTTTGCATGTGAAAATTGAAGTGGTTAGAGACATATACAACAAAAGTTTTGAAAAACATAAAGGAGATCATGCTATGCAAAAAATTGAAAGTTATAACCCTTGTGGTGGCACCTTGGAGCTAAAGAGATGGGTAGATATATTAGATATTTAGTACAATGACTAAAATGTGTAGAAATTGAGTTTAAAGGGGTACGGGTTCAAAGGTATTAGCATGCATGTGTCTCTTTTTAGTACTTCTCTACCTATATGGTGTTTTCAAGCTATTGATATTATGATATGCATGTAGTTAGTGATGTAAAATGGTGAGACTTGCTTTGATTGTTTCTATGTTATGAAATAGGTTGCATGTAGTAGATGTGAACACAAAAAGGAAGTTAGAGATCTATAGGAGCCACGGGTTGCACATGCATTATAAGAATATATATATATATATATATATATATATATATATATATATATATATATATATGCAAGTTTGACCTTATGAACTTGATTTTATTACGTCCTTTTATAGTTTTATATACTTTGTTTATGAATTTTTGAAATTGTGAAATGAGAGACCTTGATGTATGAAAAAGAGTGGCACAGAAGTTCCCTGTGAGCCATGTCCATGAAGCCTTAAGAGCTGAAAAAATATAAGGTGAAAGGTATATGACCACTTGTGGGAATGCAAGATGGTTTTGAAAAAGGAAAAATTAGTAGTGGTGTCTTTTATATGGTAATGTGCTACTGCCATCTACCCTTGATGGAGGAGGGTACCAGAGAAACGGTGTTTACAGACCTGACCTCCAACACCGAGCCGAAGGATTAGTTGGCTTTAGCAATTGTCACTCTTTTGTTTAGTTCGGGATCGGTTAGCTGTTCCACAGACATTGTAGTACGGAAATTTTTAGATAGCGACCGCTTTTGTTTGTGTAAAAAAGAAGACTTCGTGATCTTAGTGAAATTATGTATTTACATTTTCGAAAATTTTCTCTTATTCTATTTCTTCCTTACACCACACTTGATTTTATTCGCTTAACTTTCGCTTCTTTATATTTGTTTTTTATTTTATTATAATTTCATCTTCTTGATTTATTCATTTTATTTTCCTTATTTAATTCAGAAACTTTTAGCTTTTGGAATTATTTGAATGTTGCATTTTTCGTTAAATCCCTGAAAATATTATTTTTCCTTCCATAATGTATTCTTAATTTCAAAAGAAATTGCAATTAAACGTTTCAGCTAAGCTTTTTCAAAGCCAATCATCAGGAATTTATAGGATCAATTCGTGTTGTAATCTCCGCTTGTGTGTATACCATCTCTATAGGTGAGTCTAGGGGGTAAGTACTGGCATGAGACGTGATAGTATAATAGGCGGGTTTTATTTTCACATTGGGCCTTATATGAATTAGTTGTGGTTCTAATTTCTACCCTAATTTCCATAAATTAAGTCCATAATAATAATCATACGTCTAAAATCGGGTCTTGGACGCTTTTACCCCTATCTTTTTCCAAAATGTTGAAATTGCATTTGGTGCTTCCAAGGCCAATTCGGTCATTTCTACTTATCCAAATTAGCTGAAATTTTAAGTGTAAGAACTATAATTATTAAGCTTCATATCTTGACAGTTTGGTGTCAGAATAAAATTTGTACCTAGTATAAAAATTCCCTTAGGGCATTCGGGTAGCATAGTTACTTAGGGTTGTTTTGCATGCGTCTTTATATTTTTTACTATAAATGTCAATACAAGCATACTTATGTACTTGAATAAATTAAATTACATAAAAAAAATTCAAGGGTGGACAGCTGTAGCACATTACCATATAAAAGCCACAACTACTAATTTTTTCTTTTTCAAAAACATCATGCATTCCCACATGTGGTCATATACCATTCACCTCATATTTTTCTATCCCTTAAAGCTTCAAGAACATAGTTCTCAGGGCACTGTCGTGCCATTCTTTTCCATACATCAAGGTCTCTCATTTCACAAGTTCAAAAATTCACAAACAAACAATATAAAAACTAAAGGAAGTAATAAAATCAAGTTCATAAGGTCAAGCTTGCATATATATATATTTTCCTATAATGTAAGTGCAACCCATGGCTCCTATAGATCTCTAACTTCCTTTTTGTGTTCATATCTACTACATGCAACCTATTTCATAACATAGAAACAATCAAAGCAAGTCTCACCATTTTATGTCACTAACTACATGCATATCATAATATCAATAGCTTGAAAACAACATGTACGTAGAGAAGTATTAAAAAGAGACACATGGATGCTAATACCTTTGAAATTGTACCCCTTTAAATACATTTTATGCACATTTTAGCCATTATACTAAATATCTAATATGTCTACGCATCTCTTTAGCTTCAAGGCGCCACCACAAGGGTTATAACTTTTGATTTTTCGCATAGTGATCTCCTTTTTGTTTTTCAAAACTTTTCCTATATGAGTCTTTAACCACTTAACTTTTTACATGCAAAACCACAACGTCATAAAACTCTAACTATCTTTTATGTACAAAGCCATACCTGTAAGTTAAAGACCACTTTCTTCTAAAAGCACAAGTCTATTTCAATGAATCTTTATCCATGCCAACTCTATAGACTTCAACTACAATCCCTTACCTATCTTGGTTTGGTGGATAAAGGTTTTTTTTTCCAAAGAGACAACACCTAAAAGTAATGCAAAAATATTAGTGAAAGAGACAAAACCAAAAGTTGAAAATCTCAAAAGGCAAGGGGACAAGGGCTGACCGATCGCCTTTCCTCTTTCCCCCTTTTTTTCTTGTTTCTTTTTCCTCTTCTTCTCCCCTTTGACTGCACCTCTGCCTTCTCTCCTTCGGTTCTTCTCTTTTATCCTATGCCTCTCTCCTCTCTCCATTTCGGTCATGTGCTAGTTTCTCTCTCAAGTCTCTATCCCGCTCTCTCCATCGACAAAACAAAGAAGAATAAGCTACTGTCACATCTCGTGCCTTCTTTTCCTCGTTAGGAATCAGGTGAGGGGCGAAACTCAATGACTCCATGAATCGGGCCGCATACTTCTCTACGAACTTCAACACTTGAACCAGATTAGCAAATTCCCTCGTCTTAGAATCCCTAGCTGATCTAGGGAAATACAGGTTCAGAAGTTCTCTCTTGAATCTCTCCCAAGTAATTGGTGCTCCCTGAAGCTCTTGCTCCAGTAACGCGCTCTTGGATAGCCACCATCTCTACTTCTCCAGACAGCTTATAAGCAGCATACATCACTTTCTGGTCATCAATGCAACCCAACACTCTAAACAGCTCACCAATATCTAGAATCCAATTCTCAGCAGATATCATGGCGATTGGGTTTCTGGTTCATTTGCTGAGCCATAAAACCCGCCAAATTTCGAAGAATCTCCTCCACATTGAACTCCAGGTTCGGTTGTCCCTGATTCCGATCTGGGCTCCAATCTCCCACATCCTCGTCCATGACTTCCCTAAGAAAAAACACCAACATTACTATGAAAACTACAACAAATGATTGAAGCTTAGGCCATACCGAACTTCTAAACCATCATCTGATACCAACTGTCGTGTCTCGTGCCAGTACTTACCCCCTAGGGTCACCTATAGAGATGGTATGCAGACAAGCAAAGATTACAACACAAATTGATCCTATAATGTCCCGGTGATTGGCATTGAAAAATTTTAGCGGAAACGTTTAATTGTAAATTTTTTTGAAATTAAGAATATATTAAGGAAGGAAAAGTAATATTTTCAGGGATTTCACGAAAATGCGACATTCAAATAATTTTAAAAGTTAAAACTTCTGAATTGAATAAGGAAGATAAAATGAATTAATCAAGGAGATGGAAATATAATATAATAAAAAACAAATATAAAGAAGTGAAAGTTCGGCATTTTGGAAAAAGATAGGGGAATAATTCTCTTTTAATTGTTTAAACGTCATTTATGATTTTATTTTATTATTGTGCATTCCATAGATCTCTTTTTGTGATTTGTTTATTGATGATGCATATATAAAGTTATTCTACATCAACATATCATGGGTATAGGGATTTTGTTAAGCCAAATGACCGAACGAAACCCATATCTGAAGGTGCTCTTGAGATCGAGTGATAGTACCGCTCACAGTGAGATAGTGCAAGCCACCACTAAGAGGATAGTGGTTGGTATCCCTTGGCGATGAAACAATGCACGCCTGACCGGGTCCTGGTGATGGGGCACGAGACAGTCCCGGAGGAGATGGGTTTGTGACCCCGACTTAGACTAGTAGCATCTAGCAGTTCTTAATAGTATTCTTATCACAAATTAGACACATTTTCATGGCCTAGTTTTCTTCTGACCAACTGGGACCTCAATATTTTAAAAAGTTGCTTGGCTCTGTGTGCAATCGACAGTTAGGACATGTGAAGGATAATGTAGACATAACACTGCATGACACATATTTTAGGTCCTTAAGAGGTATTAGAAGCATATAGGATGATTTGTGAAATGATTTACGGGGGAATTAAAAGATTTGCTTAACTAGGTTGAAACTAGTCTATGTTAGCTTAATTCTTGATAACAGTGTGTTTAAAGATTTTTCTTATATATAAAAATATCTTGGATTGGTGTGAAATTTTGAGGTTTGAAATCAACTGTTATTAGGGGTCTCCAGTTAAAATTTTGTATCATTTGGAACTAAGATGAATTAGTTATGAATTTTTGAAGTTTTGTTCAAAAACTGGGTTTTACCTTAAAACGGGTCTGTTCTATATCAAATCGAATTGGTCTTATTTTCTGACCCTTGTATTTTTTTATAGGCTTAATATCTTGTATTTTGGCTAAACTTTGGGTTTGAATAGACCCCGATTTTCACTATGAAATTTAAGTTCGTTATAATTATCTCTTATGTATTAGACTTTCTTATCTTGAATATTTGGAAAAGAACGTAAGAGATGATAGTATGTGATATTTCATTTAAAGTACATTTATTAAACCTTATAAGTTCTGAATTTTTCTTAAATATGTTCATCGTATACTAAATTATGATTTTGATCATTTTATTGCTAATGATACTATGTCTTTTGTTTAGTAGTCTTAATCTTCATTAGGTGGACTAAGTGACTATATAATGTGCTAAGCAAGGGGTCCATGTGAGGTGCATTGAGAGACAAAAGAGGAGGCATATAGTGGTTCACGTGAAAGAGAGAAGACCAAAGTAAAACAACAGAAATAAAAAAGAGACAAAGCATTAACTAGATGACATGACTTGTAGAGCAAAGAAAAGTCAAGAGAGAAGGTGGTAGGAGAAGTTACGTGAGGCATAAGAAAGCAAGAAACAAAAGAGAGAAAACAAAGACATAAAAGAAAGGCAAAAGAGAAATGTTAGAGTGGCTGATGTGGGAATCACGTGAAGGAGAGAAAGCCAAGAAAATAAGAGGAAGTCAAAGAGAAGTAAATGGAAGAGAGAAAAGACAAGGCAATGGTAGGTTGAAAAGTGAGTATGTATAGGCTGAAAAGTAAGTGTAGGTTGAAGGAGAATTACATGAAAGGGCTTAGTAAAGGCAAAGAAATAAAAGAGAGGAGACAATGCATTAAATGAGCTGGTCATATCAAGCAAGACTTTTCCCCCATTTCAAGTGAAGTGGTCACTTGCACCTCTCATTTCACACACTTCATTCGGCCACACATTCAAGTAGCACGAGAAGAGGAGAAAGGGAGAAGAAAAGGAAGAAATCCAAGGAAAAGAAGAAGAAGAAGAAGAAGAAGAAGAAGAAGAAGAAGAAGAAGAAGAAGAAGAGGAGAGGAAGAAGAAAAAGAAAAAAAAGGGAGAAAAGAAATGTATGGTTCGGCCACCTTGGTTGTGAAAATTTTTGTTGGCCGAATGAGGTTGTTGTTGTGTATTCTCTTGAACTTTTCATGATATGAAATCTTTTGGGTTGAGTTATTGTGATTTACTGATGGAGGATGAGTGTGAAGGCCACATCTTGGGCTAGTTAGGAGTTTGAAAAATGTTGGATATTGTAGTTGTGATGAGTTTGTGAATATTGACTAATTGAATGAGGAGTTAGATGTATAGATATTTGATTTTGGAGGCTGTGAAGCTTGCTGTTCTAAACATTGGAAATGGGTGTGAAAAATGTTAGATTTGGGAAGTATTAGGGCTTCAGTCAGTGGCTATAAACTATGGAAAAAGAAAGTTATTTGGAGAAGTTCTAACATGCATGTAAGTTGGTGATATGACATTGGAAGATTTCAGCATGCATATTAGCCGAGTATATTCAATGCCTTATGTCTCATGTTTTCCATTGATGATAGCTTGATGTAGGTGTCTTGCATGTGAATAATGTGGGTAGATCAGCAAGCTAAACACTTAAAGAGATTAGTTATACTTGGAGAAATGGATTAGGTATACTCGGGTTAAGTGGATTGGCTTGCATGTTGTTTCCCTTAATAGATTGTGCATGAAACTTGAGGATTTTGAGGCTGAAAATGGCCATGCTGACCTGCTCTTGGTCTAGGTCAACAAACTAAGGATGGATTAAAGTGCAAGAGAGCCATAGATTGGCCAAAGAATGAGAAAATAATGCATGCAATCACAAGCTCTGGCAGATCACTAGACTCTGTTTAAGTTAACTTTGACGGCATAGTTTACCCTTCAACCTTAGGTTATGACAAAGTTCTATGAAAGTAAAAGAATTCAAACTAAATTTCAGGTCATTTCGATAAGTATTGAATTAGTTATGAAATTTTAAAGGTCCAGACGTCAAGCTGCCAACAGCCTTGCACACCCAGAACTCTTGCTCAGTTCGAAAACCTTTTCAGTGATTAGTTTAAGTCCAAATGTTATGAATCTGGTCTTAGAATTTAAGTTTGTGAGAGAAGAACACTTTAAGGTAGAATTCGTGTGATTTGGAGATGTAATGCATAAGTTGTGGTCTGTTTAAGGTGTCATCACACACAACCAGCGTTCGACTCGAGCTCGAGCATTCTTGGAAAAATATCAGACAGACTCAACCAGCGCTCGAGCAGACTTGGAGGATTTTATACAGACTCATCATGCTCAACAACCGCTTGACAACAGCTTGAGAAAGACTAGGACAGAAGCTTTGCGCTTGATCGACGCTCGAGCGGAACCCTATGAATTTCAGAAAATGCTGAATCTTTGGAGTTTCCTATTGAAGACTTGGGAAACCCTACTATTAATGAGGTTGGCCGACCAAAACCGAGTTAAGGATTTTATTGAGGGTTTTGGGTGCCTCCGTCCTTTGAAAAAGTGTTGGGAGAATTTGTGCTTCAAATTGGTTGATTCTTCTTCATTCTTCAATTATATTGATTCCTTCATGGTGGTGAAGGTATGTTGATGGTATTGAATTAAACAACAATCCTAAGAGTGAAAAGGAGGCCAAGATGGTCACGGGTTGATCACTTAAATGAGGATTAATGTCTATCGGTTATATTTGGAAGGATTGCGGGTTGGTGTTCATGTGAACTTCAAAACTTGGAGATAAGATCAATGTAACTTAGGTTAAATCCTATAGGTCTCGCCAGCAACTATATAGCATATTCTTTGAGGTTTAAAAGATGGAATTGATGGTCATTAGTCCATGCAAAGTAAGATTGAAAAGTGGAACAAGGAGAATAGAATTTGACATGATATAGGTTACTGATTTGGTATGGAATCGTTGATAAGGTTGAATCATTACGAATCCGATCTTGGATATTGAGGTCATGAATGACGATGTTGTAAGATCAAGTTGAAATACCCTAGGAGTTCACTTAATTTGGAGTTGTTTGATGTGTATGATTGTTATTTTCAAATTTGCTTTTATGAAAGCTAAAAATGTTTAAAAGAAATTTCACATATGATTTCATGTATGATTTCACGTAAAGGAAATCTCATGTTTAAAGATACGGATTTTGAAACCGAGTACGTATATGAATACTTTTCTTTGAATGTTTATTCTTAAGCGTTAAGTAACGAAAGTAACTCGCTTGTAGGGGAAGACCCATTCTAAGCTCGAGAGGATCGAGGTAAGTGAAAACTTACTTTTTATGAAAACTGGAATGATACACAACATGTTTTTATGATCAAGCATAACATGTTGTTTATAACCAAGCATGACAAGAAATTTCTCATCAAGCATGACATAACATACGCATTTGCATGAAAGCATGAAAGAAGTTTTTATGCAAATGAAAGCATGAAAGTTTTATGAGATATTTGTTATCAAGCATGACATGTCATAAGCATTTGTATGATTTTCTTGAAAGAAAGAAAAGAAGTTTTCATGCAAATGAAAGTATGAAAGTTTTATGACGAGTTAAGTTAAGGGGCTCTGGTCGGTACCGTACCATCAAGAAGGGCACCCATACCGAAGGACGAATGCGAGAAGGATGGGTGATCCTCGAGGTAAGTGCAACCACACTGAAGGAAGAATGCGAGAAGGTGTGGACCTCCAAGGGTCGTGTCTAGCCACCAAGACTGAGGCCACTTCAAGGGCTAGCTCGACTAGATGTTATGTCTCCAAGGGAAATAGGGGACAGTTCCAACGGGAACGCACAACCCTGACTTCAGGGGTTAAATGAAGTGCAATTAGCCCACAAGATAAGAATTTGATGTTTTTCAAGATCAAGATCTTTACAAGTGCAAGTACACGTTTTCAAGAGCAAGTGCATGTGCATATGCACACATGAAGCATACATGCACATCAGAAAGTCATGATCATGCATGAAACACATTATGTTTATAAGTGCATGATTTCAAGTTATGTTCCTAGTGCATGATTACAAGTTCATGATTTCAAGTTATGTTACTAGTGCATGATTACAAGTTCATGATTTCAAGTTCAAGTTCATGTTTAATAGCTCATTTCTTTATTGAGTCGTTTGACTCACAGTTTTCAAAATGTATCATTCCAGATTTGCCAGGTGACAGGAGTCCTGAGGATTACCTGACTTAGTAAGTATTAGATTGTAATGTTGTTAGTCATAGGCCATTGAGAATGCACTACGGGTCAGGAGTTGGAGAATGCACAAGAAGCCCTAAGAGTGCTTGGTATCATATTGAGGCAACATGTTGCTAAACAATAAAATAATGTTTATAAGGATTCAAGATGTACTGTAAAAACGTTATGAGTAAGTCAATAATGAAGAGGTTTTGATGGAACCCCCTTAGATCATGTATCTCAGCCATGCTATGTAATTAAGATGCTTACACTATTATTGATGTAGTCGTTTTGCGTAAGTTAAAGTTTATGTAAATCTTCTTGGCCCGTCTCTCTCAGTTAAAAAAAAAATTCCGCTGCCAGACTAAGAGAAAACGCTGGAACATTCATTGAGTGGATGTTCACGGCTGTCATTAATAAACCCTTCGGGCCAGCGTTCGGGGCGTGACAGGAAGGACGGACAACCCGGACTCTGGGGGTTAAACAGAGTGTAGAAGGACACATCTACCAGACCGGAGAAAGAAAAAAAAGTGAAATAACCAGGAAATGGATGCATTCATTCTACATTGCATCGCTCATACTACATTTATTAGTTTATTATGAATGTTGTTATGGGATTGATTATTCTATACTTATGTTACTTATGTTTTATGTTGCTGCATATTTTGCCCATATCCCCCTTTACTGAGTCAGTAGGACTCACCCTTTTTATTTGTTTATTATTTTGTATGTACTATTGTGGACATCGGACCTGACAGATGAAAACATTTATGAGCAAGCAGATCTTGGATTTTGACACGCACGTTCTAGTTATTAAGATTTGGACATATATTACATATACCCTTAAGGTATACATGGGGTACAAGCCCTAATGGTACCTCGAAGGTCCACCATTGCTCCCTCTTCCCCGGGAGGAGGACTTCGGGCTGGTAGATGTAGATCCAGCCCTCCGACACATTGTCCCTCCTTCACCGGCCCCGCTAGCTTAGGGTACTGAAAGACGATGTTTATAGAACTGAACTCCGACACTGAGCCTGAGGATTAGTTGACTTTAGCACTCGTCACTCTTTTGTTTAGTTTGGGATCAGTTAGTTGTTTCACGGACATTGTAGCACGGAAAGCTTTAGACAGCTTCCGCTTTTGTATTTATCTTCTCTTTAATTTTGTATTCCTCATGAAAGACTCTGTCTTTGTAAAAGAGAAGACTTTGTGATCTTAGTGAAATTATGTATTTACATTTTTGAAAATTTTCTCTTATTATATTTCTTCCTTATGCCACATTTGACTTTATTCGCTTAACTTCCACTTCTTTATATTTTTTTATTATAATTTCATCTCCTTGATTAATTCATTTTATTTTCCTTATTCAATTGAGAACTTTTAACTTCTAGAATAATTTTAATGTCGCTTTTTTGTTAAATCCCTGAAAATATTACTTTTCCTTCCTTAATGTATTCTTAATTTCAAAATAAATTGCAATTAAACATTTTTGCTAAACTCTTTCAAAGCCAATCATCAGGACTTTATAGGATCAATTCGTGTTGTAATCCATGCTTGTGTGTATATCAGCTCTATAGGTGAGTATAGGGGGTAAGTACTGACACGGGACGTGACACCACATGATTTAGAGGTCTTGACACTCTACACTTCGTTTTTTCAATTTTAACACATTTCACTCAAGTGGTTTTGGCTTACTTCAATTTGCATTCTCGTCAATTTATTCGTTATTTCGAACGGAAACATCAACCACAGGCAGAATAGGTGGGTGCAAAGTGTTTCAAAAATAAAAGAACAATGTGTAAAATGTTAGATCCTTCAAACCGTGGGTGCAAAGTGTAATTTCGTTTCTGAATATCAGGGGCAAAATGGGTAAGTGAGCCCTGTGCAGAACACGTGATTGAGATTTCCGTTCATTTTAATGAATAAATAAATGGCTAGGTGCAAATCGAAGAAATCAAGAACCACGTGGGTAAAATATGTCAAAATTTAAAGAACGAAATGTAAAGTGTCAGGACCTCCAAACTATGTGGGTGCAAAGTATAATTAACTCTTATTTTAAATAGTCATAAGTGTTATTTTTTAAAAGGAGAGACTTATTTTCTAATGCTCTAAAACTTACAGGTTTGTGGTTTGTGTTACATTTTTATTATGGACTTTTTTTGAAAGGAAAAGAAAAGAAAAGAAAAACTTAAAAAGGTTTTGGCCTAAGCTTTGAAATCTTTGAACCGGCCGGCCGCACCGACCCATGGCTATGAATGTGGCTTTTAGATTCCGAATTTATACCGGCGAGATCAGGAAGAGAAGCAAGCGGTGGAATTAAACTGGAAACGGTCGGTATTTTTACAGGGCAAAAGAACAATTAATCAACAGAAATTTCATTCGACATTGAAAACACAAGCTGTGAAGTCAAACTTCCCGAACCTTAACCTATTTTCAAAATGGTCATCTCTGTTTATCAATATAGAAGACAACAACAATACCCGATTAAAAAAAAAAATTGAAAAGGCAGATGGGAATAAATAGTACGACGTACAAGTTGATGAATTGCAAAGAATATACCTATATGGAAAGGTCATATAAATTAACAAATAATCTTATTCGGTTGCTAATTATATGTAGAAAATATCAATTCAATATGAATTAAGAGATCTTTTGGCTTCTCTTTAGATTGAACTAATCTATCTCTCTGCGACCGGTATTGAACTTGTTTTTTCTTCTTGCTTCTATTTCCAAAATTATATTTATACCCAACCCTCCAAGAGACCTCATCATCTTGAGCTGCTGTTAGAGGAGTACCATAGCTTTTTCTGGCAAATCAGTATCTTTTCCTTCTCAATACCATACTCTGTGTCCTCTTTACGGCAACCCCATCTCATCCCCTTGGCAATGGTAGCGACAGCATCCACAAAATAGCTGGATTCCCGAATTATTGCATACCCATTGGGTCGTAGGATCCGGTCCATCTCCAAGAGCACATATTTCATATCACATCTGCCACAGAGTACTAGCTACTGTCAGAAACACGCATGATACCAAATTCGAGTTAATGTCCCATGCTATTTCTCCTGTTATATAGGCAAAGGTCAACCAAGTTGGTAACCGGTTTCTATTTTTTTTTTTTTTTTATAGATTCGCATTTGGATAGTCTTCTTGGGCTCTGTAGGCAACAAGATAATTGTAGCAACTTCAGTTGATATTTCTATACCCTATTTTGTCCCATCAGGCAAGGGTCCTCTCCGAACCCAAAACCAAAACAGGTATCCTCAGCCACACAAAAACCAAGTTCATTATCACCAGCCCTGAAAAAAAAAAACCCCACCTTGTTCCTTATGATAAAAGCATTTGGCCAGAGCCATACCTGTGGCTTTCATCAGTAAAGAGGCTATCAAGGTGAAGGAGATCATATGTTCGAGGATATGTTGAGAACGCTTCACACCTATCAAACAGAAATTGAGTAACTGAAATCAGACACCATCGAGTAGGATATAATCAATTAGCTACGAAAAAGAGCACTCAGTATGCTATATATGCAGAGACAAAACTTTAAAAGATTAAAAAAAATAGAGAGAATAGAGATTACCAATCATGGAAAGTTCCAATGAGACCTCGATCAAAGACCACAGCAAGTGTATTGGCAGCATAGGATGAGACCACATTCATGACCCACAGGGGATCATCAACTAAAGCTGCAGCAAAACCTCCAAAAGCAGTATTCATGTCCATTACATTTCTTATCTTATCAGTCCCAAGGGTAGGGAGCAATTTTTTGTAGTGCTCCACTCGCACCTTCCACTTACTGTCATCATGCTTGAAAGTATTAGCACTCCTCCCATGAACATCTGAAATCCGTTCGGGTGTGCTATGCAACCGCTCAGGCCATTTAGGGATGGATGTCAAAGCAGACTTCTTATGCTTTGGGTTAGGAACGACGACACAAGGACGAAGTGGAGTGTACCAGGCTGAATCTGGTTCAAGGCTATCATCACATATAGGTGGATAAGCACTTGGATTAGCCAGCTTAGTGTAACAACTATTGTCTGAAGCTTTCTGCCAAACAGCAATATCATCTTTTTTGTTGTACAGTTTGAAGCACATAGAAGTTAGCAGCTGCTGCAACTTGTCGTAATCTGATTTCTGCTCTTCCACAGTTGTGTTCCATCCTCGCCAGCGGTTTTTGTAGTTAACAGGAGGGCCAGACAAAACCCAGAAGCCTCCAGGTCGAAGTATGCGGTGAATTTCAAGGAGGTACATACCACCTGAAAGCAGGAAATTTTCATTGGTGAAGAAAGTAAGAGTAAAACTCTCAAAAGAAAATTAATTGGATATCCTAATTAAAGCTACACTATGCTCAGAAAGAATTACATGTTATCTGCCAATAAGAAAAGGTGAAAAGTGAAAGTAGAAATTGTTGATCCAATAGACAGAACACGTGAGGCACTCTAATTGGATCATATGACATGCATCCTCCCCCCCCCCCCCCCCGCTCACCCAGAAAAAATTGGAATAAGAGGAAGTGTAATTTGGCAAGCACATGTGTATGCATTGTCTATTTTGGACTCAGTTTTCTTAATTTTACAAACGTTAATCACAATGTGAGAGAAAAATTTCACGTGTTGAGAGAAGAATTACCAAACTCTGTCCATGGTATAAGACATCTTGAGCAATGCGCCATGTCAAATGACTTTGAGGGGAAAGGAAGACGTTGCGTAGAAATGATGCCAAGGATTGCTGGAATTCCACGCTCCAGTGCAAACTGGACTTGAGCTTCATGATTATCTCTTGGGGCAAGAGAAACAGTTAGAATCCCCCTATCTAAAAAATCTCCACCCCAGCTTGCAACCTAGAAGTTTAGTCAGTTACACAAATCAAATGACAGACTTTTGCAACGTATAGAACATGTATGTCCTCCATAACTTTATATTAGACCATCCCCAGAATTGCATACAGACAAACATTTCTTGATTAAGGAAAACATGTGTACGCATTATTTGTAGATGTATACAGACACGAACAAACGAATACCAGAAATTAAAGCTAGAAAATTAACACTTAATTCTCTATTGACACCACTGAGCAACTTAAACCAAATTTTGGTGAAGGAAAGCGCGTATACAGTCTGAAAAATCCCAGTTTCTTTTCCTGAGCATTCTCACAAATCTTAGTTGCTTTCAATAAGATGGGAACACCATGAACAACAACAAAAAGATGAAGGTCTGACTCACCCCGCACCCAGTGTCAATGGCAGTTCGAACAGTACCATCTTTCATTTCTGGGATCAGATCTTGCATCAGATCAACATAGGCACCAACACCTCTAGGGAACATAGTACCCCCACCAGGAAAAAGGAACTTCTCCCCTTCCTTCCTCAGCCAATTCTGATTAGATTTCTGCTTGTTAATCCAATCGTATGGCACATTCCTGAGAGGTCCACACGATAAATTTGACAAAGCACATAAAATAGATATCTGATCCTAGCTCCTTAAAGCTAGCAAGGCACTTTAGCTTGATATCAAACAGATCATAGTACCTGTACCAACATTCGTCCCTACTTTTTGGCCATTTAATTGGCACCTTATAACCATCAGGGGGCGGAACCAGGCATTCCTTCCTTTCAAATACTGGTGGGCAGTGGCGTTCCATGAAAGTAAGCCGCTGAGCACCATACTTTCTCCACCTCTGTACGAATAAACATGAACCAGCAGTCAGGGAATTTGACATTGAACAGCCCTGTCCGAGATCCCAAAAGGTACATAGAACAGTAAATGGAACAATAAATATTACCCTGGGATCTGTGCACGGAGTGTAGTCTTGATAGTTACTGCTGCACTCAGGAAACTGAATGGCTTTAATTTGGAGGGGAGTAACTGCCGATCCCTTAGGAGATTGGAAATCCCTTGGAACTTTCTTGATGTCAAACCTGCTCTTCTCGGAACAAAATCTTCCACCAAGACAAAATGATAATCCGCATAGCACCACAAACATGATTGACATGGGGACAAGCCTAGAACTTTTGTCCCCTTGGGGAGCTGGTTTTCCATCTTTATGCTTCATGATCCCTGCAATCGTCAACTATCTGCACAATCCAAAGATGTAAGGGAAGTCAAAGGAAGTGAAAGAACACTTGGTCGCTTACAACAAACATTGCATGCACACCCTTTATAACAATCGGAGCTCCCATTTCACTTCCCAGTATCATCCAACAGATTAAAGTTAGCATCATGAACAGAGAAGGAAACATAATATAGAGAATGCACTTAGTTAACTTTTCAAGTTTCATTTATCCCCAATATTCTGCAATTAATCTTTCCAAATACCAGAAAAAAGGACATAAAACAACCTCACAACCTCGTTGAAGAAGCATGTGTTTAAATGGGATTAAACGACCAGGACACCCACCATTCTACAACGTGAAAAGCACAAAGCAAGAATTTAATTATTGTCAGAACTTTTTTTTTTAATTATTGTCAGAAGTTACAAACACCAGAAGAGGGCTGTGTAATCATAACCATGCAAGTCATGCCACAAGACTCAATTTTCAAGGGCAGATTCACTTTATGAGTGCAAATAGTCTAGAGAGAGAGAGTTGGGTTAAAAAAAAAAGAAGCTAAAAGCAACTTCGAAAAAATCAAGGAAAACCGCGGACTAATTAACATCCCCTTGTCAACGCGCAAAATACCGACCATTAAAAGGACGTGGGTTAGCTGTAAACAACGAGATCTCATAGCTATCTAAAAAAAAAACCGAGAACGAGATCTCATAGCTACTGCCTTGCCTTTACATTTCTCACATGACACTGGGTCCCAAACCTAACAAACCCAGCCGTAGTTGGGAAGGGCCCCCCCTCTCTCTCTTCCTAAAGTCAAAAAGCTGAAAAAGAACCACTGGGATCTTGCAACAGAACATGGAAAAGCAAGAAGGAAATAAAAAGAGAAAAAGCATAATGTAGTTTAATCATTTCTTTAAATAAGAAAAGATTCCATGATTTCATTGACACTGCGTGCCACTCTGCTTCTTTTCTTCAGGGTCATCAATGACAATAGCTGTATACCCAAAGAAAAGAACACGCAAAAGAAAGGAAAGAACGCGCAAAAGAAAGAAAAGCAAAAAAAAGGCAAAAGCACATAGTTCCAATGAGTAATCAAAGGAGAGCATGAAATTCATCCTTATCGTACTGAAACAGAGGCAGGCAATGCAGAAGTCTAAACACAGGCAATTTACGCGGGGCATATAATTTGGATGTCATAACTCTCTTGAAAACTCATCTTGTAATCTTAAATCTTAAGATGTAACATTGGAGCTCAAAGCTCCTGACAGACTTTCGCCCCAAGAAATATTTTCTTTTCCACAATACCCATCTTAATTTATAAATGCCGATATTATCCATCGTCCGAAAATAGGAAATCCGAAGAGAAGTGTTGGGTCCTCCGAAGAAACGCAGATAAATTATGCAACTAGAAGAAAACCCATCATGAAGACATGGATTCATATAATCCATTCATGCAAAACGTCTGAAATTGAGAAAGATGACGGATAGAAGGTAATTGAAACATCAATAGAAAGATTGTGACAGAGGAGATCTGACAGAGAACGAAGAAAAACAAGTACCAAAGAACAACGAGTAAGGAAACAGCAGCAACAGAACCAGTTGAAGGAGATTATGAGAGAGAGACAGGGATATTCAGAGAGGTGCGTACCTCTCTCTCGTTAATGATGTCTCTCTCTCTCGCCCCTCGAATAGCCTCTATTTTTATCTCTTTCCTTCCAGAATCCAAAAGAGAGGGCTTTGGGCCTGAGTCTCAACTCTCTCTCTCCACGAACAAGAGATAAGAGGCTTGGATAGAGGGATTATGCACTAACTAAGATCTCCAGCCGACTATTATATAACTCCACTACTCTACCAGTCTACCTCCATGCCATTTTTTTTTCTAAACTACCTCCCTGCCATCTGCTTCGCTGTGCTCTTTTTTTTTTTTTTTTTCTGCGTACTTAGCTGTGCTCTTGTTTTCCTTAAGACTTCACTCTTCTGAGATTACTACGGTAACAACAAAAACAACAAACAAATAAGGAAAAATAAGGAAAAATGTTACCAAAATTATAAGAAAAATGTTATGAGCTAAGGTCACATTGCTTATAAGCGGCAGTTTATGTCGGCCATTCATGATGTGCCACGCAGTAGGTGTCACAAGTAAAGTGCACCATAAGTTTAAGGGTATAATGAGGCCCCTAATGCTTGAATTATCATACATAGGAAGGGTTCACTTAAGAGTAGAAGTGTCCAAAGAAGATTTTAGTGGCTTATAAATCAACCCTTTCTATTATGCCACTAGTGGAATAACTCTAAAGACTAAGGTAGGATTTATAAAAATTTTTAAAATTTTGATAGAATTGTGAATATTTATGTAGATTGTAGGTTTTTATTTTTGTGTGTAAAAGTTGGTAAAAAAATTTAAAAATATTTAATTTTTGTTAGAGTTTGTAAAAATTTATAGAGATAGATAAATTGATGTAATTGTTTAATAAAAAAATACTGGAATTAGGTGAAGAAGTATAGAGAGATAATATTTTCTATATTTTAAAAAAAACATTAAATTTATATGAAAAATTGTTAAAGATTATGTAAAAAATATTTATATTTATGTATTAATTTTTGAGATTTTAAACGTTTATTTTATATATTTATTAAATTCTATTATATTTTAAAATATTTTTACAAACCCGTCTCGAGGGAACATTTGTATATCCTTTACAAAGGACGGACCCAATTTATTGGGCTCTTCCTGTTGTTCTCTCTCTGTATGAAATTTCTTAGCTCGAAGAGGATTCTGCAGGCCGCTAGAGCTAGGCGAACTATTAAAAAAACCGTACTCAGACCTGCTGATTCGAACTTTTATTAAGTACTTTCACTTAAAAATATTATAAATGTACATATTTTTTCTATGAGCATTCTTATTTTTCCTTCTACCTTTGAGTTATATATATATATTGTAAATAAAATTAGGAAAAACTTACTTTGCACCTGTAAATAACAGTATCATTATCATGTACTACAAAAAAACTGGTATTTAGCGGCTGTCGGAAACCGCAGCTAAAGGTAAAAAAATTGCTGTTATAAATTTAGCAACGATTTTTTAGCGATGGTCGCGACCACGGCGGTTTTCGCAATCGCTGATGAAGACCTCGGGTTTATAGCGGCGGTCGCGACAGTCGCTATAGACCAGAATTGAAAATAGTGGGTTTTTACAGCGTTTGCTTATTTTTAGCAGCGTTTTTAAAAACGTTGTTATAGGCCAGCTCAGTTTTTTTTTAGTTTGTGCTAGCATTTTTAAAACACCACTAATTTTTTTCTATACATACTTTTTTAATTAGTAATACAAATTTGTTTTAATAATTATAATTAAATAGATGCAAAAACTTAAAGAACAAGGATAATAAAACAAAAAATACTTCATCATCGGTTAATAACATTTTACAAAAAACACAATAATCCCTACAGTAATATAAAAAGTAACATATTTCTAATATAAAATAACAATAAGTAATGACAAACTAAAATTATTGTTAGAATTTTATTGGTCAAATTGTGCTTTTAAATTATTAAAAAATTTCCCAATGTGCATCATCTATATGATTCAACTGTTAAAGTTGTCTCACATAACTCATGTTCCACTTATTTCAACCCCAGGTAAACACTCTATAATAGAATTTGGTCGTCAAAATTGTGGCACGTCGTAACTCACTTCCGGCTCATTTCAACGTGAGATCTTATAATCTAATTATAAAGTATACATTAATGAAACTTAATATTTAGTCGACATGCACTTCGATAAAATTGATAGTTTAAACTTTAAAATGAAATTGTTAGTACATATGGTAATTAATCTTACTTATTAGTACAAAGTTACGTTTAGCATTATAACTACTCGACGCAGAACAAGTAAGTACAGGATATATATATTTAATTTAGAATATTAGGGCAATTGCAGCGTAGCCATACCGACATTACCGTGTTGTGACGGTGCTGCCGCTGATTCCATTGATGAAGCAATAATGCAGGTGAGAGAGAGACAAAGCACTTTGTCGTTGGATCTCATCGTATTTTCTTCTTTGGTGGTTGCGAGGAAAGAGGTGGTATTATTCTACTCCAAGTCTCTAATTCCATGTTTGGCAATGGCAAGAAAGAGAAGCTGGAAAAGTTTAGGACCAGAAAATCAGAAAATTCACAAGGTTTCTGACTTTCTTCTGCATTGTTTCCGGTTTTCCCTGATGTCTTCATATGTCAACACTCCCACCGACAGCCACACAATATGAAAATAATTTATGCAATTGGGAAACCGCCAGTTTTTATCCGTTCGATCTGCTCACGTCTAGTCGCAGAAATTAGTCCACCTACCCTTTTTTCTCTTTATATTTTAAAGGAAATACATCTTGTGATACGTTTGTTAAGCCAACAATTTGGGTCTTAATAATTGGCAAGTTAAACACATTTTAAAATTTCTAACTTTTACACATACACACTATATTTTTTTATAAATTTCAATAAATCTCAATAAAAATCAAGATGCGCCAAATTTTTGACAAACAAACAAAATCTCTGTACTTTGGCCCCCCAATATTTTATTTGGCTAGGAGATGGAGACCCTAAAAAAATCTCAAAATTTCTTCTTCCCAATCTTTTTTAACAAAAATTTATAGTTTTCTACTTTGGCCCCCCAAAGATTTTGTAATTCCCTCCCATCCTCTTAGGCTCTCTAAAAATTATAGAAATATTCTCTTTTTGATCCCCTTAAATTAGAGAAAAAGGAACAAAATCCAAGATTTTACAAAATAGCTTGAAGACGGATAATATATATGTATACCCTAATACATATACCACATATTAAGGAATTTAAGATTATATATATTATATAGTTAATAGTTTCATGTAATGCTCGTATGACAATTTGTAAGTAGATATCTGCTGCCCTTTTTTTTTTAAGGTAACAAGGAGAATTCATGTACAAAGTCTACGTTCCTGGCGTGAGAGGATGTACGGTACCTGCCGGTTGAAACGTACTTGAGTGAACACGTATGATAAACTTCAACACGCGAACTGCCTTCCACCGAAGCAGCAGTATCAGCTAAAAGATGATTACACTAGCTAGCTGGTCAACATGATTTAGATGTGGAATGTACTCATTAAAAAACATATTTTATTATTTTGAGTTTAAAAATCTTCTTTCCATAGATCAAGTAACAATTATGCGTGTTATGATAATGTATACGGAAAGAGGCATGCTTATTTGACAGAAAGGAAAAAAATGTGTAAATTTGCGAAGTTCAGAGTGATAGACCATATTACTATGAAGATAAATTATTAAGACTTAAAATAAAAACCTCTTATGATAATTTATTTTAGAGGCATAAAATGCAGTTATGTTTAATCACGTAAAGAAAAAAAAGAGCCTAAAAATAAAAGTAGGTTACAAAAATAGAGAACAATTTTATAGCAGGAGACTGGATTGCTTTCTATAATTAGGTGATAAAAATATATTCTAGGATGCTTTCTAAATTTCATTCTAATATATATACCTTTCAAAAATTGATTTATATAATTAGGTGATAAAAATAGCCAGGATATGGGCGTACTTTGTGTAAGAATTTAATGCTGAATTCAAAGAAAAGGAAGAATTACATAAAATTATATATAATGTTCGGAAAAATATATATCACATGTTTTATGTTATTTTGGAATTGAAACCTGTAATTTAAATTTTTTGATTTTGGGACATGTAATTTCTCCACCGACTAAAGATATAAGGCTAAGTATGAGTTTACCCCTAATGAGAAGAATCTACACCACCGATACACACGTCTCCGACTTTTTTCTTTACTTTGGTAATGTCATGCACCCCATGTGCACACTTTGCTTCTCCTTCCACCCAAGGAATCAGGATACCAAAGGTTTTATGTTTTTTTTTTTCCTTGGTCGGCATCCCAAAGGTCATTAACGTGCGGAGAGATTGAAATCGCTTGTCCTGTCCATAATTAAACATTTGACGGAATCAAGAGAGTCAAGAGACTACTTGATTTTTTTTAAAGAGTGTATATAGACAACTGTGTAAGCATCTGACATGAGAATCGCTTAGAAAAAAAAAAATCTGAGGAGCTATTTATGTATGGATCTTTGAATTCAATAACTTTCAGCGTCAAAAGCACATTGACTGTACCACGGCGCCACCTTTTGAGAATTTTACAGGACAGCCAGTAGTTTATAGGCGACTTTTAGCAAGAAACTCAACTTGTCTGCTTTTCATTAAAAAAAAACTCAACTTGTCTGCTTTTTTATTATACCAGTTTCTGTCTAACTATAATTGCCTATGAGAAAGATAACTCAACTTTTATTGGCCCAATCTAGGAGTGGGTGTGGGTTTGAATCTATTAGTGCTAAAGCTACGTGTTGGTACAAATCCATATCAAAAGTCACTTAAATTGAATTGTAATATTATTGCGAATCAAGTTTTGAGCTTGATCAAAGAGTTCAGTAACCTGGGGCTTGTGTTCAAAAGCTATGTAGGCTCTATCCACTCGTCTTGCGTGGAGTTTTGATGAAAATACATCAGTTGATAAGGATGAACACATAAATATAATCTTATAAAGTTTTAATGATATTGCATCACTAGATAATGATAAGCACTAATGATACTTGAGTTTAAGATTCCTAAAGTGAGACTACCTAATAATAGGGTTATTCAAAGTCACCGGAAAAATTCGGTGACACCAGTACCGGCACCAAGTTTCTGGTACCCGGCCTAACCGGTGCCGGTGGCTTATTTTTAAGAAAATTCAGAGATTTTTTCGGTTCTCGGTTTACTCGGCACCGGGTTTCCGGGAATCGGGAAACTAGGTTTTAATTTTTTTTATATTAAACGATGGTGTTAGTCCCCCCTCCCTCCCATTTCTTCTTCACAGTCCCCCTCAATTTCTTCTTCGCCATTTGCCTCTCTCTCCCTCTCCAAACTCCTTGCGTCATAGCCACCTTTTGCCGACCACCACAGGTACTCTCATCTTCTCCCCTCCTTCACGTTAACTTTCCCCTATTTGTTTGCAATTTCTATGGTTTTAATTTTTAGGGTCAGTGGGTTCAATGGATTTGCAATTCCCGATAAGACTCTCACTGAAAGCTTCTCCATTGATTCCTTTGTTTCCACATTGACAAGATTACCCAGCTTAAGGGTTCTTAGCTTAGTTTATTTAGGGATTTGGGGACCACTACTGGATAAGATTCATAGGCTATCTTGGCTTGAACTTATGGGTTTGCATTGGACGGCTTCCCCTGTGTTATGTACTTCTGTTGCAAGGGGAGCATTCATTACCAGAACAGTTCATTCATGTGTTTAAAAATGGCCACTTTGAAACTACTCCGGTCACTCACTCCTGAGGGTAATTGAAACCTTTTCTAGTCGCCAATTCAGGATCCTACATCTTGTTTTCTTCCTTTGGATGGCATGTGCTTCTATTTCTTGTTTTGTTGATTCAATTGGAGTTGGTATATAGTCATTATATGTTCCTGTTCTGGTTTGTTATGATGTTCATGATAGTTTATATGCGGAATTAAACTATAAACAATCAACATGTTTTCAACAAAATATCAACCAAGATTATGATTACAATTTCGGATTTGATTTCATACCTGAGACAGGAATATAGGAACCTACAAACCATAAGCCGCTTTACGATCCAATCCAAAGCTCCAGCAATTCAGAACAGCAACTCAGATGTGTTGCCTTCTAAGGGATTTATGTCACTTTCTCGTTATCAGGATTTCCCTAATAGGTTCTGATGGCCAACCCCTTGAATATAACAATTATATTTATAGGCCTTGGAAAAATCCTAGAAAGAGCATGAGACATAGGATCCTTAGGGATCTCAAATTCTAGCCGTAAGATAACACTGAAGAACTCTTCTTCTAATACAATTAGGGCTTCTACTAATTACAATCGAGTCCATCGACATATTTTAATTGACCCCTGGAATTTTGAGATTATTGCAAATATGCCCCTTTACATACAATTAATTCCTTCCATCATATTATATTCCATATGAGATATTAGGACCGGATTAATCAATTTGGTTATCGAAGGCACATCATTCTAACAATCTCCCACTTGCCCTCAGAACCAAATATCACCGTCATGTCCCTATCTCATGTAAACTTGATTTCTTAGTTCATAACTCAATTGGACCACAAAACAATTTTGAAATATATATCATATACTTTTATATATTCATAAAATAGTTTTGTAAAACACTCTGACCGGATTCTTTTGGTCCAACTCTTTCATGAACACTAACTGAATATACTGTCTTTCCAAAAGACTGGTGGATTCCTTGTTGAGCATTCATACCACTCAATTATCACGCACACAACGCAACATGTCCAGATATAGTCCTGAATGAACATCACCGGTTGACAATATCAAAGCTGTGTACACAATTCATGAATAAATACAAACCTCTCAGGTCTAAGGACAATATCGAATTGTGATAGAACAACCTTTAACCTGACAGTGATCATTTCCAAAATGTGTTCTTAATCGGATCATGTTCAGTGTATGTACTTGTTACATGACACTCACTCGTCTGCTTAAGGTCATACCTCAATGATGGAATCAATCATTCTCCGCACAACAAGTGTAGACTTTATGTTACAAAAGTCTAGAACACTTTCAGGCTTACAAGGAACTGAAAAATCATTATTCCCTGCCTTTGATTCATTAATCTCTAGCATGATTTTTCTACAATGTTACCTGAAAAAATTTACATACATAACATCTCATGTTACGTATAAACCCATAACAACAATAATATATGTGAGAAAACAAATAAACTTTTATTATCAAATAATAAAGAAAACTTCAAGCCCAATCATACATATATCTCAAACACATATCCTTAATATGTTTCTCAAACACTTTCTGAGATAAAGGCTTTGTAAACATAGATTCGGATGTAGATCTTCTATCATCAATGTCTGATTGAAAATCTGAATCTGTATATCATTGGACAAAAAAAATCCTCACTGCCATACACTAAGAAATAGTGTTTTGTATTTCTCAAATACATGAGGATATGTTTCACTGCTGACCAATGTTCTGGACCTGGATTGGATTGATATCTACTCACAACGCTAACTGCGTGACTGATATCAGGCCTAGTGCAAAGCATAGCATACATGAGACTCCCTATAGCCGAAGAATAATGGCAGTTACTCATCTTCTCTCTTTCTTTAGGTGTTTTTGGACACATTTGCTTAGAGAGATGAATTCCATGTCTGAAGGGTAGAAACCCTTTCTTAGAATTTACCATGCTAAATCTAGCCAATATCCTGTTAATATAATTGACCTGTGAGAGACCCAATAATCTCTTCTTTCGGTCTCTAAACACTTTGATCCCGAGTATGTAGGATGTTTTCCCAAGGTCTTTCATTGAAAATTGATTAGACAACCGCATTTTCACAGATGACAAAGCCCCTACATCATTCTCAATGAGTAGTATGTAATCCACATAAAGAACCAAAAAGGTAATAGCACTCCCACTAACCTTCTTATAGACACAAGGTTCATCCATGTTTTGTGAGAAACCAAACATTTTGAATGACTCGTCAAAACGGATGTTCCAACAACGTGATGCTTGTTTTAGGCCATAAATGGATTTCTCCAATTTGCACACTTTCGATTCATTTTCCCGAGATACGAAACCTTCTGGCTGGTCCATATAAATTTCTTCATGGATGTACCCATTCAAAAATGTGGTTTTCACATCCATCTGCCATATCTCATAATCATAGTATGTCGCAATCGCTAATAGAATCCTTATGGACTTTAGCATGGCTACAGGTAAAAAGGTTTCCTCATAATCAATACCAGCCTTTTGAGTATTGTGACTCCTAGTTTCAGGATTAAGGCAACCCAAGAGGGAGGGGTGAATTGGTTTTCTAAACTTTTCGATATTAAAACCCAAAACCGTGTTTGCAAAGTAAATACTAATTTAGCACAAGTATAATGATATAACAAGTATGTAAGTGCTAAATGTAAAGAGTAGGGATAGAGAAAGCAAACACGTGATTTATAGGTGGTTCAGCAAACCCGCCTACATCCACCCCTCAAGCTCCTTAACCGAGCCTTGAGGTTTTACTCTATCTTCCAATAGCTTTTACACACTAGCTTTCGGGTGCTAGTGAACCGTACAAGTGTTTTCTCTGGATCAACACTCAAACCCTCCCAAGTGGTTTTTCGGGCTCACCGCTCACAACCTAACCAAGCCTGAGATAAACCCTCTCTAAGCTTCTTCTTTAGTGAACAACCTCACTAAAAGAAACACCTCTATTGGATAGGTAGAAGGAAGAACAAAAACTCTCTTGATAGAGTAGATATGAAAATGGAAGGCTCTATCTCTTGATTCACACAAAGACAAGGATATGAAAGTGTGTTTTGTGTGAATGCTATGAGAAATATAGAATAGGAAGGTTTAGAATATTTCTCAAGTAGTAGAAATGATATGTGGTTGTTGGGTTATCATTTTAGACGAAATGAAGGTGTATTTATAGGCCACATATGAAAACTAGTCGTTTATAGCCGTTGGGAGTTTTTGCTAAAATGAGCCGGTCGACCGCTTCAAGTTACCGTTACGCAACGGTCATATTGTCAGAAGCTTCAACGACACTTTTATCAAAACCAACCGGTCGACCACTACATGAGGCGGTCAACGACTCCTCAACTTAAGCATGGTCCGACACTTTTAAACACCCAATTTATAAGACTTACTTTCCATAAGTATATGAAAGGTGTGAGAGTTTGTTTGAGGTGTTTTGAAACCTATAAAATCATTTTAATCTTTCAAACAAAACTTAAAACGGTTTATGCATGTTTTGAAATATATGCAAGTGTGTGATTCAAATTCTTGTCAAAAGTGAATAACGAGTTACAAGGATTGTACCCTAAGGTCTTGAATCTTCACTTTAAACTCCTTGCATCTTCTTGTTCCTTTTTCTTCAAGGTTTGACTCTTTTCGTCAAGTTGTCTTTGTCTTTGTCTTTGAAGATGTCCATTTTGTAAACTCATCAATTTATTGAAATCATTAAAATCTCGATTGTGCACAAAATCCAACAATCTCCCCCTTTTTGATGATGACAATAAAGTTATAGTTTTGGGATGACTCCCCTATCTTTTGCAATTGGACAAATATTTAAAACTTGAAGACAAAGCATTAGTACCCATTGGATTCATAAAGAGTAATACAATTAAAACATAATCTAATCAAAAGGAGAATATATAGTCATCAAAACTATTACCATATTTCTCCCCCTTTGTCACATTAAAAAAGACAAAGGACACATTTCTCCCCAAATAAGCATTCTAAAAGCAAAGGGAATACAAACATATATACATTTAAGAGTTCTCCCCATTTGTCAATCAAAAGGAGAATGCATGGATATAATTCAAAAGATCATTTTTCATCAAAAAGAACAAGTTTGAGTTTTAAATGACAATCTCTTTGAAATGGTATAGAGGATGTCTAATGGGGACTCAAGAGTCCATCGTTATTACGATAGTAGCCCACCGAGTGGGTTTGTACCAACCTCTTAGCTACCAATGACAATTTAAAGGTCATTCTCAACCAAAAAGGTTTAAGCTCACAAAAACTTATCAAAGTTCATGACTTTTGTAAAAGTGTTAGCTTATAGAGATGTTTTATTTTTGACAAATGCAAGAAATATGTCAAAAGGTGAAAATATTTGCATTTGTAAGATTTAACAACCAAGAAATCATCATAGAAGATAATTAACCAACAATTAAAATCATATTCTAAATCTAGGATTTCGATGTTACCAAAGGTTTTCCCTTTTAGCATATGTCCTCAAATGTCGCAAGACTTCTTGATAGGCAAGTTTCATCCAAGCACCATTTGTTGCTCCATCCTACAAGAGAATCAAGAAACAATTTTTGGTATCCAAGCCTTCTTAGGTCCTTCAATGTTAGTTTTGGTTCCTTTTGGAACCCATGCTTTCTTAAGAGTCTTGCTCCCAAGTTTCTTTAATGCACAATCAAAGATAAGATGCTCATCTTTATTGCAAAAATGACATGTTTGAGTTGGTGTACAAAAATACTTAGCTTTCACAAAATAATTCTTAAAATATTTTTGATAAATTAAAGGCTTGTAGCCTAAGCCACATTTGTCAAAGACACATATTTGACTACCAAGAATCAAATCTAAAGATTTCTTTCCTTGAGTAAACTTCTCAAGGATTTTGCTTTGAGAAACAATTTTGTTGTTCAAAGCAACCTTTTCATTTTCAAATTCTAAAGCTTTTTGTTGGAACAAATCATTTTCTAGCTTTAGAGTATCTTTCTCATGTTTCAAAGAATCAATTTCATTTGAGATCAAAATGAGTTTCTTTTTTCAATGATGTATATTTTGAACCTAGTTTTTCAAATTGAGAAAGAAGTTCATCAAATGCATTTTGAAGCTCAATATATGAAGTTTCATGCTCATCATCGGAAGAGTGTACCTCATCATCATCCTCATCGGTATCTTCAAATGCCATGTAACACTTGTTGGCTATTTCTCCATTTTCTTCTTCTTCGGAGGAAGATGATCTTTCATCGTTGGCAATGTTCCCCTCGTGAGTGGTCTCTAGAGCGTGCCAAATTTCCTTAGCATTTGTGCAAGAAGATATTCTATTGAAATCACATTTATCTAAGGCACAATAAAGAATGTTCATTGCTCTAGCATCCAAAGAAATTTTCTTTTTATCTAGGTCACTATATTCATATTTATTTTCAAATTCTCCAACTTTATTAGTAGGAATATGTTGACCATTAAATATGCATAACCATAGATCAAAATCAATGGATTGAATAAAAATCTTCATCCTAGCTTTCCAATATGTATAATCATTTTCGTCAAAAAAAGGAGGTTTAAGAGTGGAAAGCCCTTCAACCTGAGTGTTGAAGCTTGTAGTTGTCATTCTAACTCAAGATGATTAAATCTTGTAAATATGATCACCAAGCTTTGATACCAATTGTGAGTCCTAGTTTCAAGATTAAGGCAACCTAAGAGGGGGGTGAATTTGTTTTCTAAACTTTTCGATATTAACCCCCCAAAACCGTGTTTGCAAAGTAAATACTAATTTAGCACAAGTATAATGATATAACAAGTATGTAAGTGCTAAATGTAAAGAGTAGGGATAGAGAAAGCAAACACGTGATTTTCAGGTGGTTCGGCAAACCTGCCCACATCCACCCCTAAAGCTCCTTCACCGAGCCTTGAGGTGTTCCACTATCTTCCAATAGCTTTTACACACTAGCTTTCGGGTGCTAGTGAACCGTACAAGTGTTTTCCCTGGATCAACACTCAAACCCTCCCAAGTGGTTTTTCGGGCTCACCACTCACAACCTAACCAAGCTTGAGATATACCCTCTTTAAGCTTCTTCTTTAGTGAACAACCTTACTAAAGGAAACAACTCTATTGGATAGGTAGATGGAAGAACAAAAAACTCTCTTGATAGAGTAGATATGAAAATGGAAGGCTCTATCTCTTGATTCACACAAAGACAAGGATATGAAAGTGTGTTTTGTGTGAATGCTATGAGAAAAATAGAATAGGAAGGTTTAGAATATTTATCAAGTAGTAAAAATGATATGTGGTCGTTGGGTTATCATTTTAGACGAAATGAAGGTGTATTTATAGGCCACATATGAAAACTAGCCGTTTATAGTCGTTGGGAGTTTTTGCTAAAACGAGCTTGTCGACCGCTACATGAACCGGTCGACCGCTTCAAGTTACCGTTACCCAACGATCATATAGTTAGAAGCTTCAACGACTCTTTTCTCAAAACCAACCGGTGGACCGCTTGAACAGCCGGTCGACCTCCTCAACTTAAGCATGATCCAACACTTTTAAACACCCAATTTATAAGACTTACTTCCCATATGTATATAAAAGGTGTGAGAGTTTGTCTGGGGTGTTTCGAAACCTATAAAAACATTTTAATCTTTCAAACAAAACTTAAAATGATTTATGCATGTTTTGAAAGATATGCAAGTGTGTGATTCAAATCCTTGTCAAAAGTGAAAAAAAGAGTTACAAGGATTATACTCTAAGGTCTTGAATCTTTACTTTAAGCTTCTTGCATCTTCTTGTTCCTTTTTCTTCAAGGTTTGGCTCTTTTCGTCAAGTTGTCTTTGTCTTTGAAGATGTCCATTTTGTAAACTCATCCATTTATTGAAATCATGAAAATCTCGATTGTGCACAAAAGCCAACAAGTATACCCTTTTGCCACCAGCCTAGCTTTAAAGGTCTCTACCTTTCCTGTTGGTCCAAGTTTTCTTTTGTAGACCCATTTGCAACCTATAGACTTAATGTCTTCTGATTTGTCTACCAAGGTCCATACCTTGTTGGAATACATGGAGTTCATCTCTGATTCCATGGCCACATTCCAATGCTTAGCATCTTTGTCATTAACAGCCTCTATATAACCACAAGGATCAATCTCCAGTCCCTCAGATTCCATTTGGTAAATCTCATTTAACAAATTGAATTTTACTGATAATCCTTTTACTACGATGATGCTCCTGTGTCTCAACAGGTTCACTTTGATCAGTGGGAACAACCACTTGATCCTCATTGTTCTCATTCTGCACAGTCACTGTACTATCTATTTTCTCATCAAGAGCAACTCTACTCTCGGTTTCATTCAAACTATAATCCTCTTCAAGAAAAGTAGCATTTCTGCTAACAAACACTTTGTTTTCATTAAGATTATAAAAGTAGAAACAAGTAGTCATTTTGGGATAGCCTACAAATAGGCATCTATCAGTCATTGATCCAGCTTATCCACATTAAATCTTTTAACATGAGCTGGACAACCCCATATCTTAAAATGATTAAGACTTGGCTTCTTGCCAGTCCATAACTCATATGGGGTATTAGGAATTGATCTTGTAGGGATCCTGTTTAACAAGTAAACAACGGTCTCCAAAGCATGTCCCCAAAATGATATGGGCAACTCAGATATGCTAATCATGGAACGAACCATATCCAATAGGGTTCTATTCCTTCTCTCTGCAACACCATTATATTGTGGTGTGTCTGGTGGTGTGAGTTGAGATATGATTTCATTATCTTTAAGATAAACTTTAAAATCATCCAAGAGGTATTCGCCTCCCCTATCAGAGCAAATCATTTTAATGGACTTTCCAATCTGTTTCTCAACTTCATTGTGGAATTCCTTAAACTTTTCAAAAGATTTTGATTTATGCTTCATCAGGTATAGATAACCATACCTGGAATATTCATCAATGAAAGTAATGGAATAAGAGAAACCTCCTCGTGCCATGTGGTTAAAGGGACCACAAACACCAGTATGTATTAATCCTAATACTTCTGTGGCTCTTATTCCTTTTCCAGTAAAAGGACTTTTGGTCATCTTTCCTTGCAAGCAAGGCTCACAAATTGGATAGGGCTCAATTTTCAGAAATTGCAATGACTCATCCCTTACCAATCTATTGATCCTATCAATATTGGCATGACCAAGTCTTAGATGACACAAGTAGGTTGGATTAACATCCCTCTTCCTCTTAAGGGATAACACACTGGAATCATCATTCTCAACATTATTCAAAGAATTATCAACATTTAAAAGATAAAGATCATCATAAATAATTCCAGAAGCAACAAATTTATTTTGAAACTTTATAACAAGTTTTTGAATTGAAAAGAAATTAATATCCAGATAAAACAAGTTTCGAAACAGAAATCAAATTTCTACGTACTTATGGAACAAAAAGGCAGTCTTCTAGAATCAAAATTCTATTATTCGATAATTCTAAACTAAACACTTCGATGGCGGTCGCTGCAACAGTTACACTCGTCCCCATCTTAAGGATCAGCTCCCCTTCATGGAGTTTTCTGGTCTCCTTTTACCCCTGCAACATATTCCATATATGAGATGTAGAACCAGAATCCACACACCATGAATTAAATGGACCATCCATTAAATTCAATTCAATTACAAGCATATTAGACACACCTTCAGAAGGTTTGCCCTTTTTAAGAGAAGCTAACTAAACTCGGCAATTTCTCTTCTAGTGACCGGACTTGCCATAATGGAAACAATTTCCTTTGCCAATGTTCTTGTCACCTCCTTTGTTTCCTTGTCCACCTTGAACATTCTTTGCTGCCTGAAACCCCTTATTATTTTTCTTGAATTTCTTAAACTTGGGTTTTAGTTTCATATAGGCATTAGATTTCTCTGTGACCATCACAGTAGGTTCGTCCTTCTTAATGAGATCTTGAGCTGATTGTAACATATTGAGCAGCTCTGACAATGTCACACTCATCTTATTCATATTATAATTAAGGACGAACTGATTGAAAGAATCAGGTAAAGATGAAAGAATGGCATCAACTTTTGTGTCACTATCCATCTCGGCTCCCAAAAAATCCAATTCGTTGATGAAAGAAATCATCTTCAAGATATGATCCCGAACTGGGCTCCCTTCCACCATTTTGGTGGACATCATATTCTTCATAGCATTCTGCCTAGCAGATCTGCTCTGCTCTCCGAACATTTCTTAGAGATGCAACATAGTGCCTGCAGCTATAGCTATGCCCTCACAATCTTTCTGCAAAACATTTTGAGAATGAAGCCATAATATAACACTTTGCCATATTATCATCATCATGCCATTTGTTAAAGACTTTATTTTCTTCCTTAGTGGCATTGTCCAGGGCAAGCTCAGGTGTCTCAGATGTCAGAACATAACCGATCTTATCGGCTGAGAGAACAATCATTAGATTTCTCTTCCAATCAACATAATTCGGTCCTGTCAACCGATTGTCATCCAGAATCCTAGCCAAAGAATTAAAAATCATCTTGAATATGCAAAATCATTCACATATATAATTCCATTAGTTTCAAGTTTTTGAATAACTAATGGTACTACCTATCCGAACAATAAACAAATATATCACATATATCACAATAATGAAAAATATAACATTTATATTTATAACATTCTAAATGGGTATCGAGAACCTCTCTACCTTATATGCAACAACAAATCTATTTTGGTACTCATTGTACACATCTTGTAAATGCGAATAGCTACTATTCATCAAAATTTACATCATATGTAAAATATTTGTAATTCTCGATTTTCTTTTGGCCTACCTAAATAAACACGTCTTGTACTATTTTAGCACTTGCGTTTATTTGGTTTGTGCATTCCATTATCTAAGTCTGTTCCAAATACTTGAGAGGTATGTCAGTATTTTAGTAGACACTCCCACTAAGATGTAGACACTTATCTTCCCAAGAGATAAAGAAGAAAATTTTACAAAATTAAAATCGATTTTATCCATTTTGGCTTCAACCAATTTTAATCAAGTAAAACTCCTATTTATTGATAATAGAGACCATAGGAAAAATTACTATAATTAATCCTATTTAGCACCAAAAATTGGAAGACAAATTTCCAATGTTTTTTTTAAAAAAAAAAATTCCGGTCTGACCGGGTCGGTGAACAGCCAATCGGTCTGACCCGTTGATCACCGGTCCGGGTCCAAACCCGGTCCAGTCATGGCTCATGGTCCGGGTCAAACCCGGACTTGGGCTGGGCTGCGGGCCCTGGTCCAACCCGTGGTCCTAGTCCAGCCCGAGCTGCCATGGGCTAGCCCATTAAGGCCCAGCCCGTGCCAACATCCCAACCTTTTTTTTTTAAAATAATGACCCAGCCCAACATTTGGGTTTGGCTTTTGGGTCGGTGGGCCGAGTCGTTTGGCCCAAGCGGGCGACTTGGGGATCTCATCCCTGGGCGCCGCTCGTGCCTTTGGTAAGGTACAGCAGGCTCGCGGCCAACTGGCCGCTGCCCCGTCCGGCACCCCACGTCCGGCCATGGATCTGGCGCACTTGTGGCCGTCGGTGGCCACCGATACTCACACCCGTGTCTCACACGGTTGTGTGAGGTGCTGCCCGCGGCTCCATGGCCACTAGACCTCTTCCGTCTCCGGTCAGATGCGGCTCCGGTCCTACCGGACGCATCTCCGGCCAGTGGCGCGGCGGTTGCCATCATTATGGTCGCCGACCACTCTTTCGAAGAATTTTTTTTTCTTTTTAATAAAACTTTTTACTGTTCATAAATATTTATAAAACAGATTTTATAAAATAAATTTACGAAACAAAAACGTGACTAGTAAATCGGGTTTAATAACTTTTACACCATTCATAATAGCAGTTAACAGTAACCGGAAAAATTCTTGGCTTTTGATTCTCAATCAAAATTCAGCAAGGTTCATATAATCTAACAATTGCAATCATGTGAACCTAACGCTCTGATACCACTGATAGTTTATATGCGGAATTAAACTATAAACAAACAACATGTTTTCAACAAAACATCAACCAAGATTATGATTATAATTTCGGATTCGATTCCATACCTGAGACAGGAATATAGGAACCTACAAACCTTTAGCCGCTTTATGATCCAATCCAAAGTTCCAGCAATTCAGAACATCAACTCAGATGTGTTGCCTCCTAAGGGATTTCTGTCACTCTCTCGTTATCGGGATTTCCCTAATAGGTTCTGATGGCCAACCCCTTGAATATAACAATTATATTTATAGGCCTTGAAAAAACCCTAGAAAGAGCATGAGACATAGGATCCTTAGGGATCTCAAATTCCAGCCGTAGGATAACACTGACGAACTCTTCTTCTAATACAATTAGGGCTTCTACTAATTACAATCAAGTCCATCAACATATTGTAATTGACCCCTGGAATTTTTAGATTATTGCAAATATGCCCCTTTACATACAATTAATTCCTTCCACCATACTATATTCCATATGAGATATTAGGACCGGATTAATCAATTTGGTTATCGAAGGCACATAATTCTAACAGTTCATTCTCCCAATACATCAAACCATTGGAGATTTCTTCATGATTTTTTTGCCAAGTTTTCTGTTATGTTGTTCATGTTCGCAGTACATCAAACCAGTTGAGAAATCTTCATGATTCTTTGGCAAAGTTTGCTTATGGATGAGTGTTGTCGCCTGAGGTTTTTGAATATGCCTTTTAGCTCTAAGGAGGACTTACTGTAACATTTTGTTTTATCAGACTTTTCTTACTTACATATGATGTGTTCATCTTACATACTCTTGGGATACTTTGTCGATTAATTAAAGAAGTCTTAAATTGTGATGTAAATATATTCATGAGTTAATTAGATGTTAAAAGCATCCGATGAAATCAACTATAAAAAGTACTCATTTTATCCCGCATTTTATTACCTAAGCTCAGTCAATGTGTTGGCGTTGCAAGCATGTTCATCCCGAATTTTTCTTTTGCACTTTTGCTCTCTCTATTTGCAATTTCCTGCTTTTTTTTTTTTCAGACAAGGCTCTGTTTAATTTTCTCTTTTGACTTGAATTGTAATTTACTGGTTTTGATCAGAATTTCTTACTCTTCTCTTGTTGCTTCAATATTGTCCTAATCATTGAGACAGGGTTGAGGTTTGTTTCTATTGGTTTAATTGTTCTTTTTTTTTTCTTATAAAAGAAACTACAATCGTCTCGAAAATAAAGTGAAAAGTTTTGAACCGGGGTCCCCACCGCGCGAGGGAGCCCAGATTTCTCGCCCACCACCGCGAGGGAGCCCAGATCTGGGCTCCCGGCCACCCCTCGCGGTGGAGCCGCCCACCGGGTGACGGGGAGCACAGATCTGAGCTCCTTTTGTCGCACGAATGGGGTCTCCCAGTTCGAATTTTTTTTTTTACGAATATGCCTGGTGAAAGTGAATTTTTTTTTTAAAACATACACGTGTCGCGATTTTATTGGTGGTGACATGACCCACCGTTAGCTGATTGTGCACAGAGGAGACGAAATTGAACGGAAGGACCAAAACAATAAATGAGGATAACCTAAGGACTTATGTGACCAAAATGAAAACCCAAAAACTGAAACGATAAAGGGCATAAAACTCATGAACTATTTTTTCTTCAAAACTTTGAAAACCGTTGAAGGAGAAAAGAGTAAAGGCAAAACAACGAAAAGAAAATTGGGCTTTATTAAGCAGTAAAGTTGGGCCCCTTCATTGTTTGCTTAGCAATAAACCAATACAAGAAAGTTTATTCGCAACTCGGAACCGGCCCTTCATTGTTTGCCGATAATATGATCTATTATGAGATATTGTCATTTTAATTCTTAGAGTTTAACAAATTTTACTTTTTAATCCTTTAATATTTATTTTCAAAATTTAGGTCACTCAAATTTCTATTTTTAATAAAATAACCCTTTCTTCATCATTCTGTTTGTCTTCTTAGCGGCAGTCCTTGCTACGTCAGCAAAATGTATACTAAGTATAAATATTAATCTACGTCATTCCCAACTTAGCATTCAAATGGGAATCATTTTGATTAAACTGCGTCATCTCATGTTCATTCTCTAAACAACGTCAAATTGTTGCGTGTTACACAAACAGCTTCGTCCAGTTTTTGGGTTGTCGTGAAGAACTTGAGTTCGACCTATGCATATTCCCCCCTTCTCCCTTGTGGCAACCCAAATAGCTGGATGAAGCTGTTTGTGTACAACGACCCACGGAACAATTCCCCAATAATTCCAATATAAGTGAGGGTTTAATTTCTTTTATTTTCATGTATATGAACATGTCTTTCATAATTAGTTCGGTTTTTTTGGTCAATTACAATTTCTTTCTTCAAACTATCACCCGATTCTCAAATACCCCACAAACTTTTACTCGTTGTACCTCGTCCCCAAAAACTATAATTTTCGTTACGATTTCATCCTCCAACCTACTGAAGTTATTATATCAAATATTTTTTGTCTCACTTAAACGACACGTGACCTTCTCCTCAATTGAAAAGATAAATTTGACCAGCTCGATTCTAAGCGAGTCATTTTTGAATAGGATAAAATCATTTAACTACATATTATTTTTTCACTCGACAAATTGCTAAAAGTATTGTAGAGGACTAGAGAAGACTCAAGCGAGGGTAAAATTATCTTTTCAAGTAAGGAGAATGTCACGTGTCGTTTAAGTGGGACAAAAATCGTTTGATATAACAACTTCAATTGGTTGAGGGATGAAATCGCAACGAGAAGTAGAGTTTTTGGAAGCGAGTTGCAATGACTTAAAGTTTGTAGGAATATTTGAGAATCGGATGATAGTTTGAGCGGAGAAATTTAATCTTTTTATTTCTTAAACAAAAATCTATTTGGGGTGACTTTTACTAAAACATGATCTTCTGTTGACGTGTCTAAAGTCACGTTGAATATGTTTGGTTAATGATTTTTAAAATGTTTTTTTAAAATGTTTTTCAATCCAAAATGTTTCCAAAGCCTTACTCTTGCATTTATAAACCAATTAGAAACCTGTTGTGGGTATAGCTGTTCAACCCCGGGCCAACACCGACACCTACACCGGATAGGCCTGTTTTTAAATATTAGCCACTTACACCTACACCGTTAAGGACAAAAATAGGTCATTAGCGGTGGTGGTTTTAGCAGTGGCGGGCCAAAACTGGCACCTACACCGGATAGGCCGGTTTTAAATATTGGCCACCTACACCTACACCGTTAAGGACAAAAACAGGCCATTAGCAGTGGCAGTTTCCGATTAACCTACATTCATATTGGACCATTTTTTTTAGCATTTTACGCACTTGATTGGAGTATGATTCAAGGGCAGTGATATGATTGCAGAATATATAAAATACACAGACAATGAAATTCACAAAAATAAGAAATAGGCAAATTGACTTCCTAAATAAGTTCCTTTCCGGACAAAGACTATTTTTAACTTGCTAAGCACCTACAAGGCTACAAATATAAGCTGCAGACAAGTTGGAATTCTCTACAAAGAAATAAAAGTCACCACTAAAGCATATCTTAGGAGTTAGGCACCGACTACTTCCATTGAAGAGTAGTATGGTAGTATGCAAGAGTAACAAGAGAATATATAAAAATTGTTTATGCATCTACAAGTCATCACAAACATACAAAGAGCATTTACTACAAATATCAACAACAAATCATATCATTAAGGGCCTCCACTGAACCATACTAGCGGCTACCAATCAACTTTGTCATGAACCCCTTGAAATAATCGAAGAGCACTGGATGTATAAAATTTCCCAAATTGAGTCAATGTCCACTTAATCAAATTATTGCGAGTGGGATTGGGTTTTAGGAAGGGGTAGCAAAGTCACCAATTACTAAAAGGGACCTGGCAACCAAGATCAATCTCCCCCTTCAAAAATGTAGCTCACCTTAGCAAATAAATCCATATCTTCCCTACCAATGCTCTCCCAATTAGTTTTGAAAAGCACGGTACCCATTGAGTGCTAATAATCATGCCACAGGAATGCAATGAAACCATCTCCTACAACATACTTGAAATGTTCCCTCACCATAGATTTCAACTTTAAGAGCTTCCGCCAACTCTAAGAGCTCTAATAGCACTACCCTGGAATCCTAATATCTTTAAGGTAAGTTCTCATCCACACATACCTAAATGGAGTTCGCAGTACCGTAACTAGATTCCAGAGATGATTGGAAAAGGACGGGAGGTTAGAGAAACTACGATTGGGAATGCCAATTCCTTCCATATAAAATTTGCTTTTGAAATTGCCGAATTGGATAGCGCCAACCACCAATATTTTGCACCGTCTTATCAAATGAAATCCAACAGTTATGTCGTTTCTCCCATGCTTAAAACCTACACGAACCGCCAAGCAACAGATCGATGGAAGAGAGAGTACCTGTGGTTAGTGCTCAAATCTGCTCCCTTTATGTAAAAAATCAACCGGGAGATTGGAAGTTTAAGCAATTGTGTCTAGGGTAGCTTCAATCTCAGAGCAGATTGGCAAAAATGCTGCACACACACCTCAAGCCAACTACAAACATATTTTCTACATAAAGCCTAGACCCGATCCCCTTGGCCCAAACCTTTTTATTTTTTTTAAGCAGCAACCCTCTGCAGAATTAAAAAAAAAAACAGAAACGCAGGCGTTCCGCGTCCCCCGACTCCCCCTTTCCTCCTCTCCCCCTCCTTTCTCTTTTCCGCATCTGAAGACTCCTACCTTTATCACCTCTCTCTCTCTCTGTCTGACTCTCTCTCTCTCTCTCTCAATATTTCAATTTTCATAGACCATCAGCTATCACCTACGTTGCCTCTCTTTCTCTCTTTGACAGAATCACTCAGCCAAGGTAAGTAATTTTATTGTTGTCATTTTTTGATGAATTTTATGAATTATGGATATGTGAATTAGAGATATGTGAATTATGGATTTGAGTGAATCATGATGCTACTTTTTCATATTTTGTCTTCTAAGTAAATTGTTGTGTTGGATGAATTTTCTCAAGTCTTGGTCGGATGTGTGAACAATTGCTGGATTTCTCTTTTTCTTCCTTGATCCAAACTGTTTTAGGCTCTTTTCACTTATTTATGAAGTCTCAGTATATATTTTGTGTGTGTTTAAGGATGCTTATAGATGCAAATTTCTTGGTTGGTTTTGGTTTTAGTTTTTTTAAGAACTCTGCTAGTGGTTCTTGCAGGACGATCTCTCTTTCATATGTAAGGTTTATTATGCAGACATGAATTAGCTTTTTTCCAAATTCATGTGTCTGTTTTAGCTCAAGATGTGCCGTTGATTTTGCTATGCTTGGATTTGGACTTTTAGCATAGTTTTGTGGGAAATCTAAGCCTTCATTGCTCTGAATAACGAAATTTATAGTGTTATTCATGTGTCAGTGGAAGTTCAAAGTGACAAAACAATTATAGAAATTACTAGTCGTTACAAAGGAAGAGTTGCTCAATTTCTCTATGTTTCGGGTGACATTGTTAAGGTGAGGATTCAAATAATAGATGGACTTGTGGCAGAGAGAAATGTTGCTATCCAAACTATATTTATGAAGGAATCCACAAGCCAGCTTGTTGGGATTGAGGCTTAAAGAGTTTTGGGCAGCAAAAACCAGTAGCAAAATCCTTAGGATTATAAATACTCAGCAGAGGATACACCCCCTTTTTTTATAGGCAATTGGTGGAGCAGGACAGAGCCTGCGGGTGTGGAGGCATCCTGAACTGCTCCACCAATTGCCATTAGTGCAGTTTTAGTAGTAGTGTACATTTCATAGTGCTTTCTTAAGATCAAGTCTTCTGTTGATTTAGGCTTAGGTGTGATTCCCTATATATAAAGAGGTGAGAAGTTTCCAAGAACTTGCACTAGATATAGGCTTTTAAATGCCTTCACTGGAACAAAGAATCTGTCGAATTACTCCCAAGTCTTTCATATTTCTCTGTTGGTGTATTTGGCATCAAATACAGTTGACTAAATGACAATGATCCTGCTGGCTATGAAGGGACTTAATAGGTGTTCATTTACTAGCACAATGTCCCTGATATATACCAATGCCATGTATTGAATTTGTTGTTCCCTTTCTCTTTTTGTTTATACATAGATACACATCCAGACAATCATTCATACAGCAAAACATACTTATTATATTACCGTATACATACGTGTTTGCATGTGTGTATCTAGTGATTTGGTATGCGATGGATACCATATGCAGAAATCATTAATAATAAGGGAAGCCATGTCGTAGCAATTACATTCGCTCCATTCTTTTATCTTTTGTCTGAGGAGAGTTGCGTATCAAAAGTGGGCTCCACATACATGCGATAACTAAGAACCTTATGGTATTCCCTGATCCTGCAAAATTTTGTCCACTGGATGCATCTAGTTCATAAGACGAGTGATTACCTCATTGATCAAACCACTTCAACCAATTTCTCATGTCTGGCATCCTGAACTGCTCCACCAATTGGTGTTTTATAACTGTGGGTTTGGACATAACAGATCCCATGTCTGGCATCCTGAACTGCTGCGCAGCTTGTGTCTGCAACAAGGGTCTTTCGATTTTTTATAGTATGTGGAGATGAAAGCAATTAATTTTGTGGATTGATGCTATTTCTAATGTATTAGAATTGAAATTGATTTGAATTTTTGAAATGATTGAATATTTGAATAATTGAATTTGTTAGGACTTATTTGGAAATTAGGAGTTGATATATTTTCGAATATGTTTTGTTTTGTTTAGATAATGGAAAGATATTTCACAAAAAAAACTTGAAGCGTGGAGGCATCTAATACTTTTGACGTGACTGCTAATTCTGAAACCACAACTAGTTCAAAAAAACCTCGCATTGAATTTAATCTGAATGATATTGTTGCTGACCCGTGGTTACGTAAACCCATTGAAGAATATGATGTTGGGATTAGGGATCAAATTCATAGGGAGTACTTGATCAAATGTCATTTTCAACCACGTGGCCATGATTTTCCCAAGAGGTAATACGAGCAAGAAATGAAGGGTTTTAGGGAGACTTGGTTCAAAGATTTTGAGTGGTTGGAATATAGTATATCAAAAGATGAGGCGTATTGCTTGTGGTGTTATCTGTTTAGGCAACCTAGAGGAGGACAGTCTGGAGGAGATAAGTTTACATGTAAGGGATTTAGCAATTGGAAAAATGCATTTGAGGTTTTTGGTGAACATGATAGTGCTCACAATGAAGCTAGAAGACTATGTGACGCATTTATAAATTAGCGACAAAGTGTATCGCATATGTTATCCACACATGGGCATGATCAAGAGAATGCTTATAACATTCGTTTGACCGCGGTCTTAGATGTCATTCGTGGTCATGACGAGTCCGACACCAGATGTGTCATCATTAATACTAATGCTCCTGGAAACTTTCTTGAGCTTTTGGAAGTGTTTTGCCAACGTGATGAAAAAGTTGCTAAGACACTTAAGACTAATGCTCCTGGAAACAACCAAATAACTTCTCCAAAGGTGCAGAAGGAAATGGTGAATGCTTGTGCAGTTGAGACCAGACGTGTCATCATTAAAGAAATTGGGACAAATTTTTTTCTATTATGGTTGATGAGTCTAGAGATAATTCAGTGAAGGAGCAAATGACAGTGGTTTGAGATTTGTGAACGAAAGGGGACAGGTGATTGAAAGGTTTCTTGGTGTGGAACATGTTCTTGATACTTGCTCTGAATCTTTGAAAGAAGCTATAGATAAATTGTTTGCAAGACATGGGTTGTTAATATCCAGATTGAGAGGTCAAGGGTATGATGGGGCATCAAATATGCGAGACGAGTTCAATGGGTTGAAGTCACTTATTTTGAGGGACAATCCTTATGCTACTTATATCCATTGTTTTGCTCACCAACTTCAATTGGTTATTGTGGGTATTGCAAAAAATAACTTACAAGTGATTTTTTCAATTACACTTCTTCGATTGTGAGTACGGTTGGAGCTTCATGTAAAAGGAAAGATGCTCTTCGGCAAATTCATTATGAAAATATAGTGGAGCGGTTGGATAAGGGAGAGATTTGTAGTGGAAGGGGTAAAAATCAAGAAACCAATCTCGCACGACCAGGTAATTACTATATCTCATTACAATCCTTTAGACCATTCAATTTTTTTCCTTTGTTTATAGTTTTATAATTCCAATTTCTCATAATATTGTAGGTGGCACTCGTTGGGGTTCATACCACCTTACAATAGCCCGTCTCTTCACTACGTGGTCATCAGTGTTGGAAGTGCTTGAACACATAAAAGCGGAAGGTATTCTCTCAGACCAAAGATCTTTGGCTATGAGTTTGATTGATAAGATGGTAATACAATATTCTTTCCAGTCTCAACCATTTTCAATGCAAGACCTCCAATATCTCGAAGCCCAGAAAAATCATCAACTCCTCTAACATCTCTAATGTAGGTGTTATGCTGAGTTCTAAGCAACACACGATCATCCACTGTGAAATCTTCTGGATAATACTCAGCAAAACGACATAACTTAGCATGATTAAATGTTGAAAATGAATTTCTTGGGTTAAGACATGCTATGCAAAGAAGTAATTCTGTACTTGCTTCTGTGAACGGGTTATCCATCTCTTAAATGATCAAATCAAGAACTTGACAAAAAACTTCCACACGAAAATGATGGAAATAAGTAATAGATTGTCCTCCACGCCTCGAACAATTGTGAGTTGGTATAACTTCTTCCATATTGGGCATACTAATAGAGTTATCGACACAAAAAGTCTTGACTTCATCCAAAAATCCATCCCATTCATTCTCCCTCAATTCCTGCAACTGTTCCTTCACAATTCTAACCAAACGCATAGCATTAACAATGTTTTGATCCTTATGCTGTAGGGTTTGTGACAATTCGTTTGTAATTCTCATTATATTCTTTAATAAATGCATAGTGAATACAAACTCAAAACTTTCCATCTTATCAATCAAACCCATAGCCATAGATCTTTGGTCTGAGAGAGTAACTTTCGCTTTTATGTGTTCAAGCACTTCCAACACTGATGACCACATAGCGAAGAGACGGATTATTGTAAGGTGGTATGAACCCCAACGAGTGTCACCTACAATATTATGAGAAATTGGAATTATAAAACTATAAACAAAGGAAAAAAAATTAATGGTCTAAAGATTGTAATGAGATATAGTAATTACCTGGTCGTGCGAGACTGGTTTCTTGATTTTTACCTCTTCCACTACAAATCTCTCCCTTATCCAACCGCTCCACTATATTCTCATAATGAATTTTCCAAAGAGCATCTTTCCTTTTACAAGAAGCTCCAACCGTACTCACAATCGAAGAAGTGTAATTGAAACAATCACTTGTAAGTTATTTTTTGCAATACCCACAATAACCAATTGTGGGTCTTGCAACTTTTTCAACACGTTGGCAAAACACTTCCAAAAGCTCAAGAAAGTTGCCCTTCCTTATTGAACCCTAAAACTCGTCATGACCACGAAAAGCTAATCCTTGCCCCAAAAGATAACGAATGACATCTTAGACCGCGGTCAAACAAATGCTATATGCATTCTCTTGATCATGCCCATGTGCGGATAACATATGTGATACACTTTTTCGTTGATTTATAAATGCATCCCATAGACTTCTAGCTTCATTGTGAGCACTATCATGTGCACCAACATGTTCACCAAAAACCTCAAATGCCTTTTTGCAGTTGCTAAATCCCTTAGATGTAAACTTATCTCCCCATGACTATCCTCTTCTAGGTCGCCTAAACAGATAACACCACAAGCAATACGCCTCATCTTTTGATATACTATATTCCAACCACTCAAAATCATACAATATTACAAGTGTAACAATCTGCTTATGCAAAAATGATATGTTTGTGAATTTAATCATACCAACACCCGATCCATAATGTACTCCTTCACTTCTAAAGGAACGTCGACCCACTTGTTAACGGAGATTGGAATCAGCCCTCGAACCAACATTCCAATCTTCGTCGATAGAGTGACAACAGTGGAAAACACTCCTCCACACTCTCCCTCCGGGATATGGACCGATAGTCTCCCGGAACCGGAACCGCACCCAGACCCAAGACTCTTCTCCAAACCGACCCCACGTGTCCAACCTCACCCACGCTTAGAAGCTTATGTCACTACATAAAATAAAATTAACAAAGTTAGTCGGTCGGTTAACTTAAAAAAATTGAAATATTCATTAGAATACTTTCTTACATGCACAACTACTAGGACAAGCTGGCGTTCTTTGACTCATGGCTTCATTCGTTCTTGGAGTTGGAGCGCTCAGGGTAGGACCCGGGATTAGACTTATACTAACCGGACTAACTGTACTATGCAACCGTCTAGAAGTAACTGAAGGAAATTCTCGTCCACGCTTCATTTCACCGTACAAGCTGTGACATAACAAAATAAACGATAAAGATATTGTAAAAGAAGCAGTAACAGTAAAAACTGTTAAACAAACATGAACATTAAAAAGAAAATATATACTTGATGGAAATTATTAATCAGAATCCGGTTCTTGCACATTATCGTCCGATGCCTCATTCTTAGTAGAATCACTATCACTTTCGAACGAATCTTCGTCACCACTTTCTTCGCTATTTTCTTCAATTTCTGATTCATCCCCCTCCGAAACATCATTACTATCTATATGTCTTTTTTTCGCCGATCAATTGCCTCAAAAGCTTCGATAACGTTTGGCGCAACGTCATCCCTTCGTAGTGGATTAAGGTTAAATTGTCGGAAGTCTATAAATATGTCAATGGCATCGTCCTATTGATACGCTTCATTCACGATGGCTGCTTCCGATTCAACGTTTACGTAAACTTCACCGTCCGGATTAGGACTGGGAATGTCATATGCATTTCTACACCACAACTTCTGCATGACTCGCCATGTAGGTCCATGCAGATTATCAACTAGATACAACACCTGACTTGTTTGATTAGCCGAAACAAGTGTTTATGCTCTTAAAGTTTTCGTCAATACGAATTCCACGGTGATCTCCGACGTCCCACAAATCACACTTAAATAAATATATTGTATTGCATGGCATGGCATGGCATAAATGTATACGAGTCTCCCGTAAAATTCTATTGGATTTTCCTAATGTGTTCCCGATACTACAATACCACTATTCTGAGTTCTCCGACGTTCTTCCTGTTGTACTGTATGATATCTACATCCGTTCATAACACAAGCAAAATAACGCATCACTCGTGTATCAGGCCCACGTGCCAGTGATTACAATTCATCATTCGATGTACATGGATTTTGAGAATGTAATTTTTGAACCTACAACAATATATTAGAAGTTCATTAAAAACAAAGACACCATATTAATTTGAATGACTTCTAAAAATAACACTTACTCGCCCTAAGAACTAATCCTGAAATTGTTCCTCATTCATACGAGAAATGTTACCAACTCCTTGCGCGCGAAGTTCGTCCATGTGTTCACTGTAACGATAAGGTTAATCAACGACTGTATATTATAGAAAACATACATCTATATCTTTTTACTTACTTTAAGTACACGCTAATGCCTTGCAATTGTTCAGCATAAACCACTGAGCTTTCTTGAACTCTGTTCGGTCAATGTCATGACCTTTTGCAGCCCCTATCAATCTAATTCTCTAAGTGAACACATCCAATGACCTTTCTGGTACTTCAATTTCACTGTCGGAATCGTAGTTTCGATCTCTGCAATCAAACACTGTTTCAACCCCTCGGAGGTATTGGGAAAAAAATTTCGAACACTCATTCTCATTATACACTTCTGCAATCGACCATTCAGGACGAGACTTATTTTTCAAATTCCTTTTCGAGCCACCCATCAACCGTTCAGCAGGATACATCCATCTGTATTGTACGAGTCCAGCAAGCAATGCTTCGAGTGGTAAGTGGACAATCAAATACATAGTCACTGTAAAAAAAACGAGTGGAAAAATCATTTCCAACGTGCATAAAATTATCTCGATATCTTCTGACATCGTTTGCAATACAGAAATCTTCAATATACGAGAACATAACTCTCGAAAAAACAAACATAATTCAGTCACTGCACCACCCACGTCTTCCTTCAACAACCCTCGAATCATCACTAAAAGAACCCTCTGCAAGAACACATGACAATCAAGACTTTTCATTCCAGAAACTTTAACACATCTAGATTCACACAACGTGAAATCTCAGCTGCATAACCATCGGGGAACCTCACTTCTTTTAACCACTCACAGGCCCTCCTTCGCTCTTCCCGAGTTAAAGTATACGCCGCTTGAGGCATCAATTCAACCCGACAGTCATACACCAAATGCAAGTCTTTTTTGACCCTCATTTTAGCTAAATCTCTACGCGCACTCGCTGAATCTCTGATCTTGAACTCGATATTCATCACAGTTCTGATCACGTTGTCACATATGTTCTTCTCGATGTGCATCACATCCAAGTTATGTCGTAACCCTAACGTACTCCAATACGGCAGTTGGGAAAAGATGCTCATTTTCGTCCAATTCAAACGTTCTAACGATTGTTTCTTCTTTCCCCTATTCTTCCCCAACGCTTTTCCAAAGATAGTCTCCCCGACATGCGTCAGTTAGTCCAATATGTCCTCACCAGTTAACTCCTCAGGTGGAAGTCTATGTTCTTCTTTCCCGTTGAACGTATCCACGTCATATCTCCATGCATGCCCAATGTCAAATATCTCCTATGACCCATATAACACATTCTTCTCCCGTGCTTCAACTACTTATAGTCAGTGTCTAAATTACACGTTGGACATGCCAACTTCCCTTTGGTACTTCATCCAGATAAATTGGCATATGCTGGGAAATCATTTATGGTCCACATCAAAGCTGCATGCATCTTAAATGTCGTCCCATCTGAAGTGTCATGTGTCTCAACTCCATCTTCCCATAGTTGTTTCAATTCGTCCACTAAGGGTCGAAGATATACATCTATATCATTTCCGGTGAGTTTCGACCTTGGATCAAAAGATTCATTAGTGAAAATGAGACCTTCATACACCTCCATGGGGGTAAATTATATGGAAACACAACGACTGGCCAAATACTATACGCATTGCTCATGTTTCCGAAAGGATTAAACCCATCAGAAGCAAGACCAAGGCGGAAGTTGCGGGCATCTTGAGCAAACCAACCATGGTCCTTATCAAAATCCTTCCAAACCAATGAATCTGCAGAATGCCTCAAACTCTCCCTATCATCGACCCGTTTTTCCTTATGCCATCTCATGTCAATTGCTACATCTTTTGTGGTAAACAAATGTTTAAGTCTAGAGATTAAAGGGAAATGACGCAACACTTTCCTGGGACATCGATTGCGTAAGTCATTTTCAAATTTCCACCGAGACACCCCACATACCGGAAATCTATCTAACTCACTGTTTTCCTTCCAAAACAACACACAATCATTCTGATATGCATGAATCTTATCATAACTAAACCCAAGACCCTTTTCACAATTGTTTCGCCTCGTAATACGATCTTAGTAACATCTCCCTCTCTGACAACGCCTCCTTAATCAAATGTAATACCATATCAAATATCTTAACCGACAACTTATTCTCCGACTTCACATACAACAGCAGGACCGTAAATGACAACTTACTAAACTTGATACATCCAAGATACAATTCATGTTTTGCCTCTTCCCATTATTATTAAGTGGTGTTGAACCCTTCGGTTTCCAAGTGGGGGTTTCCTTAATATTAGGGTTCTCCATTTCAACCCTTACCGCCCCACCATATAATCTGGCACGAACATCGGTCAACATTTTCGTCATTCTATCAGAGTTATCTCCCTCTAAATCATCATCACTATATGGTAAACCCGCACCAGACTCTTGACTCAAATTTGAAGTAAGTTGAATACCCTCCCTGTGAAACACCCATGACATATAGATCACATCAAACCCATTATATAAATATGATCTTCCATTTTATCCAACACTTGAAACACTACATTTCTGCACTTCCGACACAGACATCTGATCTGACCCCGAGACTCTACACAACAAGCAGCCATACCGACAAACCTACGGACCCCTTCCGCATACTTTTCACCAAACCGATTTTTCTCGTAAACCCCACTCTTATCCATCGCCACCAATAAAAAAAATACACGAATTAAGTAATTCGTAAACACTCGCACACGAATTAAGTATATCCCAAAAATAAACTCAAACATAACAAGTCAAAAACACTCCAATATTCACCCTCCATGCTTCTCAAACTCCATAATTTATTTCCAGAACTCAAGCACTTCAATAATCAAACATTCAATATATAGCTCAAATACTACACATGTATCAATAATAAGGACAAACACTTGTATAATTATCCTCCAGTCTTCTCAAAATTCATGATTCATTTCCAGAAATCAAGCACTTCAATAATTAAACATGAAAATAGTAGAAATGCAACACAAGGTCAATAACTTGCAATTTTTCCTAACCAGCGATCGATCGCCGAACGTCCATCTAACAAACAATCAATCGTCATCACATAGACGATCAATCGGTTAACCACTGTCTAACAGTAGATCCATCGTCAGAAACTTACGATCGATCGTGACAAACCCAGATCGAAAATACAACTTTTCAAGCCTCCCACACACTCAAATCCAAGCCCAAAAGACTCACAAATTATCCTCATGCAATTCTAATTCTAATATACATATTAAACATACTCTAATAAGCTCTAATCCTCACAAATCCATTCCATAATACCCACAAATAGACAAATAAAAAAACATCAAATAACCAACCAAATCATTCCTAAATCGTAGTGTAGGTTGATTCCATTACCTCTTGCATGAAATGTAGACCAAAACGAACCAATTTCACACCGAAATCTCACAAATGTCGCCCAAATTTTCCAATATTCACCCAGTTAAAAAACCAATGAATTTGAGCTTGAGCTTAACCTTAAGCACTTCTAAAAACGCTCCCAACTAAAAGGACGGTATTTTAACAGTTTTTTCGGGAAAAAACTCCTTCCACGACTATCCTCTTTTCCTTGCAGTGGGTGTTTTTGCCTTCACCCACGGCCTTTGCGCATTCTCGTATTTCAAGCTCGATATACGACGATCGATCGGTAATCTTCTGATCGATTGCCTTGTCAGCATTAAAATTTACGCTCAATTTTTCACCGATGGATCATTGCAGAACGAGCGATCGATCTTCCGGTCAGTATTAAACGACGACGCATGCAAGACATACTAACGATCCATCGGTAGCAAAATATTAAACGACACCGTTATATACCGATTGATCGCCTTACTACGCGATCGATCGGTAACCTAATTATCAAAAATGATTTTAACCCTAACAAATGACTTAATTATTTAAATTAAATTACTAATAATGTCATCTTAATACATACCTCATACTGATGACTTATAATCATGTGTTAAATAAGCGTTGTCACTAGTTTCTAACATCTTAATACTTTACTCATACTAACAATAACAAAATGCATCTATGATGCAACATGTACAAGTTATACATGCTTTCTTAAATATGAATGATATGTTTTTATGTAATCTAAATACATTATAACATACTTTGTTAATATATATTTTTATATTTCTAATCATTAAAACTCACATTATTCAATAAAATGAAGATTATAAGAATAACTACTGTAACGATCGATCGCTGTAAGGAGCGATCGATCGTATCGTAGACCAAAATGACGACGGATAACACTAATGGATCGTTACAGACTCACGATCGATCGGTACATCTGTATAAATGACGACGCATGCAAGACATACTAACGATCCATGGATAGCAAAATATTAAACGACGCCGTTATATACCGATCGGTAACCTAATTATCAAAAAATGGTTTTAACCTTAACAAATGACTTAATTATTGAAATTAAATTACTAATAATGTCATCTTAATACATACCTCATACTGATGACTTATAATCATGTGTTAAATAAGCATTATGTCACTAGTTTCTAACATATTAATACTTTACTCATAATAACAATAACAAAATGCATCTATGATGCAACATGTACAACTTATATATTTTTAATCATTTAAACTCACATTATTTAATAAATAGTAATATTGGTCACGTTATTAAATTCTTATATTACTTATTTGATCGACCACTTATTTCGTTATTTTCGCCGACCAAAGGGTATATTGGTCATTCTACGTATATGTCATGAAATACAAAGAAAAAACAATTAAACTGTAATCAAAGTTACTAAATTTTCACAAATAAACACGAATGTCTCAAATACATAAATAATACCAGAAATCCAAATGTATGTCCTAAATAGATAAAAAATAAAAATAAAAATACATCAACGTGCAACAGCATCACGGAAAGTGTCCAAGTCATCAGGAATATCTCTGGGAATCCTCTGTGGATCTGCCTCCGTCTTCAAATCATCCAGAGTCTTCTTAATTTCTTCCAGTTGCTCGTTGACGCCTGCATATGAGCCATGACCGACTTGTTGCGTAGTATTGTCACAGTGGACTCCCCATCGAAGGCGGTCCGGAGCTCCTTCACCTCCTCCTCCAATTGTTGCACCTGCCACTCAAGAGGTTGTAGAGCGGCCTTCACAATGGCGCTGACACGGCTGTCGAGGTCCGCAAATAGCTGGACCACCCAGGGAGGGGGCATTGCAGGCGCTCTCGGCTCGAGAGGTACCTCTGACGCTTATGTAGAAGGTCGTGTTACCTCCTCTGTGGCCGTTGCTGCTCTACGAGCGAACCGTGGAGTCAATGCCTGCTCCTGGACAGAGTGAACTTGTTCAGCGCGCTCTTAACCCCCTTACGAGTATCCTCAGCAGTGATCACAACACCCCGAGAAATGAGGAACTGAGTTAAAAACACGCCGTATGGGAGGCCATATTCCTTAATTCCCCAAGCCTCATCCATAATCAGCTCGAACGTGTACAACGAAAAATCTATCCACGTTTGCTGACCCAGTAAGAGCATGCACTGAGCTCTCGGAAACATACACTCGGTAGAATGACTTCTGCCATCGACGTTCGTCGTTCAAATAAGGTGCAAAATCTGCCAAAACACACTGAACTCACTCTGCTTGATTATGCTGCCAACCACTGCAGAGGTCTTCCCCATCATCAGCTTCCATAAGTCCTGCTTTGATGTCCTTTGCTCATCCGTCAGGGGAACCGCCAGGAAGCAAAGGCTCTCAGGCCGAGGGTAGTGTAGGAAATCGGCAATGACGTCTCCCGAGAATATGAACTATACTCCTCGCACCTCCATCTGCACCTCAGGTGCTTTTTCTGTCGAGATAAGCGAACAAAAAAATCGTGCACGAGGGAGTTGACACAGAAACCATCCACCCACGATTGATGACGAAGGCATCCCCGGTACTTGAACAACTGGAAGAGGGTGTGCTCCTCGCAAAACAAATCGTCAAAATCAGATAGCGTCACTGGACGCTCTTTGGCCACCGGCCGCCCCCTCAAGTACTCCATCCGTCTCTCTATGGTCGTAATCGAATAAACGGGCTCCTAATTGTGGGACGACGATCCAGCCTCGGCCCTCGTTGTGCGTGCACACTAACTCCTGACATTTTACGAATGCTGCAAAAATTGTATATAAATATGTGTTAATAAATAACCACAATAATGTAATTAAAATATTAAAAAGATACAACAAACTGGTGATCCATCGCCACAATAGCGATCAGTCGCTCTATATAGTGATCGATCGCTTTATAAACACCAATCGAGTGCATAAAACAAAACAATGTGTTTGGCTTTTTAGCGATCAATCGGTACATGCTAACGATCGATCGAAAAAAAAAACCTCGATCTGTGAAAAATACCGATCGATCACTACTTTTAATATCAAGCCTACGGATTGATCGCTACTTCGTCAAAACTAAGCGTTTCAATATCGAGGTTTTTAAACGTACAACATCAATTACCGATCGATCGGTCAATACAGTCATCGATCGGGAACTACAGTGATCGATCGACAATAAATTGAAACTCACCTTTTTATTTACCGATTCATCGATACATAAAGTATCTATCGGTCGCTAATTAATCATAACTGATTGATCATCTACTTTAGACGATTAATCATTTGACTCAGCATCTACAACACGATCGATCGCCGTAAAAGGCGATCAATATGTGTTTATACGAAAATGCACATATGACATAAAACCCCAAAAGACACCCAAAATCACCCCAAATGATCCCTAAACAATCCTAAATGCCAAAAATATACATTAACATAAAAATAAATACAATTTACGGACCTATATGAAGGATATAGCAAATTAAAAAAACGTAAACTAAAAAATCATTTAAAACAGCTTAATTATCTCTTAAAAAATAATATAACTACGTACCTTTGATGTAGATGATAACAGGAAATGATTCCACGCACTTTGGAAGGTAATGCGCACAAAATGGTTCCGTGAAGTTTGAGAGGATTCGAGAAAATTCGTTAGAGATAACTGGTAAAAATGATTCGGTGGTTTCATATAACCTTTTCTTCGACAGATCGTGACTCATTGAGTCGATCTATCGCTTGTTGTTTTAGACGTGGCGATCTCTCATTCGCTTGCAGGCACGATCGACTGCTCATTACAACGATCGATCATGAATTCAAAAAATGACGGTTATGCTTCCCGATTGATCATCGATTTGAATTTTCCAACGTTTCCACGCAACGATCGATCGTGCATTTTTCACCGACCGATCACTAATCAAAACCACGTACCGATTTGTCACCGATCGATCGCGGCATAATCATTGATCAATCGTTAAGCGTGACGACTTAAATTTGTCGCCAAAAGATTTCACATTTTGTGACGGAGCTTCTCGTCACAAAAGCTTGATCGATCGTTGTATCACCGATCGATCAGTTAGTGACGAAATATTTCGTCACCAAAACATTACATTTTAGTGACAAAATTTTTATTTCGTCACAAAAAGGACTTTTAGTGACGTACAAAATTTTCGTCACAAAAAACCCTTATTTAGTGACGAAAATAACATTTTGTCACTAAAAATAGACTTTTAGTGACGAAATTCATTTCTTCACTAAATGTCTATTTTCTAGTAGTGTTACTCACTTTATCTCTTTCTTGTTCATGTAAAAGACAGGAAAAAGTGATTTTATTCAACAACACTAGCCTCTAAATCCCAGTTCATGTTCACTCCACCCCTAAATTGCCAAGAAGCTAAAAAAAAGCCATAGACACAATTCTTGACTGGCTAGATGATCAACAAGAGTTGGATCCATAACTTTTGAGTCGAGGAGTAAGCTCAGATATTCTATAGTCATCGGTTTCAAGATTTTGGTACATATAAACGAGCTTTTCAGGTATATGAAGACATTCTATATCTTTGTATGTAGCTACTGCGGAGATCATATGCTTTGGAATTTCCACGGGATTGCATCTAAATATGTTCTGTGGAATCCAGACAAATAACAATTGCTACGTGAGTAATGACGTTGGTCACACTAGTAGAAATTTTGGTTTTAGGGATGAATAGTTTTAGGGACGGACAAAAATCCGTCCCTAAAGGTGCCTTTTAGGGACGGACACATATGTTCTTACCTAAATCCATCTACATGACACTTTTTAGGGACGGACAAAAAATGTTCGTCCCTAAAGGTAAACCTTTTAGGGACGGATTCAACATGTTCGTCCCTAAGGTATACCTTTAAGGGACAAACAGGACTAACCCGTCCCTAACATTTTCCCACTATATGGCGGGAAGATATTAGGGACGGAAGGTGTCCATTCCAAAAAACGTTACGGGTTCGAACTGCTACTAATAGGGTTCCAACCTAATAAGTAGGTTCGAGCCTACCATTAACAGGTTCGCACCTAGAACAAGTAACACGTTCACACCTAATCTTAACAGGTTCGCACTGGTTAATTGAAAGTGCACGACACCCTCTCTTCCTGTGACGAATAGGTGTGAACTATACTTAATACATTAGAACTGGTTTCATTTTAGAGGTAACAAAATCAAGAATCAACACGTGGTCGGAAATGGTTCTAACCCATATAAATAACGTTACGAACTTGTTGGCTTTCTAGGTTAGAACTTGATTGAAACACGTGCGAACCTCCCGTTGAGCAAAACGGTTGTAACCTATAATTAACTCGTTCGCACTTATTAGAGACAATGGTTAGAACCGAATTTTATTAAGTTCGCACCGGTTCGTAATGTTGACGACTCCCACTCTTCTAATATCGATTAAGTTCGAACTTACAAATAACAAGTCTGAACCGGTTTGGAAAAATTTCAAGCGACTGACACTTGACGTGTGTCCCCAACGTGTTATAAATAGTTCGAACCGGTTCTCTCTCCAGGGACGGAATTCGTGGCTTTACAACACAGGTTCTCCCCTCCGAACGCCACCAGAGAGGAGCTGCCACCTTCTTGTCGCCACTGTTTGCGACGGAGCACCCCGTCCCTCTCCCGTCTCCACCCCGCTTCTCCAGTAACCCCAAAAACTTGATTTTTTGGCTGTTTGGCATTGTTTTTTATCGTTATATACTGGTGGTTTTCCACCGTGCTGGTGGAGGAACCACCGCCCAATGAGGCCATTGTGGGTTACGCGGCCCATGGTCGATATTTTTACAGGAACCCCCGTCTTCTACAGAGGTTCCAGCTCCGCGGGCATGGCCGAGAGAGGTCGGCGTTGACACTAGTCCTGGAACACGTTCTAACCTATTCATCAAAGTTAGAACGTGTTCCTCGTCCTGCATGTGGTTCTAACTCTTTACGTGGCCCTTAGATCGGGTTGGCGGAATTGTTCAGAACTCATTAGAACCTCTTCTTAAAAGGTTAGAACAACATAGTTTCAGGTTAGAACCTTATTTTTTTAGGTTAGAACCTCATTGTTTCCAGTTAGAACTTGTATTATATAGGTTAGCACGGGTTGTGTGCATTTTTCTAGATTAGAACCTGTTTGGAAGCATGTTAAAACGGATTTAATAGGTTCGACCTCTTTTTAATAGGTTAGCACTGGTGTCTTATGTGTTATGGTTTTCTGATTTAGGTTCGAATTTTTGTTTAGTTAGAAGCGGTTGTGTGTATTCATAATAGGTTAGAACTAGTTATTTCAATGTTAGCACCGAAAAAATAAAGGTTAGAACTTGTTAATAATGGTTAGAACGTACAAAACAGGTTTGCACATATATGTACAAGTTATAACCTATTTCTTTTTGGTTTTTTTTTCATTTAGGTTCAAACCTGTTATTTATTTGTTTGAACCCGTTCCAACATAATTGTTTTTTCTTAAATTTCAGGTTTTAGACAAGAATGCCTCTTGGAAAGTATGATAGAAACAGCTTGGCTGATGCGGACCAACCTGTGACAGTTGAGGAGCATCGTTAGTTGATTTTGGGCTGCTCGGTCCAAATGGAGAGGGAGGCTCGGCCGTTGGAGCTCCAGGGGCTCAACTTCGAGGGTAGGACCATACACGACGTGATCCACTCTCGGGGTTGGGATCCCATCACAGTTCAGTCTGGCACGATCTCATTGTCAGTAGTCCGTGCATTTTATGTAGGGCTGATAGAGCAGCTCACTCACTGGGTTGTACGTGATAATTAATTATTATTTAATTGTTATTTATTTATTTATTGTTTGTAACACGTAAATTAATTACTACTGGTTTTCTTGTATGACTCTTACGACGTGACGGTTCGGGACGTCACAGTCACTTTTTCTGTCCAGCGGATTTTCGAGTTCCTCGAGATCCCTCGGCATGCGGGACCGGCAATTCTTGAGTTGGAGAACCTAGCCCCGCTCCAGCCTTTCGACCTCTTTCGGCTCTGCACTGAGAGCAGGGAGAATGTGTCGGGAGCACTGCACATAGTGCACAAGACCCTGAACGACTTTTTCAGGATGTTGCACCTCATAGTGGCTTACAACATCGACCTGAGGAAACGCACGACGGAGTCGACTTTTGAGAGGGCAAGGCTCATGGTACGACTGGTCCGTGGGGTACCTATGGAAATTTTCGGGTACATGTTTGAGTTTGCCTGGTAGGCGGCAGACTCAGTGGACAAGGACTCTCTTCCCTTCGGGCTAATCATTACGAGTATGTACGATGTAGCAGGTTCGTGTTTACTTAAAATTTTTATTTTCACTTTTTATTTCAGGTATATCTAGTAATTGCTTCTCCAATCTTGTAGGTTGCCCAACTTATCCCGGAGACAATCGGCAGAAGCCGAGGGGGGTGATCGATGCGAACACCCTTGCTCGGAGTCGCGCCGCGATCCGACAGGGACTCGGCCACATTCTTGCAGTGTTGCCCGATTTTGGGGCGGAGCCACCGGCTTGGCCCACCAATTTGCTCGAGTCACAGGCGCAGCTCTGGGACAGACTCGAGGCATTGCTGCCGGTTCTCACTGGCTTGCAGGAACGGTTGGACGCACAACAGTAGCAGTTAGATGTGATCCGAGCGACGCAAGACGCCTAGCAGGCGCAGCTGGATGCGATCTACTTGACTCATACTGCACAAACGGAACAACTCAATGTTATGGCGTCGATGGTCGACTCCGCCCGGGATGCTTCCCTTAATGTGCTGCGAAAGCTAGCCGAGGCCGACGACTAGCTGTGCGTCCAGTCTCCCGCATGTTTTGCTTTTTTTTTTCTTTATCTTGCTTTATTTGCTGGTTGCCTATGGGCTTTTTGTACATATCCATTACATTTTGGGTATACTCGATATGGACTTCCATGATATGCGACATGATGTATCTATACCTCTTTTGTGACTATATGCATTTTTGTATACTCACTGCTATATGTCTACGACAATTTCAAATAGCACACGAACATCGTGATAAATTAATATTGTATGATTTGTTACATAATCATGACAAAATATTATTTTCTAAGATAATTCGAATATTTATTTTTGAAAAAGATAAATAAAATAGCAAATATATTAAATAGAAACTGAAAACCCCCTTAGTAAACTTAATCTTATTATTCTTGCTTTTGTAAAAGAATTTAAAAGAACCAAAATAAATACACGGGAGAAACAATGCTCAAAAATACTACCTAACTGGTTCAAACTACATCAATACCAGGTTCGAACTGGTTGGACATTAAACGATGTCACATTTATCCGTTCGAATCTATAATTAAAGAGCTGGAATTGGTATGAACACGTTCTAACCTAATTCGGAGCGTTTAGAACTGGGTCTAACTGGTCGAACCGGTTATGAATAGGTTCTAACCTGAACTCACCGATTATTTTTTTTTTGGATCTTATCAGGTTCGAACAGATATAGGTAGGTTCGACCTTCCTAATAGGTTAGAACCTATTGGGAGACGTCCGAACAGGTTGCCGCTCATTTGCAAGTTAACCGGTTAGAACGTATTATAAATCATTAGAACTTTATAAATCAGTTCGAACTTGACAATTGTATAGGTAGAACTTATCAATTGGCGCCAAATTTTTTGGCGCAAATTTGGGACTCAGTACTATGTTCGAACCGGTTAGGTATTTGTGCGAACCACGTTGATTAGGGTCGAACCGGTTACGTATAGGTACGAACCGATTTGATCAGGGTTACAGCGACGTTGTCCCGTTAATGAAATCAGTTCGAAAGGCGGTTATTAGGTTCGAACCTGTTGCCAGACCTGGAAAAAAAGCAGACATCCCCCGAGTGTTCACTTTGTCTGAACCATTCGGGGCTGCCATGTTAGAAGATAAGGAGCTGCGTCATTTGGTGAGTTGTGTTTACTAATAAATTGAATATGGATTTTTGTGAACATTTGGTTTTGGGTGTGCTTCCTAACATTGAAGTTGGTTTTTTTATAGTGGTGGATGAAAGGGAAAGAGGAGAAGTAGAGAGGGACGAAATCCGCCAATTTGTGGCCTTGGACGCTTGGAAATTAGTTTGTATGTATCGCCGTTCATATTGTGTTGCTATTTTCATGCTACGTTGGTGATTGTGAGTGTTTTGGTTGGATTTCAATGGCATGAACGGCGATATTCTAGGTTCTCTGTGTGAACTGGTTCTAACCTATAAACTTGTGGTTCAAACCTTGTAGAGGTTCAAACCTAATTTTTAGAGGGTAGAATCGGTTCACTTATCTAGTTGGAACGTGTTATATTTCCGGTTAGAACCGGCTAGTACATAGTCAGAGCCTCATTTAAGATTCTGACCGAAAAATCAGGTTAGAACCAGTTGTAATAATTTCGAACACCTTTATAATAGGTTCGAACTGTAACTTTGAAGGTTCGAACCTTTTTAAGAGGTTCCAACCCATTTGGAACAGGTTCGAACCTGGTGAAACTGGTTTGAACTAGTTTTGCATTCCAGAACCAGAAAGTTGAACCAAAAAAGAAAGAATTTTTTTAAAAAAAAAGAATACGGGCCAGAGCCATTTTATATAGTTAATGTTGGCATTGTACATTGAATGGTATAGGTGGGGATAATATCATGGATAAGACTTGGATGCTTGCAAAGAACCGTCTCGGTGCCGTGTTTATCAAGAGTATAGGTCAGTTTGTGGAATGTGCAGAGAAAGTTGTGGCTATGGATGGAAAGGTTAGGTGTCCTTGTAAGAATTGCAAGAATGTTTATAGAGAAACCTTAGTAATAATAGAGAATCATTTATTTGATAAAGGGATTGATCCGAGCTACACTAGGTGGGTTCACCATGGGGAGAGAGTTGGATTACACGAACCGCAGGTCCATAACGAGGCCTTTGTAGAAAGGGATTGGGGGGCGTCGAACAAACCTGTGATATGGAGCAAATGTTAGAAGATGTAGAGGCAGGGATGTTTGGGATTGCTGGTGTGGAGGGCGATGCAGATAGTGATATACATGGATTCGAATCGATGCATGGAAAAAAGTTTGCTAGGTTATGGGCTGATCTTGATGAGGACTTATTTCTAGGGTGTAAGGAATTTAGTAGGTTGTCGTTTATTAATGTACCAACAAATAAATACTTCAAACAATCCAAATTATAACTAACTCACACAACATATAACATTGGTATACCGGCAGATCCAAGAACTACACCGTGAACATCCCGAGCAAGTCTCATCGAAGAAATATGCCTTCGCATTCGGCCCAGACCGACGGGCAGATTGATATTCTGCGTGCATTGTTGGTGGGACAAGGTACCACATGGTTGAGCGAGAACAGCGAAGAAAAACCCAAAATAGTGGAGTGTATTGTCGGGGGGAGTATGGGGTAGACACCGTAGACTATTTTGGAGTCCTGGTAGATATCTTGAGGTTACGGTATGTGAGAGGTAATGTGGTGTACGTCTTTAAGTGTGACTTGTTTAATGTTGGTGATGGGGTCAATGGCATTCGGACCGATGCACACTTCACAAGTTTTAATACGTCTCATTTGTGGTATAAGGATGATCCATTTGTATTGGCTACTCAGGTGAGTCAAGCATTCTATTTGGATGATCCCAAATATGGAGGTCCTTGGCGTGTCGTACAGAGGGTGACCGACGAGGTGAACTAGGAGACGGAGTCGTTCTGATTATTCGTTGATTTGTCTTGTTATAATATGGTTCCCTTGTGTCGGGATGATGTACAACCAGATCCTGTGAACGGCTTAGAAGTTGGTTCGAGTCGGTCCCGATCAACCCAAATCGAAGTGGACAACATCGTTGACGATGACCTGAATGAAGAAGAGGAGGAAGAAGAGGAGGACGAGGACGAGGATGAAGATGAGGAAGAATGGGAGGATAAAATTTTGCTTAGCGACCACGATACAGACGATGAGTGATAACTATGATGTGTTGCATTACAAGATGTATATGTTTGTATATGATTATGTATACTTGTGTAATTGTATATGTTTCTATGTTGGTACAGAGTTTATTTTCGATGATGAGTACGAGGAGCCTCGTTACAGGTATAATGTAACAATGTATTGTTATACCGAATAATGTTAACATTACTTTATTGTATTGACCATTGTTGAGATGTTGTGATTGTAGCTACACCCATTAGCAGGAGGAAGATCGATAAGACACGCGAGGTGGATTTGGACAGGTGTAAGGGAGTGGGAACAGGCAAGCTGGTTGTTGAGATTCTTGATGGCATGTTTGCTGACATTGGTAACAATGCCAGTAAGCTTTCTAACAAGGTAGGGGTACTGGTTCGCAGGCTGGTGGATATGGCGACTTGGAGTTGGGGAGAGTCTCCACCGAGACTAAGCAATACATCAAGGCTCGTTTTCAGGTACATTTCTATTGATGAATTGCAGTAATCATGGGTAATTTATAATATTAACATCTTATGTCAACGTTACAGGATGATTTTGGGCTTAACTATAATCGAGTGGAGGACGTGCATACAGTAAATAGGTTAATGGTGACCCGGTACCGGAAATTCAAGAATACCTTGCACATGCACTACAAAAAGTTTCCTACGAAGGAAGAGGCACTAAAAAAACCCACATGAGGAAGTGGAGCCCGAAATGTGGACAAAATTGTGCAATATTTTTTTTGACCCAAGATATGAGGTAAATGTGTTTGGTTGTTAAATATAACATTTTTGTATTAATTATTGCATTGGTTTGAATGTCCTAATCTCTTTTGTTGTTGCAATTGTATGTAGGGAAAGAGTGAGATCAACCGAATAAATCAAAACTCACAGTATATCACACTACTGGGACTAAGTCATTTGCGTGCAAGCGCCATGAATTGGTAATTGATTGTCATTCTAGTTTTATTTTCAATCACAATTGGCAACTAACAAGAATGTTTTCTTGTTTTCAAATAGCTAGGCGCAGTCCAGACTGATGAAGTTGGTCCTGCTGACTTATATGTTGCGTCACACAAGCGCAAGAATGGAGAATGGATATGTGACACTGCTAGGATGAATTTTGTAAGTAAATTAGATGTTCGTTGAAATGTGCTGTTATATTGTTATTTGATTTGGTAGATGAGGTGTTGGTTCAGTTTGGTTAGTGAATTGGAGTTTAAATTTTGGAGGTGTTGTTGTTGGCACTGTTGGTTGCATTTCGTTGGTACATTGAAGTTACAATTTTGTAAGTGTTTGCAGGTTCTTGGTTCCATTGTAGTTTGTTGGCCAGAGTTGGTTTGATTTAATAAGTTGTATTGATATAAATCATGTATATTTAGTTTGTAAAAAATAGGCTGGATTGATTTTATGTCGTTATGCTGCTGAATTTTTTTCTCCGTTTATTCCATTTCTTTGTGTTTCACATTGTAGGAAAAGATTATGGAAGTGGAGGTCCAAGTAACCATGGAAGGGAGTACGCTTACTGATGTGGAGGTTTTCACCCAAGTCCTAGGGTAGAAACGAGGGTACGTTAAAGGTTTGGGTGATTCATTGCAGCCGGTTAGTACTTATTGCTCATCGTCATCGGCGGATATGGCGCGGAGATTGACGGAGACCCAGTTGGAGTTGGAGCAGATTAGAGCAGACAGTGAGAAGGAGAGCCAAGACCAGATGCATGAGATCCACAGTTTGCAACAAAAGATGGAGGAGATGCAGCAGCGGATGACACGATTAGACCGATTTATGTCAAGGTTTGCGTCAGGTGCTTTTGACGATGTCGGTTTGTAGTTTTCTTACGTGATCCATATTATTATTTATTGGTTACAATTATATAGAACATTTCCCGTCCATGCTTCACTTCGCACATTTTCTTTTCGATCGTTGTATATATACATATATTTTGGTACATTTGAGATTTTAATTTATAAATTTGTTAGCATGAGATGATATTTTTTGGGATGAATTTGCATTTAATTGGTAAAAATTAGTAGAATTTTGAAATTTGTAGTAAATCAGGTCACACAGGTTAGAACCTATAATATTCTGGTTCTAACCTGAAAACATGTTAGAACCATAATATAATAGGTCGAACAGATTCACCAGGAAACAGGTTGGAACCATAAAAGAATGGTAAGAACGTAAAAGCGGTCCAAACTCTAAACAACAAGTTCGTACCAGTTCACAGCCGAAAAGGTTAGAACTCGAAAATCAAAGTTCTAATCTAAACTAGACGGTTCGAACTATAAAATAATATGTTCACACTTCTTCGTGGTGAACCGGTTCTAACCTATATTGCGGTTGGAACTCGGTTTCGTTCTAACCACTTCATTTATGAGAGAAGAATGTGTTGACTAATAGGTTCTAACGGGTGTATGTAGGTTCGAACGTAATGAAGCAAACGGGTTCTGACCGGTAAGGGTTAGAACTCAGTTTGAACGTTTATCTGAATCGGTTCGCACTTTTTCAGGACAGGTTCTGACTAGGTATATTATTAGGTTCGAACCTGTAATGTAAAGGTTCGAACCACATATGCGAACAGGTTCCAACCTCCTCTTCAGGGACAGACTTAATGGGATTCGACAATAGGTTCGAACCTAACAAGTATTAGGTTCGAACGGGAGACTTTAGGGACGAACCTCATGTGTCCGTCCCTAAAAACCTATAGATACCCCACCTATAAGGACGGACGTCAAGGACAGATACTTTCGTCCATAAAAGTTTTTAGAGACGAATTTTGGGTTTTTAGGGACGGACAACGTCCATCCCTAAAGCACAGTTTTCTACTAGTGTCAGGTCGCTAATTAATGTTTTGATGATCCATGCAAGTGGAATATTTTTATGTTCCATAAACCTTGGCTAATTTATGACCTACATGAGTGATGCATTTGATCCTGTCAAAGGTTCTTGATCAGATAAGCCATGTACGTACTAACTTCACCGGCGCTGGATCTCGAAAGTGATGGTAAAAAATGTGTATGTGGATTCCATCACATAATTTCTGTCTCCCTTTTCAATTCCCTCCTTTTGGTTGGGGTTACAATAAATTTCACTAGTAGATTCAAGAATGAATGTAAAATCCAAACATATAAAATGGCAAAGAATTATAATACAGGAATAATGCATGAATTGGTTATGACAGTAATTGATCCGACCAGATTTGGAAACCTGTTATATACGGTCGGGTCCGGTCCTGATGTTTTGGGATCCGGTTTGAAACGGACCGGATTTATTAAATATAAAGAATTAATTTTTTTAATACAAACAATAACATTATGCGTAGTTTTGAGTCTTTTGACCAGCTTTTCACGGTTTCACCCCTTCGAAATTATGCCTTTTGACCAGCCTTTCACCCCTCTCATGATCCCTAATTCCCTTTTGCCTCTTGAACCCCCGTCCCCTAGCGCAGAACCACCCCCAAGCTCCAACGCAGCCACCAGCATAGAACCCCCTAACGACTAGGCTTTAACCCAGAACTAACCCCCACTCCCCAGCCCCAGCGCAGAGCCCCCAGCAGCGCCGTTCTTCCCCCACCGGCCAGTGAGGCCACCACAATGGTGCAGGCAGTAGCCCAACGGCATGGGATCTCCCTAGTCGTCCTGTGCTTCTCAAAATTTGTGTATGTAACCTTGCTCTGCCCCGACCCTTTTGTTCTTTGTATCCTTTCTTTACCTCGGCCCTCTTATGATTAAAAATTTGTGTATTTACGGATACACTCCTATATTACTTATACTTGAGGGTAATAGTATGTATACTTGAGGGTTATCCATTGAAAGAGATATCCTATATTATTTTAGGTTCTCTATAATTTCCATTCATTATATTATGTTCAATTGGTGAATTTTGTCACTTCTTAGATCCGGAGAGAAAAGAAACAAAGAAAAAGGCACTTGCCATTCATGTATGTCTATGAATTTTGACACAACACATGTATGTCTTAGGCTATGGAAAACGTTTGTCCAAAAACAAGTTGTTGCAATGTCCGAGCATCTGTAGAAGGTGACAATGAGGAAGGTACCGTAATTCTATGAGCTTCCAGTCCAATTAGAGAACCGGGATACAGAAGAGAGGGAGCCATGATATATAATTGCAAGTATGGGGTAAACCTACCTACCCAATACCAACACCCCATTAAAAAAAAGAAAGGGAAAATACATTTTTCACCCACAAACTAACATAGGTTTTGCACTTTGCACCCTAAACTACCAATTTTGATACATTGAATCCTCTAACTACCAATTTTTGACACTTTGTACCCTTTGTCAAATTTTTATACTAAATGACGATAATGTCCTTGACCCATTTTGAATATACTTAAGGTATTGTTGTTAATTCATTAATTTCTCAAGGGTATTATTGTCAAATGGAGGGTGCAAAGTGTTTAATATTAGTAGTTGGAGGGTGTAAAGTATCAAAGTAGATAGTTTAGGGTGCAAAGTGTCTAATATTGATAGTTTGAGGGTGCAATGTCTTAAAGATGGTATTTTGGGGTGCAATGTGTCACTACCTCGGTAGGTTGTGGGTGAAAAAGTGTATTTTCCCCAAAAAAAGGAAAAAAAAAGCTTCCAAATTACATGGAGTGTGCCAGTGTGGTTGCCAGTGATTTTAATACCACTTTGTTCCTGCGAATTAAAAGTTTAGAAGAAAGCAAATCCATTAATTGAATAAGATCATAAGACTTGGAAAATAATCTCTTTCATAGGGAGTAGGGACGTTTCGTTTTACCTGCAACTACAATTACCTTTCTCCATTAATTGTCAAAAGCATTCTAAATTTCTAAAGTTAGTTGATCAACAGTTATACTTTTAAGTTGCAAATTCACGTCTAGGGGGATTCAAATCCAATTAACTGGACTTGGTCCTCTTCAAAATTTCCTAGTTTGGTGCTAACAAGATTCATTCTTGTACTTATGATTAAGCTACTTTTAATGTTTCATTTTGAATAACGTCTTATTCTACTTTGAATACTCTGTTTAAGCTAAATATTTAGTTATTTTATCCTATACTTTCTCTAAATGCTGAGATTTATGTATACTTGTATGCTTGTAGACACTATGTCTCGTTCTCGTAATTGTTCGGAGCGTACTGTTGATGCCCTAAGATTGAGTTTAGAGAATGTGGATATGATGGTGTAATTCCTAGGAGTTTGGAATCTCAATTCACCCCCCTCTTGGGTTGCCTTAATCCTAGGAATTATAATTGGTATCAGAGTTTAGTGCTCATTTTACAAGATTTAACAATCTTGATTTAGAATGGCAACCTCAAGTTTCAACACTCATGTTGAAGGGCTTTCCACACTTATACCTCCATTTTTATGGAAATGATTATACATATTGGAAAGCTAGGATGAGAATTTATTTTCAATCTATTGGTTATGATTTATGGTTATGCATTTTAAATGGCCCTCATGTACCTACTAAAAAGGTTGGAGAAGTGGAGTTTCCCAAGAACGAAAACGAATATGATGAAAATGACAAAAAATAAAATCTCTCTAGATACAAGAGCTATGAACATATTATATTGTACATTAGATATAGGAGAGTTTAATATAATTTCATCTTGCTCAAATGCTAGAGATATATGACATACTCTAGAAATTACTCATGAAGGAACAAGTCAAGTCAAAGAGTCAAAAATCAATATGCTTGTTCATAGTTATGAGTTGTTTAAAATGAAAGTGGAGGAATCCATTAGCGACATGTATACTAGATTTACAAACATTATAAATGCTTTGAATGCACTCGGTAAATCTTATTCTAACTCCGATTTGGTGAGAAAAATTCTTAGGTCACTACCAAAGTCATTGGAGGCCAAGTGACCGCCATACAAGAAGTCACAGACCTCACCAAGCTTCTTTTAGATGAGCTCATTGGATCCTTAATGACCCATGAGATCCAAATGCTCAAAAATGAAGATGAGAGCAAGAAGAAGATGAGGATCGCTCTCAAATCTTCCATAATCAAAGATGAGGATGACGATGGGGAAGACATAATCTTGATGACTAAAAGGTTCAAGAACTTCCTCAAAAGAAAGAAAGAGAAGAGAAGCCTCAAATACAAAAAGACATCATGAAATGTTAACGATGAAAGCTCCTCCGAAGAAGAAGAAGATAGAGAAGTCGCTAACATGTGACGCATGGCATTTAAGGATGATGATGAGGTATACTCTTCAGATGATAAACCTAAACTTTCTTATATTGAACTTCAAAATTCCTTTGATGAACTTATTTGCCAAATTGAAAAACTTGGTTCAAAATATACAACATTGAAAAAAGAAACTCATTTTGATCTCAAAAGAAATTGATTTATTAGAAAATTAGCGAAATACTCTAAAGCTTGAAAATTATTTACTCTAAGAAAAAGCTTTAGAATTTGAAATGGAGAAAGTTGTTTTGAACAACCAAGTGGTTTCTCAAAGCAAAATCATTGATAAGTTTGCTCAAGGAAATAAATCTTTAGATTTGATTCTTGGTAGTCAAAGATGTGTCTTTGACAAAAGTAGCTTAGGCTACAAGCCTTCTTTTCACCAAAAATATTTTAAGAATTTTTTTGTGAAGGCTAAGTCTTTTTGTGCACCTACACAAACATGTCATTTTTGCAACAAGGATAGGCATCAAAGGAGGAGATTGTTGGTTTTTATTCACAATCGATATTTTGATGATTTCAATAAATTGATTAAGTTTACAAAATTGACATCTTCAAAGACAAAGACGTTTTCATCAAAGACCCAAAAACAAGAAGCAAGAAGATGCAAAGAGTTCAAAAGTGAAGATTCAAGACCATAGGGTATAATATTGTAACTCTTGTTTCACTTTTAACAAGGATTCACACACTTGCATATCTTTCAAAACGTGCATAAACCATTTTACCTCTTGTTTGGAAGATCAAAATGTTTTAATGGTTTCAAAATATCTCAATTGAACTCTCAAGCCTTTTATATACTTATGAGAAGTTAGTCTTTAAAATTGACTAAAAAAAAATAGGTCTATAGCGGCGGTCTTTTTACCCCCTTTAGCAGCGGTCGTTTTAGCGGCGATCAGTGACCGCCGCTATAGACCCCCATTTAGCAGCATTTTTTACAAAACGCTGCTATAAGTATCAGTGCAATTTTTTTTGTTAATTATAAATTATTTAATGTTAATAATTATTTTATATATTATTTTATTCCTTTTAATATACAATTTTATTTTGTCATGTATTTGAAAATTTTTATTTTAAGGGACCTACTTAATTAAATATTAAATTAGAAAGAGTGTTGTGAAAATTGAAATTGTTATATGGTCTTAGAGACTATGATATAGTCATTAGGTAGGTATATATATATAAAGTACTTAGGTTGATTAGCATATTAAATTATATAATAAACACATGCTTAGAAAAAAATTATAAATATTATATATTGTTACTCCCAACCTATTTTAATTAAGATTATTATACTAATGAGCATATATATTTTGAATAATTAGTAATATAATATCATTTAATTAGGACATTGTTTAATTTCAAACAAAAATATATTGTGAGATTAGCTTATGCAATTCATGTACATACTTAATATATGGTTTTAGAGGGTATGTTTTAGTCATTAGGTAGGTACGTACATATAAAGTACTTAGGTTAATTAGCACATATCATGTATATGATAAACACATATAACAAATCATGCAATGTTATATAAAAGACATTATGCTTATAAATTATAAGTATTATATATTATTACTACCAACTTATTTTAATTAAGATTATTATACTAATTTTAAAAAGAGTGTAAAATAATACTGTGTATATCTTTATACACAGTACATAGTCAATATAATAGAATAATTAAAAAAATCAATTTTGTAAATGATGGCTAAAAAGTTTCAGTTTAGAGTGTAATAATAAAATAAATTTTATATTATGATATAATATTGATTCACAACTATTAGACAAAGAAAAAATAAAAGATAAGAGCGAGGGAAATTTTTCATAATTTTCACTTAGCGCCAACGGACGGGTTACCTTTCTAATTTAAATTCACTTTCCTCGTCTCTCTGCTCTGTACCCACGCCATGCTTCTCTCATCTATGTGCTCTCTCTCCTCTTTATCAATCACCACACCTCTTTCTCCCCTCTCTTGGCAGCCGTGCTCTCTCATCTCACTTTATGGCAGCGCTGTTGCTCTATGGCAGCGCCGTTGGGCGCGATTGGGCACGGAGAAGAGGGATTTCTCTGTTTGGCTTAATGGGGTTGCTCAATGCGATTGGGCACGGTTTGGCTCAACGGGGAGGAAGGGCACGATTGGGCATGCCTTGAATTTGTATTTGTATGTATATTTGCATATCTGGAATGATTGTTTTTTCGTTTGTTGTATGCAGAGTCTCCATATGAGTTTTTCGCATAGAACAAGAACAATGCTGGGTTTGATAATCTAGGTTTCATATACTTTTCTTATTAGAGTTATTAGAGTCCCACATTGTAATCAAATGCTTATAAATAAAGTCTCTCTGTAATCTCATCCTTACATCAGTGAGTACACAAATCTGCTCAATTGTGCAACTATCTTTGATTGTTTCACATCAAATTGGTTGGAACTACTAAAGTTCCAGCGAAAAGGAAGTATAGAAATCAAAGTTGTATATATCTCCATATTGTAGTCCGTTAAGCATTTGATGTGAGACCCCGATTTTAGGTCTGTCAAGTTATTGCTTATGACCTCTTAAGTACGTATTATTGCAAGTGTATGTATGATTAAATTTGTGATTTTTGAGGTAAGTGTCGACACATTGGATCATAGTGTCGACACATTAGAGTAACACCCGAAAGTTTACCTTTTTCTGGAGCCCAAAGTGAATTTTGACTAAGTGTTGTAAGTGTCGACACCTTGGGTCATAGTGTCGACACATTAGACCGATACCCGAATGTTTATATTTTTCCGGAACTAGAGTGATTTTTGACTAAGTATTGGAAGTGTCGACACCTTGAGTGATGGTGTCGACACATCCAACTAAAACCCGAAAGTGTGCATTTTTCCAGAACTCCCGTGAATTTTGACCAAGTGATGGAAGTGTCGACACCTTGAGTGATGGTGTCGACACATCTAACTGAAACCCGAGAGTTTACATTTTTCCCACTTTGGCTAAGTGTTGGAAGTGTCGACACCGTGAGTGATGGTGTCGACACATCTTACTAAATGTGTTGTAAGTGTCGACACCTTGAGTGATAGTGTCGACACATATAACTACATTCCGAAATTTTACGGATTGAAAATACGTGAGGTGAAATTCATGTGAAAAAGGGGGAAATAAGGGAGGGCAGCCTTGTCTTTTCCCCAAGCCCCTTTATGTATAAGCAGCCCACCCCCAAATCGAAAAGTCATTTTGCCCTAGCTCCCACCGAAGAAGAGAAGAGAAGAGAAGAGAAGAAAGAAAGAAGAAGAAGAAGGAGAAAAGAAGAAGAAGAAAGGAAGAAGAGAAAGAAAGAGAGAGAGAAGGAGGTGAGTGGTTATGGCCGGCCAAGCCATACCCATTTTCACCTATGTTCTCTTTTTCCTTTGAATGGTTGTTGTGATGGTTGTGTGTTGTTAGATTTCTCCTTGAGATTCATGTGTTTTCTTTGAAGAAAATGTAGATCTAGTGAGTTTTAGAAAGTTGTATGGATTGTGCACAAAGCCATGGAGAATGTGGTTAGATCTGGGAATTTATAAACCCAAGAGAAACCAACTTGCATACTAGGTGTTTGATAAAAGACCAAAGGGAGTGAAATAGATGCAATAACCTTTGTTCTAGTGATGAAATCATTGTTTTTGGTTGGAAGTTTTGAGTTGTATGTGTAAAGTCTACGTCTTGTATATGAGGTTATATGAGGAGGGCACTTGGGGCAAATTTCGTGGGCGTTGGATGATTTTGTACGATGAAGTATGTGTATGACGAAGTATGAGATATTGAATGAGGAATAAGTATGAGATATTGAATGAGGAATAAGGACGATTTTGTATGATGAAGCGTGAGTAATTGATTGATTACTCTATACGTCTAGTAAACCTATGAATAACAATGGTATGATCCAATTGTAGGTAAAGGGGCATTCAACCCACAAGCAAGCAAAGTAAGAGGAGCTTACGTTTGTAAGTGAAAATAGTAAGTAGCAACTTACGCTTTACAAAACTGGAATGATACACATCATGTTTTTATGAATAAGCATAACATGTTTATAACCACGCATGACAAGTTATTTCTCAACAAGCATGACATCGTATACGTATTTGTATGAAAGCATGAAAGAAGTTTTTGTGCAAATAAACATGAAAGGTTTATGAGATATTTGTCATTAAGCACGAACTATCAAGAGCATTAGAAACATTTTATGATAAGTTGATTACTCATCATCAAGCATGACATGAGCACGTCATGAGCAATTGCATTTGCATTTATTTTTCTCATAAGAAAGAAGGAGAAATTTTATGCAAATGAAAGTACCATTTTTATGCTACTTTACGTTAAGTTTCAAGTAAGTTAATGAACCCAAGTTGGTCGGTACCGTACCAAGTCAAGAAGGTGCATCCATACCGAAGGACGTTTACGTGAAGGATGGATGTCACCTAGGACACCCATACCGAAGGATGCTTGCAAGAAGGATGGGTAGTCCAGGAGGTATGTGCAATCACACTGAAGGATGCTTGCAAGAAGGTGTGAACCTCCAAGAGTCGTGTCTAGCCACTGAAGGACATTGAGAAGGTGTGCTAGCTCGACCATATGTAAGGTCCCCAAGGGAAATAGGGGACAGTTCCAACGGGAACGCACAACCCTGATGCCAGGGGTAAATGGAGCTCAAGTAGCCCATAGGATAAGAATGGAAAAGATTTTCCAAAAGAAAGAGCTTTATAAGTATAAGAGATGTTTAAAAGAGCAAGTGCATGTGCATATGCAATCATGAGGCATACACGTGCATCACGATTCATGATCATGCATGAATTACATATGTATACATGATATTTAAAGTTCAAGTTTATGACTATTTCAAGTTAAGGCTCATGATATTTCAAGTTGTACTTGAATTACATTATGTTCAAGTTTATGATTATTTCAAGTTTAAGCGCATGCTTATGATTTTAAGTCAAGTGCATGCTTATGATTTTAAGTTCATTATGATATCGAGTTCATGATGATTTCAAGTTTAAAAGCAAGTGTATGAATTCAAGTTCATATTCCCAAACCATGATTTCAAGCTCATGTTTTAATTATAATTCCTTACTGAGTCTTTCGACTCACAGATGTTTTACATTGTATCATTCCAGATAACAATTCAGGTGGGAAAATTTAGAAGAGGGACCGATGGGAACGTCCTCATCTCTCTTTGTTGTTCATTAAAGGTTAGATGTAATTTTGAAGAGTCATCATGAGCCTCTGTCGTGTGGTGGTCATGGGTTATTCGGACTATTAGAGTTCAAGGTTTTTGATGTCTAGTATCTTAGTCGTGGTTATCAGAATCAGAAGTTGAAGAGTTCATAGGAAGTACTATCAGGCATCCTGTGAATGTCTATGTTATGTGTATAAGGATTCAAGATGTATTACTTATATGTTATGAGTAGGTCCTTATAAAGGTTTTGTTGGAATCCCTTAGGACTTGTACTTCAGTCATGCAGACATGACATGTAATTTGGATGCTTTCACTATTGCCGTTGTAGTCAATTGTGTAAGTTGAAGTTTATGTAAATCTCTTTGGCCCATCTCTCTCAGTTGTAGGTGTTTATGTATTTGTAAAAAAAAAAAAAAAATCCGCTGCATGATTAAGAGAACCGCTGGAACATTCTTTGAGTGGATGTTCGCGGCTGTCATTAACCCCCCCCCCTTCGGGCTAGAGTTCGGGGCGTGACATTTGAGCCTTTCGGGATCTTGGCAAACTAATTGGATGCGGTTTTGTAAATTATTTAGTGCATGAAGTGTTAGAGGGCTTCAACTGTGCAATATTTGCATACGGTCAAACTGGTACAGGGAAGACTTACACGATGGAAGGTGAATGCAAGAGGTCAAAGGTAACAATATTTGGGTATTCAATTATAAGGTAACAACATTTGTACTTATTTTAATTTATTTTTCTGCAAGTTATCCAGCACTTGCCTCCTTTTATCTTTTCTGATAAATGATTAAATCCTTTATCTTTTCTGTCGTGAAGTCTTTCGAGTGCTCTCTCTTACTGGTTTAGCATTTAGTTTGCTGATGGATAGTCTAATGCCAGAGTATTTATTCTAGTAGAGCTTGAACATGAGGTAGAGATGTCCTCTGGGCAGACTGCATTGCATGCAAGTTCTTGGTTCTGGACTCAGTAACTTAGATGTCTTTATAGGGTTTGGTGAGAATGGGCTTGCTGCACTTTTGAAGGCAGGTGAGATACATATGACTAGTGGATTTTTCGAAATTGGTTTGAATTTAGTAGTTTCAAACCTTTTCTAGTTGGAAAGAAGCAGTAGAAAGGAAATGCAATTGTTCTTTTTTTTTGTTGGCATAATTCATACTTCAGGTAGCAGAAATTTTTGGAAGTACATTAAACAGCTCTTTGTTCTGTTGGCTTGATTGGAATTGATGACTTGTGGAGGAAAATTCGTGGTTGCCTTTTGGTGGTATAGGTGTTTGAAGTTATAAAGAAGCAGGAAGAGACAAGGCAGGCAGAGATGGAAGGAAGCAAAGGCTGCGGAGTTCAAGGCAATGCAGGGAACTGCATCTGCTCTTTTTGTTGGAGGGTTTTCCGTACTGGAGATGGGGAAGGTAATGCACTTTAGATTTTGATATCTTTAGTTAAAATAGAACAAAGAAGGGAACTGTAATTCACCACCCATCACTTTGGATGACTTTTCCCCTGCTACCAATAAGTTCATGACTATGTAACTTCAGTATAGTGTTTTAAGAAAAAAAACATGGAAATTGAGATTACCTGCATTATGAAAGTCTAATTGTTGTATGCTTGATACTAATGAATCCTGCCAATGTATTGGACATTAAATCGGATATTTCTACAGGAAAAGCATTTTGATCATCAGGGGTGTTAAGGGTAGTTTGCAAAGTTGAGAAATCAATTTAATGCTTTATACCGATTCTCCTTGAAATTGCAGCAATTTGTGCAGTGGATGGTAGAAATGTGGTCAAAGTTTCTGTGTTCTTGTTGTAGTCAAATTTAAATGCGCTCTGGGATATGCATGTGCAGCTTCGGGTGCTCTGAGGAAGACAGAAAAAAAATTGAAAGTTGTTGTCTTTGTCACATGTCATATTAGTAAACAGCCTGCAACGTGTTTCTTCTGCAGTGAGTAGATATGCAGGAAAAAGAAAATTACTGCTATAAGCATTATTTTGAAATACCTATCTTTAGAAACTGTAGGTGAGTTTTTTGATATGCCCCTGCTTCCATGTTCATTGTCAGGCTTATATTACTGTTGATATAGACAGATTGAAGCAAATGAAATATGGGACGCATTATACACCTCAAACAGAGGCTGCCTAAATGGCTAAAGAGGAATAAATTGGTTGGCCTATAATGGTAACAATAAACTTTAAAGGCTTTGCTGAATCATATCATTTTAGAGTCTTTGTATCAATTCCAGTCTTCAGGCAGTGAAGGTTCTGCATGCCTACATCCCTTTTAATTCCACTGCAGAACTTCTTAAGTGCTTGTAGTATGTAGGTAGATTTCGGGTTTCTTATATTCTTGCAATATCCGTGTTAAATGCTTTTCTTGTTATATATGTGCAGACAACAGCTCTTCATATTTGCCTCTTGTTCCTAGATGTTGGGCTCGCTTGCAATGATGCTTCAAAGTGTATTGCGACTGTTGCACAGGTGAAGCACACTGTGAGATGGAAAGTCATGAAGAGAATCTGCACAAGTTGGTACTTCAGAGCAAGATCAAAGAAACCAAGGATCATATGAAGCGCAAAACTAGCGAGATTGAGAAAAGCAAGGTTTTAAGAACATGTCCAATAGAGATTCTTTTAAAGCTTGTAATTACATCTTATTACAGTCTATTCCTAATTTGTAAAGATTCTTGTGTTTGTTGTAAAATGTTATTAATCAATAATGAAGTATATTTTGTTTTATTTTCCTTGGTCTTTAAATTTTTACATCCAATGAATTATGATTATTAAAATAAATTTGTATTACCGATTAGGAAAATATAAGAAATTATTGGTGTTTTAAAAATGTTGGCACATGCAACAAAAAAAAACGCTGGCACAGACCTTTAGCGGCGGTCGCGACCGCCGCTAACCGATCGCCGCTAAAAGTTAGTACCAACCTTTTCACGAAACGTTGCAAAAAGGCAAAATTGCGTTCGGGTCTATAGCGGCGATCACAACCGCCGCTATAAACCCGCGGTCTTCACCAGCAGTCGCACAAACCGCCGCTATAGATCTATTGCGACGGAGATATAGCCGCCGCTAAAAAACCGCTGCTAGATCTATAACAGCGATTTTTTAACCTTTAGCAACGGTTTCCGACCACTGTTAAAGGCCATTTTTTGTAGTGATTGAGTGTTTTAATATGGTCAAAATCATAGTTTTAAGGGGTAAACTCATAGTCAGCCCCATATCTTTGGGGCAAAATCAAGTTACAACCTTTATTTTTCAAAATAACAATTTGAGACTCCTATGTTTCAAAACCAATAATTGGAGACCCCTATGTTTCAAAATCACTCAATCATCGCCCTCCCGTTAAAATTCACCGTCAAATGAGACGATTTTTCGTGAAATGACAAGAATGACCTTGATAATTGTACACGCAAGTTCAAAATGCGATTTTTTTTACTTCTTTCCTGTAGGCCAAAAAGTAAAAGCTACTTTTTTACTTCGTTCCGGATCTTAAGGGAGCTAGGTTACATGCACTACCAAGCTTGGTTCAAAGCTCATAGTGCCAAGGGCTCTACTGGAGCGTCTTGCGTAAGATAAGGCACTTGGACAAAACCATCACTCCGTTTTTTATATGAACTCATATCAGTCACTCTGTATACATCAAGCAACTTTGTCCTACTATATCTTAAATGGTAAGGCTCCCCATGGCCACTCTCAACTTTGTCTGCTCCAGTTCCTACAGAATGTATGTTCGTCGAGCTGCCACCATAGCTTCCCCGTCCACGTCCAAGAGAAAAGGTGGGAGGTGTAGCTTCCCCACGCCCACGACCATAGGAAAACGTAGGAATTTGTTTGCTTGGTGTAAGGGTTTGGTGATGAAGACGCTCTCCCCGTCCTCGGCTTTGAAAGGAGCTAGATCTCCATGGCCGATAATGATCCCTCTCCCTCTCATCCTTTCCATGATTGGCAACATGAGTTAACCCCTTATCAAGATGCACATCACCATCTCTGCTAGATTCAATCCACTTCTCATGCACACCTTCGATCTCCTTATCATCAAGGCCCCAACGTGAGTTCCACTTGCTCTCGCGCCGCTGTTCATAACTAGTATCCCTATTACTTGAGTCAGACCAACGATCAGATGGAACATGACGAACTTTTCCAAGGTGTCTCGCGGACGAATTTTCCATCCAACGGTCTTTGCGCATGGAGGAATTCGTGTCTCTTTCCTCATCACGCCAACGGTCACGACGATCACTTTCCATATCATGCATCTCCTCACCATTTCCGGATGACTTTGCCACATCCGAGTGATTACCATAAGTTGGATGCAGGCTGAAATGATTTTCCTGAATGGCAAAAAAAACAGCAGAAGCAACATGGTAGGTACCGGTGCTGGAATTTCGCGAGGCTCTATTTTCCTCCCAAGCTTGTTCCGGTTCACCATCCCCGCCACCTTTAATCATTTCCTGGAGCTTGAACACCACTTGTTGGTCTGGAATCACCACAAAATTATCAGTGATTGCAAAGTCGTGCATCATGGTAGGTACCGACACTGGAATTTCGACATCCGGGGATTTCTTTCCCACAGGAGCAACCTTGAGGTACTTGAGGTAGGGCTTATGGACTACGTCGTAGCTGAGAGCAAAAAGCTCTTTGGAGATCGGGTTAACCTTTGGGTGAGCGATCATGATGGACTTAAGCTGGCGTTCGGGTGGAGCGAGAGTAGGGGGAGGGACGGTGGATAAAGTGGCAAAGGGCAGTCTGGTCATCCACCAATCACTTATCAAGGGCATTCTGGTCATTTCAACGAAAAACCGTCTCATTTGACGGTAAATTCAAAGGGGGGCGAGGATTGAGTGATTTTGAAACATAGGGGTATCAAATTGTTAGTTTGGAAAATAAGGGTCGTAACTTGATTTTGCCCCAAAGATATGGGGCAAACTATGAGTTTACCCCTAGTTTTAAATGAACCAGATCATGTGCTTATGTTGAGAAGATCGATGAGCTGGTGAAGCGGTCAACCGGCCAATGACCGCTTGGTGTAGCAGTCAACCGGTCTATGTTTTGAAATAGATCGGTTGAGTTTTGACATTTTGACCGTTTCGGTAACGGTAACTTGCAGCCCTACAACCTAGTAAAAGAAACTCAGCACTTAACCACAAACGTTCTTTCTCCTAGCCCTCTTCATGGTCCATATTGATCCCAGCAGAAGTTGTCAACACAATATAACCAAACTGCAATTTCAAAGGTCCGGAAAGTAAATAGTTTATAATTTTTGAAACAAGATAAGTAACCTGAAGGAAAGATAAATTATTTACTTCACTATGGAGAGCAGAGACGATCAAATTCTTTTCTGGTAGTTACGAACGCTAGAAAATTTGATATAACCCTTTAGGCGAAGATTGAAATCACTAGATACTTCTCAAATCTCCGACATCGACTACGAAAGTAAATGACATAACCCTTTCAAACTCGAGTTGCCACCCCACCAAAAGTATCCCCTCTCCCATATGCCATTTTTTGACAAAATTAGTCACATTTTTGGCTTTGTCAAGCTGACAGCATTCAATCGTTCTTCCCTCCTCCTGGAGTACAATAAAAGCAGTGACGGAAAGGTATACGATTCGTTCACCATTTCGAGGGAATACAAAGATGTATTAGCTTGTGTTCATGAAAGTTGTGCATCAACCACTTTAGCAGTCTTGAAGTGTGTCCTCTTTAATTCCTTCGGGGAGACTATAACTTGGGAACAAGTATGAAATCTTCCATTGATGCAATGGTGTTGTAATTAACTTCGGTAAAGCAGTGAATGATATTATATTTACGTATTATTGGAGCTAGCTAGCATGGCTTTAATCTTTGGGTAGATGCGACAATTGATTGAGGCCAAATCGTTTTTGGTTCATGAAACATCAATTTTGCCTTTGGCTTACACAAATGGGAGAAGGACCTGACGCGCGTGCGTGATTAATGCCCACTATACATGGTTAACGAAATCAGGAGTCTCATCAATTGGTTAATTAATAGTTGGCTAGGCAATAGTAGTGTAACACACGCCAAAACAAGCTCAGAGTGAAATGCAAAGGTTCTGATCATGTTGTATTTATGGGAACTCACAAATATGTCGTGTTTCCGTCATTCTCGACGGTAAAATTGTAGGGGGTGATGCCTCTGATGCTATTTCTATAATCTCTTGTTAAAACCATAACTCTTGGCAGCTTATCATGCTCTCTTCCTTTTCCAAAAAGTGAGGCGCGGAAACCCACAATTGTCCCCAGAAAGACGTTTATTTTGGAAATATGAAGAAGAAGAAAAAAAGTTTTTCAAACTACTTTTTATTTTGTGGGTATCGTCTGTCATTTAATTTAATTTGGTTTTTTGTTTCCTTCTGTTCTATCGTGTTCTGAGATGTGAACGGAAAATCTGCTTAATCTTTGATTTTGGAAAAATGTTGCATTTGTTATTAATCTCAAATTATTTTGGAAAATCAATAGTCATATATAAGAAGGAGATGGGAAAATAAATATATGGTCTGTCAGTAGAAAAAAAAAATTGAAGCAAGCTGCATGCGCTTCTACAGGATACTCCAGATTATATCCCAGCTAAGCCAAGATGGATCTTCTACAGGATACTCGAGATTATAATGCTTAATGTCTTTAAAACAGAATAAAAGCTATTAATTAAGGATCCAGAAATCTCACCTCACCAAATAGTGATTGAACGCATGGTTGGTTTTTATTTATAGAATGTTTTACAATGTCTTTACTACAGAATAAAAGCTATTAATTACAGAAGAATTGTTATCTGTTATCTGCCAACCTCTTCAAATTCAAATCCTCCTTGAATTTTGCCGAATCCTTTGTAACTGAAATACTTTCTATTGTAATAGTAACTTGGGTCCTCTGTTAATCTAATTTGTCGTTTCTTGGCTACGTTGACATAATGCTGTTCAGTAGTAGGATTCAAAAGGTCACAAAGATTGTAAAAGCACTTTGGATTTGCGAAAGCTGAAGTTGAATTTGCCCATGCATTCATAATCAATCTACATAAGATTTGATGTAATATTCTTGAGATATTGTCAAGATCTCAAAAGATTCAAGATTAAATGTTAGAATACTCAAGATTATAATGATTTGTTTTGTATTTTCTCTATAAATAGAGACTTTTAACTTATAATCTGTATAACTAAATCCTATTTGTCTCTCCTTACTCTTTCACTTCTCCACATTATGTGTCAATTATGTATTTCCCTGTTGTTTTCTTTCATCGTCCAAGCATCTCATTATATTACACGTACTTGACATAAATACTTGTTGCTATTCGATATGGGTCATCTATCCTCTATATATTAGTGAGATTAATTTTTTTTTTCTGATCTTTTCTGTTTTGAGAATACTGCTGAAATATTAGTATTTTACCTCATCTTTTCTTTGTACTCCAGTTTAACAAATACGGGAATGACAGGAGTAAACGTGAATTTGGCCTTGGGTGCAATACTGGAAGTTGCAAGTTTACCCGGCTGTCGTACTTGCTCTTTGACCAAATGTCTTGGACTGCATAATTTGCTCAAATAATGGAAAATTTGCTTCACCGGCACTCTCTGTTTTCCTTCTCCGTCTCTTGGGCACACGATTGGAGTGCTTCAACTATTTGGACAGCCAATAGCCTAGCCCAGGAAAATGTTTCCCCCTTGAATATCCTTTTTTTTTATTCTTTTCTAAGTGGTTTAAATATCTTATTAGTTTGCCCTTTTTAAAAAAATAATCATAGGACTTTTTAAGTCGCAGATTGCTCTTAACAAAGACCTACTTTTGCGCTGCGTGAGTCCGTCTACGTACATCAAAGCCAAGGCCGTACGTTATCGGGTTACATGTAAAACTTTCATAGTCATATCGAAAAATATAAATAAAAAGGCTTTTTTTAATGGTTTTTATTCCGTAGAGAAAAGTGGCCTTTTGGAAATTAAAGTCACTTCACTGTATTAAAAGCAAAGTGGTGTTCTAATCATACTAAATTATATAGTCTACATTGAAAGTCAACTTCGCCTAATTGGTAGTCATGGAAAACAGTGAGTTCAGGGTGTAGAATGTTTATAGTTGCATCAATCTGGTAAATATGGTTCATGTTGATGTTGTGACATGGGGAAGGTAGTGTAGAATATTTGACTGAAATCAGATTTATAGATATCATCTATAGAAAACAAATTTGATAACCATAGTAACCACCAAGTCCATTGGTCCAAACCATAATATAGATACAACATGGCAACAGCTAGCTAATATCTCTTAAGGTTTGCAAAAGTGGAGGGCAATAAAATTCTGAAATAGGTTATTTGCTGGTTTTTGAACTAGAACGGATCTCGCTTCAGGAGGATGCTTGAGAACCTTCGCTAGGAGTCTAATAACTAAAGGCTGGTGACAGATTAGAATGAGCATAAGCGGAACCTTAAACGTGGAGCATCTCATCAGGCTTTTTTATGAACACCACAACACAACTCCAAACCAAAATTTTACACGCAGAGGTTACAGGAAAAGAGGAATATGCCTCCCCTAACTTGCCAACCTGTTTCACTGCCAAAAACCACAACCCTATAGCTAGAACCCATTACCAAACTTTGAATGCGACACAATCATTTATCGACTCCAACTCTAAGATGCCACCACGGTCTCAGCTGTGCTGTGCAAAGAAAACTCAACAATCCAGATCCCAGGAGAGGAGCAAAATGCTGAGTCTATTATCCAACATCATAAGAGGAACATATAACCCTTCTGTACAACCATCCACTACCTCAGTTTCAAGGTGACTTCAAACACCACCAAATTGTTGCTTTGAAACTCCCCCATATCTCCCAGGGATAACACCACTGCTTCCATAAGCTGGAGGTACAGTGCTCACCACTGGACAATCTCTTGCCCAATGCCCAGTTTGATGGCATTTGAAGCATTCATCTGAGGCACCTCCAACACCTGGCCCAGAAGACACTCTATTAGGATAGCCCCCTCCAAAGGACCGTCCAGGACCATTCATGATACTTGGGCAACTTGCGGAACTGTGACCAGAACCCCCACAACTACTACAGAATACATGTGAACCAGTAGTGCTCGTTGCAGCAATACTAGGACTATTGTACTGGTTTCCATACCGACCAACATGATGCGATGGCACACTAAATTCTTTACCTGCATTGCTACTGTTCCCAGCATAGTTCATCACTGGCGGTGTTTGATGCGATGGCACACTAAATTCTTTACCTGCATTACCACTGTTCCCAGCATAGTTCATCACCGGTGCTGTTGGTTGCCTATGTACAACATTCCCAACATCAGTACTCCCAAATACAGAACTATCCATTCCAGCGTTAGGAGTGATACTTGAACCCCAAGAAGAATAGTTCCCTGCTTTAAGCTTCTCCATCATGTCCAACAGAAATCTAGATTCAGATGCAAAATTTACCTTTTCTGCTTTGACCACTGTTGATTTCACACGCTGTTCATCACTAAAAATCTCTTCTTTTACTTTCAACTTGAATATATGTTTAGTAAATAGAACCCTACGGATAATCTCTCCAAATTTATCATCATCTTGTTCCTCATACTTTAAATAATACAAACTTTTTGCAGGCATACCCATGATCTCTTCACCACATTCCTGAAACGCAGTCACCCATGTTAAGCCAGTATGGTCCTGTATCTGGAATTGGAGTATATATCTGTAGTCACATTCGTCAATAGATTGATCACACCTATCACACCGCCATTTCCCATCACCATTATTTGTAACCTTTTTGTTGCATTGCCGATCACCAATCATGACAGGACACGCCGTGTAGCAGAAAGTGTCAACCTTTATGAATGAAATGGTTGCACTGACAGTGACCCAATCTGGCTTCTCAGATGTCCCTAGCCTCTCATCTTTTATTTGAGATATAGTCTTTCGAATACCCGTCCTGCCCACGCTTGTTGTTTCTCTTGAAATAGAGACCGATTGGATGTTCCTTCCTTCCTTGTCAAACCACTCTTTCAGCCTATGGGCCTCTGGAAAATCTGGCTCTACAAATAATTGACTAGTAGAGATAGTCCCTACTGCCTTACCATTGAAGTCATTGACCCTACACGATTTTACAGCTAGAACAGGGAAAACCCCTGCGTCACAAATATTTTGCAGTCTCTGTCCTGCATTGACATGGTTTCCCCACAGAGTCAATTCAACACTTCGGCCAGACATGTCCTTCAAGTGTAGCGTTCTCCTCTGAGTTTCAGTACCATTTTTCCTCATTATTGAGGCAGGGGGACTTATAAAAGATACAACACCAATTACATCCACAATGCTGTTGCTGTCCATGCCTTCAATATCACTTATGGGACGGAAGTGAAACTGCTGCTGTGGAATTGAGCTGTCATTATCAAAGCAAGGCTGTATTATTGACGTGCTCTCTAACATAATTTCCTGATCATTTTGGAGGTGGTTGTAAGCCTTTTGAGCAGGTCTTAAACTTCCCTTGGAAATCAGATAAACCTTACCAGCTTCAATCTGGTTGTAGAATTGATCTGCTACAGCATTAAAGCAAGTTGCTCGGATTTCTCCACCATCAGAATCAAGAAGGTCAAAGGAGAATACTTTACCATCACCACGAGGATTATTATAGTGCTTAAGTTCTCCTTTCGCTGTTACTCTAGCCTTGAGTGTCCACCTGCCCTGATATGGATTTAGGGCAGCAATGGGAATTATCCTAGGGGGAGCTTCATTTCTAGCTACTGGTCCTCTGTTAGTGTACAGTGGAGGTGGTTGTTGATATGCAGGCTGAGGTTGACGAGAAAAGGTATTTAGTGGTGGCCGTGAAGCTTCTGACCTAGGATTACGAAAACTCATGTTCTGGTTACCATATGACCCACTCATGGACACTGATCCAGGAATTGCAGCACTAGTCTCCATTTTAGGATAAACAGAAGGCCCATTAGATGCAGCATACCTTCCCGAGTCAGAATTAGTAGGGTAAGTATTGGCATGTGGTTGATTTATTCTAGGATGCTCCATAGATGACCCAGCCATGTTCGGTTGATTAACCCGACCACCAGGTGAGCTTGCGGCAAAAGATTGGGGATTCCCGGTTCCAATCCCTGGTTGACCCATGGAAGACTGTACAGGCATACTTCTTGGCGCTGATACAGGTTCTCCAATCTGATCACTTTTTTCAAGGATCAAATCCAAATCGACAATGATAATAATCCTGCTTGAGTCAAGAGAATCAACATGTGATCATCAAAAGCACGGCATAGTAAGGGAGAAAGAACAATAGATAACGACCCGAAGACCACCTCACAAAATTGGAACTTGTTTTTATAGGTACTCACCCTCACAGAATTAAACTAGTTATGCCTGCTAAGCATTATGGGGTTAGCAGATACCATTTGGTCAAATGACCATTGAACACAAAAAAGACATCCCAAATAAAAAAAACTCACGCTCAAATAAGAATACGCATGCCTCACAACTTAAAAGACTAACAAAAATGAAGTAAGAAATGATTCTTAATTTTATAGTAAGGCTGTGTTTTCTTTGCATGCAAATGGTTTTTAAGCAAAATAGTGTGCTAATTTTGTATGTTTGGAAGGGTAAGAAAATTTAGGTGAACGTGACATCATTAAGTGGGATCCTAGGAAAATTAGGCCCCCCAAGCGTAAAATAGCTCTCTTTAGAGCAGCAAATCATTTTCAGCCTCTTTTTCTCGCAAAGCAGTATTGAATAAAACTGTACACTCAAAATATCACTCGAAACAGAATCAAACATTAAGAAACATTTTCAAGCAAACACCAAAAATTAACAATCTTCTTGAAAAATATTTGCACATGGAAATATTTTTTCTATTTTTGCCTTTTACGAGGAATTGTACACAGCCTAACTTATCAACAAATTTCAAATTACCCTTGAGCATGAAGTTTCTCATTTGCTGCGTATATGTAAAAGCTACAGGCTGACAACTTTCGTCATCTCCCACAAAAAGTGCGCAACTCTAATGTGGCACTATGTTAAGACCCATTTTTTTTTATAAGTAAGATGAATTTCATTTAAGAGAAAGAGACAAGAGGCGAAATCAGTACAAAGGTTGTACTGAAGTTACAAAAAGTGCGCCATCTACCACATCGACAGCTACCACAGATCTCACCCCATATGAACACCCATTGAAGAATTGATGGGACAATTGGGTATGTTTGGTGCCCAAATATTTGGGCTCAAATATTTGGGTTTAATCATAAAATATTCACCACATAATTTTTTATTAATATAATACTTATTAAAAATCTTCTCTCTCTTTACTTTTTCACCAACTCCCATAACATATCTTTACTTTATAATATTTCCCAAACCCCAACACTCAAAATTTTCACCCTCAAACATCCCCAATACTTGGCTCTTTTTCTTCTACAAACCACACTAATGTGGCACTATGCTGCTTTCCACTGGCCAGCATACTGAAGCACTCTGTCACCACATATAGAAACTATATGCAATTTGGAAGCAGAAAATGGGCACAAAGAAGAATCAGCAATTTGAAACCAAAGAAACTTAATTTACCTAACCGAAGACAGTTTTAGAATTCCAAGACTAGTTAAGTCAAATCAAGACCCCAAGATCAAATAGTCCAGTTAACTGACTTCTTGTATGTTAAAACCTGATACATAATCTAAATAACTCTATGGCCATCTACTACAAGATCTAAGGATTAGAACACCGTATAGAAAACATTGCTCCTAATGGCCATGGTAGAGGATCGGCACTAACTACTGCCACCCCCCTCCCTTCACTATTTATGATGATCAGCTGAACATTTAACCATGTTAATCAGTAAATTACACGCAGTAAAACATATCCATACATCAAAATCTATACATTGCTCGCTAAACTAGTTTCAGCAAAGAGTTCCTAGACTAAAAGCGCTTGTTCATTCTCTTACAACAGGGATAGGCCAATATCCTTAAAAGGATTATGGAAATGACCTTGCCTTTTCACCCTTTTTATTTGTTGCTGGCTGTGAAACCAAAATATGATCAAAGAATCTTCGGATTCTTTTTGATAAGTGAGAATATTCAGATTCTTGATCAAAAGAAACTCCACAGCAGCACTCTCTCTCACTCCCCCCTAAAAAAAGCACCAAGAAAATAAATTCAAGAACGGTAATATCGAAGGCTATTCAACTGGTTCACCAACAGTTTGATATAGACTATTTCAAACCATCTAGTGCTGGCAAACGCCTGTATATCAACAAAGAATATTTGGATATAGAGGCAATCAAATACAGCAAACGGTGCAGAGTGAATAAATAAATATATGCTATTGGTTGGCATATGGTTTGGAGAGAAAATTTAGCAAAGTAATGTAGCATAGTTTAAGAACATAATTTAAGCATGTACGCTTCCAGTCACTTAAGATTTCAACTGTGCCCCTAAGCATGTATGTTAAAAGCACATAGAAATGAAAGCAGAAGCACCACAAACCTATCTAATAACTTTTGCAAGTGCCTTCAAGCATAACTGATGTTTTCCTGGGTATGCCTTTTTTCCCACTAATTTTTAATATGTTTTTCTGGATTTACTTACAAAAAAAAACTTTAACAGCTTCAACCTTTTTAATTATGTTAGCACAACCTACAGGGTATGCCAATTCAACAAAACACTTAGATTGAAATCAATCTAAATATTACCAGGAAATAAAAGTTGATAATGAGATTTGAATGCTAGTGGTATATGTTAGATGAAATAATGCAACCACATTAGACAACTACAAATTAACATACATAAACATACCAGAGCAGTAATGTTCCCACGGAAAAAATACTCTGGTCCATAATTACTCTTTCCACGACATAAAAGTAAACCCAAAAAACTATTGTGTCCCATAGCCTCATAATCAGGAAAAAGTTTTTCACAACACAGACAAAGAGAAAGCTACTTAATACTTCTATCAAATTTTTAATATTCAAAAAATGGCATCAGAAAGTGACGTTATAACTCAAAAGGGCTTTCTGTTCCAACAAACAGATTCCTTTCCGAAATGCTGCCAAATCACCAAAGAAGCACAAATGTTTTCCCCCAAACAACCCTAAACTCGAAAGTAAATATCCATCATGACCAATAGAAGTAATTTCAAGAATATTCTCTATCCCTTTCCACATTTTCTGCAAGAACCACTTGTTCATCTAAACAGCCAAAGCCAAACGCTTGAATCTTGCACAAATCCAAACATTACAGCCAAGTACAAACAAAACCCCAAACATATCTTGCCGAACTAAAAGTAGAAGAAGAAACAGAGGCTTACATGCGGTTTTGTACGACGTTACATACGAACTGCGTCAACTGGACGACAGAGCCCTTCTGCAACTTCCCTTCCTTGACGAGAGCGTTCATCTGCGTGGCTAGCATCCCTTGCTGATGGTGGGACCCATCGGACAGTAAAACCCTAAACCTCTCCGTATTGCTGTGCTGCTGCGCCTGAGTACTCACCAGCTTCACGTCGATCACCTGGAGCACCGGCTTCACCTCCTCCGCTTTCAGCTCGCCTCGACACATCATCATTATGGCACCTTCCGTAAGATTGATCGCCATTGAAGGGGAAAAATTGGGACGTTTGCACCAATTGGAAACCGCGGAAAAGTGGATAGAATCGGTTGGTGGAAGTGGAGTGGAGAGTGACTGAGTCGAACGGTTTCAGTTCGAGACAGAGATAGAGTTGAGGGGTCTTTCTGATAACCCTAGGAACGAAGAAGCGCCATCATTTGAGAGGGAAACCGCGCAATCCAAGCGTTTTTAGAATTTTGGAGAAAGGGCATCTGATTTTGAAATTTCCGGACGTGTCCCCGTTTCTTTCGGAGGGTATTTTGCCTCCCCAGACTTCCAACGTAAGCTAGTGTCCACGTGGCTTTCCTCCTATCCACGTGTATCTGGTTTGAGTGGCTTGTTGTTCTCAAAATTACAAATACAGTTTTCAACAATTATATTAAAATAAGAGACAACCTAGAGAAATAAAAGAATACTTTGTATATTTTGAGGTGTGTCTAAACTCTACAAGGAGCCATTTTTTTTATAGGAGGATTAGACAAACTATACAAGGTAACTAATTGATACAGAATCAACTAATTAAGGTTGATTATACAAATCTCAATTATCTTGATTTGAGGAGACTCCTTCATCCATTTGTTGTCAACCCTGTTAACAACAATTACTAACTAGCATTTAAAATCCACGTTCACAACCAATGAAAACTTGACACTCGTCCACTTAAAACTCACATGCCACGTTTGTGCCACCTGTCTGTGAAACAAAAAATCCACTTAATGAAGCGGTGCTGCAATAGATCTCTAGAGGCTCTGGACTCTAAAGCAGATCTCCTGAGCTCCCCTTTCTTGGTCGGTCCAAGATCGAAATCCAGCAATTGTTCAAGCCCCATGAGCTGGGCAACAACACTAGGCGACTTGCGCTGGTTATCATTGTCCTCTCCCGCTTCTTTTCATCGTTTTGATGACAAAAACGTAGCATTTTGTGCGGATCTCTTTGGGCTTTAAGCCTCCCTTCGCGTCAACCATAGCTCATCTGTCCAAAGAAAGTCTAGAAGCTTCTTTGGAGAATTTCCATGAGATCCTTGTGCCCCTATTTTAGCTCAAAATGGGGATGAGAAGAGGTGACTTGGTCGAAGTCTCCACTGGAGTTGTAGTCTTCGGATATGGGGCCACTCTTGGGTTGCTGTTGTTTTACCAATTCTCCAGACATTGTAGGAGAATCCATGCTCATCGCTAACTCCAGTCTCGAATTTGCCACCTGATCAGAAATGCGTATAAATCAATTCCTTTGATTTTTGTCATTAGATTTGTGACTCGCTCTTCTAATCCATCTGGTCGTTTGTCTCTTTATGAAGTATATCATGTTTCTTAGTTATCTTTAAGTTTCTTGTATGTCAATCAACTTGTTAATGTTGGTTATTACAAAGGAAGGAAGCAAAAGACTAATCCTGATATTCCTCACTAGGGTTGATCGGAAATAGAGCTCCTAATTCATCTCTGATTAAATAACATATGAAGTGCAAAAGATAATTGCAGCTTCTTTAGCCCCATGGAATAAAAAAGGAAATTTGTCTCATATTCCTGTGCAAAAGCAACTTGATCAACTACCTTGATAAATATGAGAAGTGAAGTAGAAGAAAGTATGCAGAAATCGCTTAGTTAGGTTGAAGAAAGAAGGAAGAAATCGCTTAGTGAAGATCCAAGCTCGATTAAAGGTAAAGTTTAGTTGGTTATCTTTGATTTCGATTCAAAAGTTTGTAAGATTATTTGTATAAATTTCTTGTATTTCTTATTCTAGCATCTCTTGATGTTATTACGTTCTTTATATTCTTCCTATCGTTCTTCATGTTCTCGATGTTCTTCATGTTCTTGACGAAGAACAAGCTCGTCTTTTCGAAATAGTACCATTTTCAAAGTTCGATTCATTTTCAAAGTGTTTTTCAACTTTGATCCATTTCTTTTCAAATTTTCTTCCAAAAGTTGTTTTTCAAAGCTTGAACATATTTCTTTTGAAATGTTCCTTCTGATTTCAATATTTTTTATGTCAAAAATAGTATTTTCTACGTGGTGATTAAGTGTCACGCCCCAAACGCTAGCCAAAGGAGGTTAATGACAACCGCGAACATTCCAAACAACGAACTCTCCAACGCATCTACTAAAAACTTGAAGTGGAATTTTTTAAAGGACTATCTTGCCTATTACTATATTCAGAAAATAAGAATTTCTTTAGTGATACAAAATAAGAACATGTAACTATGTCAAACAATCACACATGAGAAGACATTTAGAATCTCATTCTCAGACAATAACTGAAGGTCTTAAAGTATAATTACATCATGGTCCCAAAATATTTAAGTTGATTAGGAGACCTAAGTTTCAAAGACTGAACAGACCAAGACCACCACACATTGGAGGTTCATGTCAGTCTCCTCAAAATAACTCAGCATATACACGAATTTCAAGTTAGGGGAGGGTACCTTTGTCAACCCCTCACCTTGGGTTCTAGATTCTCTTCATGAATTTCCTCACCTGAAATATCGTCTGGAATGATACAATTTAAAATTTGTGAGTCAAATGACTCAGTAAGGGTTATGCATGACATGATCATGGATGACAGGTAAAATATGTCAGAATGAATGGATGTTCATGTATGCCACTCTTGCACTTGAAATTGACATAAAAATCTCTTCATCATATTTGGGTTCCTTCTATCGCTCAATTTACCCCTGAAGTCAGGGTTGTGCATTCCCTTTGGAACCATTCCTCTTTCCCTTGGGAATATTTCATTTGGTCAAGCTAGCCCTTGATGTGGCCTCAGGCTTGATGGCTAGACACGACCCTTAGAGGTCCACACCTTCTCGCATTCGTCTTTCAGTGTGGTTGCACATACCTCATGGACTACCCATCCTTGTCGCATTCGTCCTTCGGAGTGGGTGCCCTTAGGAGTCATCCATCCTTCTCGCATTCGTCCTTCAGAGTGGATGCACCTATCATACTTAGGTACGGTACCGATCATCCTATTTAGCCCCATAACATATCTTGACATAGTATAAAATCGTACTTTCTTTTGCATAAAATTTCCCATACTTTCTTTTAAGAAATCAATGCAATGCTCATGACGTGCTCATGTCGTGCTTGATGATAATTATCCACGATGTGTATCATAACATTCATAACGTAACATAAACTTGTACTTTCATTTGCATAAAAGTTCTCTTTCATCCTTATGAGAAAAATAAATGCAAATGCTCATGACATGCTCATGTCGTGCTTGATGATAAATATCATGATGTGTATCATTCTAGTTTTCGGAAAACATATTTTTCCATTTACATTTGTCCACTTGAGCTTACAGTGGCACCTTGCCTACAATTGAGTCATACTAATGTCATTTAGAGGTTTACTAGATGTAGAGAATAATCTTTCAATTAAATTCAGCACATCATACAAAATCACCCATGTTTATTAACTACTCAATGGTGATCTTACCATGTAAAGTTCTATCTTAAGTTTGCTGAAACCATAAAACTTGGATGCTAAACTGATCCTTACACTAATTTTCATAACATATTAAAATTCCAGGTAATTTGGAGCTCGTTTGCCACTCGAAAGGTTTATCCGATAATGCAAGCTGCTGAGGACGTCCAAGCGGACAGCCCCGACGTCTCCAGCTTCAAAATTCATAAATTCAAAACATGGCTCCAAATTACATGAAATTTCTTTTAAACTATTCTTCTTTCATAGTTCAAGCTTGAAGATAAAAATCACAAATATCGGAATTACCATGCATTTTCAAAAACACTTCATATCAGATGAAATTCCTAGAGTAACACTCTTGCTGCCTCCAGCTCAGCCTTCCACTTTCAAAACACCACAACTTATGCACTACGTCTCTAAATCACACGAAATTTACCTTAAAATGTTCTTCTTTCACAAACTTAAATTTCAAGACCAGATTCATAAAATTTGGACTTAAACTGATCACTCTAAGACACTTGAAATGAGCAATAATTCCAGACGTGCAAAGCTGCTGGCAGCTTGACGTCTGGACCTTTAAAAACCCATAACTCACTCAATATTTATCGGAATCACCCGAAGTATGGTTTAAAATCTTTGCACTTCATAGGCCTATAACATAACATTCTCTCAAGATCAAGGAATAAGAACAATTGCATCAAAGGTTACTACTTATTCAGACTTTGTGTTTCTGCAGAAACAAATTTCCCTAAACTATTTTAAGAAGCCTATCCTATAATTCTCACGATTTCCAACACCTAGATCAAGCTCATCAAATGCTATAGTTTCTCTAACAACAAAAAATCTAACCTTAGCTCTCCATAATAATAAGTTACCTTATTTTCCAACAAAACACTTGCTATGACAATTTTGTTGTTGTCATGACTATTTTAGTATCTGCAGAAACCAACTCCATCTTGCATTCTATCAATGTTTTCATTTAATTTCCAGCAATAGTACCGATATCTCTATGTATACCTTTCAACTCTCCATATGAAGGTTTATAAGTCACTCAAAACAGAGAGCATTACACGCTTTCAAGAACAAACGTAAACAAAACAACACAAATTCAACTCTTTTACTTTTCTTTAACTTTTCTGCAAAATATGCCAAAATCTTCCTACATCTCTGTTAACATAGTTAACTGACATCATGCTCAACAAAATGACAACTAATTTTTGTAGGTCAAGTAGAAAATGCAAATAAGGTTTCTCCAACAACTAGAATTTTCCCAACTACTACATTTTACACTTTAATTTTCAGCAACATGTTAGACTCTGCACATCTCGTTTTCTAATATTTTCTGCAGAATGCTCCAAAATTACATTGACTCCTTTTATCTTGATTAAATGACAGTGATTGCCTTCTTAATAGCCTTCCTAGCACCAACTTAAGCCAATCAGATTCATAACCACCCAAGTGATGCAGAAACTTAAGTTTATGACAACCAAAATTTATGCAGAACACTAAAAGTTTTCCATCAATTAATATTCTGCACTAAGTTCCAGCAACATGGCCACAATTCTATCCTACTAATCTCTTTATTTTCAATTACCACAACATCTTCTCATAACTCATAAAACGCAAAACACTATAACTGCAGAACTAGAAACTATTCACATTAACATTCTGCTCTAAATTTCTAGCAACATCATTCATTTCCAAATTTCATTTGAACTTCAACCCATTAAATATCAAATGACAACACTCCTTGCCACAACTATGCATATCTGGCCATGCATGAGCAAAACAGATTTCAGATCTTGCCAATACCTTATAACAGAAGCTATTCTTGTAAAAATCTCCTACTTTTACAATTCCAAATCAAAACTTACAACAATACCATTATTCTATCTTCATCAAGCCAAAGCTATTGCATTATCCTTTCTTTTAGGCTTTCCAACAAACACTTATGGTACAACTTTTTTTTTAAAACCTTAACTCAAACTGACCGTGCATGCCTATTACTTTTTGAAAGTTCATCACTTTAGACTTGATTCTCTAATAAAACTAACATTCATCTCAGCTTAGAGGTGAATATAATACATAAGCCAAGAAAGCACTACATGCAAGGTTCGATCACTTTCTGCCATAGCCGATCATTACAAAGATTTTTCTGCACCGAAACTAGGATTTTCTCTATGTTTACATTCTGCCATAAGCTTCTATCTACATTCAACTAACTTAGCACATAAGTTCTTCTCCTTCATTCACATCTCTAGAACAGTTTGCATGTCTACCTTTCATTCCCAAGTCATCAATACTCAAATCCAACATGCAAGCAAGGAAAAACAGAGGATAGCAACCGAAACTTTGTCTAACAAATTACCCACACAAAACTCACGGTTCCTATAGATTTTTTTAACCCAAATGTTAGATCCCCCTTACCTTGGCTTCTCTTGGTTATCTCTATTGCAGTTGAAGTCTCCTCACTCACACGACAGTTTCCTCTTTCCTTTTCTTCTTTTCTTCTTCTCTTCTCCTTCTTCTCGGCTTTCCTCTTCTTCTTCTTCTCGGATTCTTCCTCTTTTCTTTTGTTTTGAGTTTGCAAGTGCTTGAGTGTGTGAGTGATAGGGAAAAACATAAAGAAATATGCGGAAGGGGGAGGGGAAATGGCGTGAAACAAGTTTTGGGGGAGGAAATGACCTCCATGCCCCCAACTTAGTTTGCAACGCCATTCACCATTGGTGGAATGGGCAGCAGCTTTTCTCTTTCTCTTTTTTTTTGCCACTACATATAATTAACGTTGACTCCCTTCTATTTTATTTCAAGCAAACACACATTTTCAAAGATCAAAGCCCCTAGCTCAAAGTCCTCTAAATATTGCAATTTAGGGATATACTTGAACAAATAAAAATGACTAGCATAGTTAACCCCAATAATGAAATTTAACACTATTAAAACTCGTAAACAATATAACATTTAAATCATAACTAAAGATGCATGAGAAATGCTAGAGGAAAATTTCACCTTAGACATAGTTTTAGATCAAATCAACCATACATGTCTTTTCTCAATAATTTAGTATAGTACAAAACTTAAAGAGTTAAAAAGGAAAATTTGACATCGAAGGGAACCTAAACTGGTCGATGCTACTTGTCTCTAAGTCGGGGTCTCACACTAAGTCGGTTTTTAACCGAGAAATCAAAGTGTTGTTTTTTTTCACAACATTTTCCTTTGAGAAATGTTTTATAATGTTACAATGATGGAAACACGTTAAGGTGTCGCATATCTTAAATGAGATGTGTGAGCGTTGATATGAAACATGCATACTTAACTTGTACGTTGAAAAGAAATATTTTGATGTTGAAGTATGATTAAGGTGTTACATATGATGAATGATATGTACGAGTGTTGACATGAGACTGCATACTTAATGTGTACTTGAAGACATGACAGTAATGTGCACAAGAGAATGCGTTCACTTGTTGTGACATTCTGGCCTCTTCGTCGTAAGCAGAAAGATCATTTGTTAAGATAACTCACTCTGGCAGTACTGTTGCAAAGATACGGAGGTTACTTGTACTCGTCACTCTGGCCGAGTGATTCACTTTGGGAGTGAGAGTAGTGGTTATTGAGAATTGATAAGATCATTTTTAAGAAACTAAGACTTTTCATTTATTTTTCATATTTTGTTGAGATTTTATTGTTGAACGAGTTTCTTCAATATTTTTTTATTATATTTCCTATTCTGTTGTACTAATAGCTGGATTTATTGAGTCATTTGGACTCACCGTTGTTTGTTAAATATTTTATTTAGTAGATGTCTGAAGTTTATTTAGGTGAGTTCACCAAGGTCATTACACATGACATTATCACTTTGGAGTTAACTTTTCGTGTCTATGTCACATGTGACCTAGATGTTCTAAAATAAGGGTGAGGCCATAGGTGGATTACTCCACGTTCGGATAACTATGTCAACATCTCAAACTTGAATGACACTGATGACAAGGATTAGAGATATTCTGTTTTCTTACTTTTTTCCGCTATAGTCTTCCTTTTTTGCACTTTATTATGTACATTATAGAAAGTTGATCCACTTTCATAATACATCGGTATTAATAAAAGGTCATACTCGTGTTCTGCTTAAATTCTTGTTGCTTTGTCGATCCTCCCATTGGTCGTAACCTCAATTTAAATAGTTGTGTCTATTACTATAAGACAATGTTTGAGTTCTTCACAGTCCGAGCTATTACAATAGGTGTCAAGTATTCATTCGTTGTGACATGGATTTTAAATCCTTATTAGCAATTGTTGTTAAATAGGTTGACGAGAAGTGGACGGAGGGGCGTCTTTTTGGTGAAAAATTGACCTCAAGTGTCTAATTGTTGAAACGTTACCTCAGGGCTTGTTTGCAACATTTTGTTACCTCAAAGGCCCTGGTGCAATTATGCCAAATTTTTAAACCACCAAAAACTATGGGTGTCAAACACAATGCAAAGCCAAAAGAGCAATTGGGTCTCTAAGGCCCACCACCTCTTCACTAAGGTTTATTTTAATTTTTCCTATACTTTAATATTTCTCCTTTATTGTTGTAAAACTAAGGAACAATACGATCTAGAAAGAGTAGCAAAGGAAGAGAGAGAAATAGTTCTTCAGGCACTCTGATGTATTCTTAATATTGTTGTGTGTCTATAATATATCTCAAGACCCATTTATATAGGCATAGGGTCATACATAGAATTAAACGGAATTAAAAGGGTACATAATGGTGGAAAAATTAACGGGTGGGGAGAATAAAAAGGTGTAACGGTCATCCATAATAACTCATAATTATAATATTCATAACACTCCCTCTTGTATGACCATACGCAACGAATATGTCTCGTTAAAACCTTGCCAAGGAAAAACCCCGTGGGAAAAAAACCAATAGCGAAAGAAAAAGAGTATAATATTCTTGTGTATCTTTGGTATTATAATATTGCCTCGTTAAAAGTTTGCATCGGAACACTCAATGGGACAAAACTTTACCAAAGAAAAAAGAGTACAATCTATACCAATATAGGAGACTCCCTCTCAAAAGGACGACTTTCTTCACGATGAAAAATCTTTGAGATGTCGCATTCCAATGTTGTGCACAATCTTCTTGAATGTTACAGTTGGTAATGATTTGGTGAATAAATCTGTCAAATTGTCACTTGAACATATCTACTTGATATCAATTTCACCGCTCTTCTGGAATTCATGAGTATAAAAGAATTTAGGTGAAATATGTTTGGTTCTATCACCTTTAATATGATCTCCTCTAATCTGTGTGATGCGAGTAGCATTGTCTTCATACAAAATTGTTGGACTGCATTTAATTGATCGAATATCACATTTTTCTTGAATATTCTGAATCACTGATTTCAACCAAACATATTCTCGACTTGCCTCTTGAATTGCAATTATTTTAGAGTGATTCGAAGAGGTAGCAAATATTGTTTGCTTAACGGATCTCCAGGAAATGGTAATACCTCCATAGGTAAATAAATATCCAGTTTGCGATCGTCCTTTATGTGAATCAGATAAATAGCCTGCATCTGCAAAATCAACCAACTAAGCAATTGATTCTTTTGGATAATATAATCACATGTCAGTTGTGCCTCAGAGATAATGTAATACTTGTTTGACTTCATTTCAATGTCTCCAAGTTGATGTGGAACTGTATCTAGCAAACAAATTAATTGCAAATGCTACATCAGGACGAGTGCAATTTACAAGGTACATTAAAGCACCAATTGCAATGAGATAGGGTACTTCAGGACCAAGAATCTCTTCTTCTTGGTCTTTACGACAGAATGGATCTTTCTACACATCTAGTGATTGCACAACCATTGAAGTACTCAAAGGATGAGTTTTATCCATATAAAAGTACTTCAAAACTTTTTCAGTATACGTCAATTGATGGACAAAAATTTCGCTTGGAAAATGTTTAAGAAACGGGCTGAGAAAAAATTTAGATTTTGCAAGATCTTTCCTTTCAAATTCCCTTACAAAATAATTTGCAATCTTTGTGAGCTTTCCTGGAGTCTACACAAAATTTAAATCATCAACTTATACTGCAATAATTACGAAACTGGATTATGATTTCTTGATAAAATTACACAGGCAAAGTATATTATTATTACCACATGCGTTCGGATTGTTTTAACCCATATAGAGATTTTTGCAGTTTGATAGAGCACATGCTTTTGGATGTAAAATTACATGCTTCGGGCATTTTAAATCATTCAGGGATTTTCATGTATATATCATGGTCTAACGAACCATATAAATATGCAGTTACGACATCCATTAATCGCATATCTAATCTTTTTGTGACTACTAAGCTGATTAAAAATTTGAACATAATTGAATCCATTACGGGAGAATAAGTCTCTTTATAATCAATCCCAAGTCTCTGGGAGAAATCTTATGCGAAAATTCGTGCTTTATATCTTACGACTTTATTTTTCTCATTACATTTTCGCACAAATACTCATTTATATCCAGCAAGCATGACATCTTCAGGTGTCTGGACTACAAGTCCAAATACTTCATGTTTGGCTAGAGATTTAACTCTACCTAAATTGTTTCTTTCCATATTGGCCAATCATTTCTACCTCAACATTCTTCGACGGATTGTGGTTTAATTTCATCATTACTTCTGATATTGTCAAAAGTAATTTGAATGAAAATATGTTGTTAACAACAATTTTGTTTCTTTCTAATATTTCTCCTATACTCACATAATGTATTGAGGGGTACCTTTTCCTCTTCATGAGTTATCTCTTCAAGAGCTACCACTTTTGGGACTATCTCTTCAGGAGATTCTATTTCATGAAATTGTTTTCTAGGAGATTTTTCTTCAAGAGATAGATTTTTCAATTTTTTCTTGTATTGTGGGAATGGTCTCTTCAGGAGCGCCAATTCCTTTCTTTTTGTGTCTTCAGCTTCTGGAGAATTTTATCTTTAGCACCCAGAGGTCACAACGCCTTAGACGTGCATTCGATTCATTTGCTACTTGTTGTTCTTTAGTAATATTAATCCGTACAGGGATATTAGTAGTTGAGATGTATGATTTCACTACCCTGTAATTATCTTTAAACACAGGCAACGAATTTTCACCATCCAATGGCAGAAAAATGGTCTCATTAAAATGACAGTCATCAAAACGTGCTTTAAAAATATCACTAGTTAATGGTTCAAGATATCTAATAATGGATGGAAAATCAAAACCAACATAAATACTAAGTCTACGTTGAGGACCCATTTTAGTGTGTTGAGTGAATGAAATTGGAACTAGACAGGAGAACCAAAAATTCGAAGATGAGATATATTCGGAGATTGACCAAAAGCAATTTGAAGAGGAGAATATATATGATAAGTAGTTGATCTAATCCGTACCAGTGATGAAGCATGTAATATACCATGTCCCCAAGCAGAAACTGATAATTTTGTTCTCATAAGCAAAGGTCAAACAATTAACTGAAATCTTTTTATGAAAGATTAAGCTAAACCATTTTGATTATGAACGTGAGGAACATAATATTCAACATCAAATTCTAATAAATACACAATAGTTATTAAAAGTTTGAGATGAAAATTCAGCAACATTATCTAATCGAATGCTTTTTAATAGGATGCTCAAGAAAGTGTGTTCTTACTCTAATAATTTGAGCAAGAAGTCGAGCAAATGCAATATTTCGGGTAAAAAAAAGGCAAACATGTGACCATCTAGTATATGCATCAATTAAAACCATGAAATATCTAAATTATCCACATGAGGGATGAATTAGTCTACAAATATCTCCTTGAATTCTTTGTAAAAATAATAGAGACTCAACAACTACCTTTAAGAGAGATGGTTTAATAATAAATTTTTCTTTAGAACATTAAGTACAAGGATAATCACTTGCTAAAATAATATTTTGATTATTTAAAGAATGTCCATGTGAGTTCTCAATAATTCGACGTATCATTATAAATCCTAGATGTCCAAGTCGATCATGCCAAAGCTTAAATATCTTTGGATCAAAGCACTTCTGATGTATTACAATATTTGATTCAACTATTCTTATAGTCATATAATATAATCTGGAAGAGTGACTATGCAGTTTTTCCAGTATGAGCTTCTAGCCGATAATCTAGAGGTAATATAAAGAAATTCTTTACTATCTTACAAGAATATAATATCTCGTCAATACACAAATTTGTTTATTTACGGAGCATAATATAGGCTCTTCCGGAGCCTTCAATCAGGTTTGCAGAATATGATATAATGTTAAATATTGAAAATACTTTTCTCTTTCAAGATTGTATGCGTTGCGCTGTCTGCTAGACAAAAATCATCATCAACCATCTTGGAGTGAATCAATGCATTATATGAATCCATGTTGCTTCACACATATAAAATATATATATTAATCATCATTAACAAATAAGAATATGAAAAGAAAGTTATATCATTTTATTTCTGTAATTCCTTGGATTAAGGCAACCCAAGAGAATGGTGAATTGGGTCTCAATACTTTTTTGAAACTCACCCTTTAGAAAGTGTTTGCTAGCTACAAGCCTCACAAAGAGAAACGATTGCAATAAAAAATTAAACAAAATTATATATATTGCAACTCAAATATGGAGATAAAAAGTAGAACAAGAAATTAGTAGCACAATATAAAGAGATAAGGGAAGAGAAGAAAACACAATATTTTTAGGTGGTTCGGCAAACCTGCTTACATCCACCCCTCAAGCTCCTTCACCGAGCCTTGAGGTTTCTTCACTATGCTCTCTTCCAAACCAAGGAAAAAGTTTCCTTATACTTGAGCTTGAGAAATACCTCTTCAAGCGTCAAGAACGAGTTTGAGAACAAACCTATCAAAAGTCCTTCTTTTGATGAACAACCCTCAGCAAAAGGAAACAAGATAATCACTCTCTTAGTAGTGTATAGGTATGAACGAAAATGCCCACTCAAACTCCCTTGATGGAGCAGATTTTACAATGAGAAATATCTAGCTCTTAGTGATGAGAATCCGAGTAAGGCTTCAAATGTCCTAGTTCAGGTTCCCGTAGAGCCGGTTACGAGAGAACGAAACAAGAAGTTCAAGGACATACTCGACGAAATCATTCATGAGATATGGGCCCAAGCCCATTCGTGGAGGCCCATCGAAGATGACCCACTTTCTAGAAGGATCCGGTCAAGAGATATTTTTGGGACTATTCTAGAAGAATCGGATTGCATGGCAATTCTAAGGGATCATTTATTGAGGTTCCTGTTATTCTGAAATTCACCCCACCCCAAAGTCCTATTATTTTGAGTGAAACACGAGTGAAGAGTGATCTCTATTCTTGAGTGTAAACACGTCAGGGAGCGATTTGAGAGGTCCTTGTTATTTCTTTCGTTCTAACATTGTTTTTGCAGTAATCATGTCTCGTGATAGTGGAAAGAGTGTTGCCAGCGATGATACAAGCCTTGTTGAGCATAGATTACTTATGGAGGCCTTGTTGAATAAGCTGGGGAAATCTCTGACTGCGAAAATAGATTCAGTCCACAAGACGATGGAGCTCACAAACGAACGGGTAGCTCAGCTGGAGACGAAGCAACACCAAAACGACCCCAACTTCCGTAGACGGGAGAGAGCACCACGGAAGGAGGAAAGGGAGGACGAAGACGAGCCTTACAGATTTGACTTTGAAGAGGAAGGAGATCGTGATTCTCATATTGGCTATAGGAGATATTGAGGACGAAGAGAAGCTAGTTTTCGAGAAGATAACAACTTCAGTGGTATTAAGATGAAGATTCCGTCTTTTCAAGGGAGATCTGATCCGGAAGCCTATCTTGACTGGGAGCGTGTTTGATTGCCACAACTACTCCGAAACCAAGAAGGTAAAATTAGCAGTCACTGAGTTTTCTGGGTATGCTATAACTTGGTGGGATCAATTTGTGATAAATAGGAGGCGGAATGGAGAACGACCGATAGAGACGTGGGAGGCTATGAAGGCGGTCATGAGAAAAAGGTTTGTTCCAAGCTACTACCACCGGGAGTTGTACAAAAAGCGACAAGATCTTAGAACGGGACGCCGGATTGTAGCGGACTACCAAAAGGAGTCGTATGAGTCACAAACGTCCAAATCTGAGATCAAGCAACTTCACCAACGTCGGGATTCAATTGAGCAGCAGTCACAAAACGCCCCCAAATTCCGTAGCCGAGAATTCCGTGAGGCATTCCTGGAGTGGGAGAAGAAGATGATAGACTTCATGTATGCTCGTAACAAATCCGAGCTGAAGCCCACGAATGTTAGCGACGTACCTCAAGAGGATTGTTGCATCATTGCCGAAAATGTCGAGTCCCCCGCTGCCGACGAGCCACAGTTGGAGGGAATTTCCGCAGAGGACCATTTAGCTTCTGAGGCATTACCATTGGCGGCAACCAAAGCATTGACACCGACACAAGTATATGAGGATCCATATGTTCCGGAGTATGAAGTTGTCGTTCCCGAGGAAACACCATATAGCGCTCTTTCTGATGTCAGTGATGATTTGAGGACAAATCACTTTCAAGAGGAGGGAAATGATGAGAATCCGAGTAAGGCTTCAAATGTCCTAGTTCAAGTTCCCGTAGAGCTGGTTACAAGAGAACGAAACAAGAAGTTCAAGGACGTACTCGACGAAATCATTCATGAGATATGGGCCCAAGCCCATTCGTGGAGGCCCATCGAAGATGATCCACTTTTTAGAAGGATCCGGTCAAGAGATATTTTTGGGACTATTCTAGAAGAATCGGATTGCATGGCAATTCTAAAGGCAAAATCCTTTCCTTTCATGGTCTTTTGATTATTATAGGAGTGTGTGTCATTTCCTTTTGAAAAGATAAAAGTTGAATTTTTAAGGATATTAGGAGTGGACGTCCAGGTCTAGAGTTAGGCAAATAAAGAATTGTTTTAATTAGCTTATTATTGTGTTGTTCACGTCCAGCTTCCCTTTGTCAAATAAGGAATGTTTCATTTCCTTATTTTAGTTGCCTTTTTACGTCCAGCTTGCTTTTGTCAAATAAGGAATGTTTCATTTTCTTATTTTAGTGTATTTCCGTCCAGATTTGGTCTAAGTTTTATAGGGAATTTTATTCCCTTGGTCTTATTTTGTTTAGGAAATAAGGAAAATATTTCCTCAAGTGTCTGGTGTGTTTTAGGCTAGTAAAGTTTTCTTTACTTAGCTAATTTCGAATTTTATTAGGTTTTCTATGTAAGATTTAATTCCTTGTTATTTTCAACCCCTTAAATAGGAGCTCTTGCATTGTAATTGAAACAGACATTGATTAATGAAATTGTGAGAGTTATTCTCTTTGGTTCTTTGAAGAACTTCTCGAACTTATCGGGATTTCCCGTGGCGTTCACTTTGACTTATCAAACGGATTTCCATCACCGTTTGTGGCGTCCTCATCATACCGAGGTTCTTGCTTTCCTAAGCAACGGGTCGAGGTTCCCTTCGAATCCATTCTAGAAACGATCTTGGGTTCCCTATAGTTGTCGGATCTCGTTACGGGATAACGGGGTTCACATCACTTAGGCTTCACACAATAACAAGGATGTGAAAATGATGATTTTGTGTGAATGATGTTTGATCAAGGATTGAAAGGTTTTTTATCACTCTTTGCCTTTGTAAAATGATTTTGGACGATCCACTATGTTTAAAAGGCGTGAGAATGACTTTATATAGGCCTCATAAGAAAAATAGACGTTGAAAGTCGATCTGTCAAAAATTCATGTCTAGCCGGTCGACCGTTATATGAACCGGTCGACCGCTGTAGGTTTACGTTACCCAACGATCGTAATGTCAGAGGTCAGAACGACTCTTTTCAGCATTTTCAAAATTAACCGGTTGACCGCTGTAGGTTTACGTTACCCAACGGTCATAATGTCAGAGGTCAAAACGGCTCTTTTCGGCTATACCAAGCAGTCGTAACCCTGGTCGACTGCTTCACGAGCCGGTCTACCACCTCAACTTAACACATGATCCGGTTGATTTGAAAACTCGATTTTGACCAACTTAAAATACCCAATTTTAAACTATAACTTCTTATTATTATATAAAAGGTTTGAAAGTATATTTGAGATATTTTGAAGCCATTAAAATATTTTAAATCTTCAAAACAAGTGGTAAAATAATTCAAGCAAGTTTTGAAGAAATATGCAAGTGTGTGGTTCAAATCCTTGTTAAAGATGAAGTCTTAGAGTTACAAAGATTACCCTAGCATCTTGAGTCTTTACTTTAAGAGCACTTCCATGAAGGTGATGTTGCTTGATCGTTTTGTGCTTACTTTAGATCTTCTTTGCTTCACTTATCAATTACGTTTATTGTTATCATCAAAACATTGATTGTGATTAAAATCAACAATTTCATCATGAATAGAATACTTTAATTTATTCGAACATTTTTCGTAAAGCTTTAACATTTTATTTTATCACAAAGAAAATACATTAATTTATGAGAACATTTTCATCGTCAATCAAATGATCAATTTTTTTTTTTCAGTAGGATTTTCAAAGAAATCCGAAACATTAAGATGAGTAGTATCAACTATCAAAAGTATAAAGAAAGTTATTATGATCAAGAAAATTTGTTTCTTTTCCTTTCCCATTCAGAAAGGCTTTGTGAGACCCCGTATTTCATTTTGTTATTTACTCTATGTATTTTTTTTTGGATTTAAATTTAAGGGGTTGTTGTTTGGCCAATGTAAGATGTTAAAATGATTATGGTATTTTGAATTATAAATTTTCCCTATGTATTTTCATTATGGTTGTGAAATCATGTTAATATAATTTGTTATATTGATCATGGCCGAATTTCTCTACGGTAGATTTTCTTTATGAATTAATTTTTCATTGGTCTATTATTATGCTACCATGATTTATTAAATTAAATGCCAAGAATATTGGGAGTGTATTTTATTTCTTATAGATGCTTAAATTCTTAAGTAAATTCATTACATATTAATCTATAGTTGTGAATTTCTATGTTAGTGCATGTAGATTATCCTATGTCTTTATTATGTAACCCTAATCTCCATTAGGTAGTCTTAAGCCTCATTAGGAGAACTAAGTGATAAGTTAGTGTGTTTATAAAATAGTTTAATGAAGAACTAAGTGATAAGCTAGTGTGCTTATAAAGTAGTCCATGTGATAAGAGAAAAATAAAATATAGTAATAGATAAATGTAAGTCAAGAGAGGAGTAGAATTTACGTGAGTGGAAAGAGGTGTAGAAGTGGCTTTTAAGGGAGAATCACGTGAAGGCTTGAAGTAAAAAAGAAAAGGAAATAAATGGAAATGAAGGAGAAGGGACAAAACTTAAATCAGCCACCCATATCACCCAATAGCCATGGGCGATACAACCTAAGGCAATTCTCTCACTTTTCTCATATTTTAGGCTAGGTTCATGTTGCTTTCTTTTGCACTTCACTCTTCACCGAAACACTCAGCTCACCCTTGTGCATTTTGCTTCACTTCAGCTCATTTCTCTCCTTGGTCGAACCCCTTCACTTCTCCAAAGTTTTTCCTTTCTCTTCTTCACGCCATTTCCAGCAACTCCATCCACCACATCTCACTTCCAGCCTTATCACAACACCTTACTTGCTCACATTTAGTTCACTTTGGTCACTCAAGTGTTGAGGAGTGGGAGAAGCCGAGAGAGTGAGGATTTGCTTGTTGGTCGAGTAGAGTTGTAGGAGAAAAGAGGTAAAGGATTTGATTTCCTTGCATGTTCATCTCTTCTATTTTCTTTCTTAGATTCTGACCATATATATCTTAATGCTAGGTGTTCTTTGTCATCACTAGTGACCAGCCTCAAGGTAAGTTAGAGTTCGGTTCTCTAATGGAAGACTTACTGTGTTGGCCGAATAAGCTTGTTTTTTGTGTGTTCATTCTCTCTTTGAAAATATGTTGAATAATGGATCCGATTTTGGATAGGATTGTTGAAGTTGTTGTTGTGATGTTGCTGTTGTTGGAGGAAGGGTTTAAGCCACGGTTTTGGGCTAAAAAGTGATGTTTTGGTTCAAATGTTGGAGATAATGTCATGCATGTGTATAGTTTACTTGTTGGCCGAATTTTGTGACCTTATTAGATGAATTAGTGCTTCTGATTTGAGGTAGATTATTGATATTTAATGTAATGGATAGTTAAAGTCATGGATAGATAATGTTGCATGTGGGATTGGTGACATTTGATGTTGGCCGAATAGACATGAGTTCATTGCTATCCATGCATGTGATTAAAGATAGATAATGGACATTGGTGGCCACGGTTTTGCTTAAGCTAGGGCTGGAAAATAAGCTAGCTTGTTAAAGTAGAAATGAACTAGGTGCATGTAGAAATTGAAGTTAAGATCTTTGAATTTAACTGCTGCCATGTTGCTGAAGTAAACCTAGATCTTGGGTTGTGAAAACATGAGAGAATTATGATGTTTAAAGGTTTGGTCAGTGGCCTTAACCTAGGGGCAAGTTGGATTAAATTATGATAACTTAATAGAATTATGTAAATAGAAGATAGGGTTCTTTGGAGCCGAATGGTGCTGCTGCCCTTGGTCATTGGATGTACTTTTTGTTTAGTTTTCTTAAGGGTTATTTGCTGTTAAGAAGTGTATTGATGAAGTTGATTAGAACAGCAAGTCTAAAAGAGAAAAAGAGGTTAAGTTGGTGGAGTTTGATAGACATTAGGTTTGGTAAAGGTTAAGAACAAGGAAATTAAGTTGGACACATTATAAGTTGCTGTTATAGACTTAGAATTCTTAGAATGAAATGTTGTTGCTGAATTTCATGAATAGGCTTTGAAATCAATGATGTCGATGGGAAGAATCAATATACTTAAGCGATCATAAGTGAGATATATAGTAGTCCAATCAGCAACCTTATTGGAGATGTTTGATGCATGTGTTTAATTGCTTTTCTTCAATTGTTTTATGAAAGCTAGTTAAATAAATCTTTTGTAAATGAAATCATATTTTCAAAGATGCGTACTTTTGGAAAACCGAAATGTTTATAAGTAATTCTTTGTATGTCTATGTGATTAGTTTCCTAAGCGTATAAGTGACGTATTTGACTCGCTTGTAGGCGAAACTTCACGTCGAAACTCAAGAAGACCAAGTAAAACTTACATTTTTACGAAAACTGGAATGGTACACAACATGATTTTACATGAACAAGCGTGACATCATAAGCAAGCATGACATGACACGAGCATTGCATGATTTCTAAAAGAATTTTTATGCAATGAAAGTAAGAAAGTTTTATGTCAAGTTAAGTTAAGGGGCTCTGGTCGGTACCGTACCATCAAGAAAGGCACCCATGCCGAAGGACGAATGCGAGAAGGATGGGTGATCCTAGAGGTAAGTGCAACCACACTGAAGGACGAATGCGAGAAGGTGTGGACCTCCAATGGTCGTGTCTAGCCACACTGAAGGACGAATGTGAGAAGGTGAGCTAGCTCGACTAGATGTAACGTCTCCAAGGGAAACAGGGGACGATTCCAATGAGAACGCACAACCCTGACTTCAGGGGTAAATGGAGCGTATGTAGCCCATAAGATAAGAAGTGAATACTTTCCAAGGACCATATGTCATTTTAAGTTCAAGAGCACGTTTTCAAGAGCAAGTGCATGTGCATAGGCAAGCATGAAGCATGCATGTATTTCAAGATTTACGATTATCTATGATATTCATAATTCAGGTCATAAACTCATGTTTACAAGTTTACGTTTTCCCTTACTGAGTCTTTTGACTCACAGTTTTCAAAAATGTATCATTCCAGATGTTTCAGGTGAAGGCAGTCAGAAGGATTATCTGTCTTGAGAAGGGAAACCTCTTATGTATTTTGATGTTGTGACTGTTGATCGATGTGACCCGTCACTTAGGAAATGTATAGTTTATGTGTTATGTAATTAAGATACTACTCTTATTTTGAGGTCTATTATGCAGTTAAGTCATGATGAGTTTTGTGGCCTGTCTCTCTCTCGATTCTTTTCCGCTGTTATGTATGGTTAAGTTCGCTAAAGCTCTCTCTGGATTGCTCGCGGCTTCATTGGCCCTACGTGATAGTGTTTGGGGCGTGACGGGCTTGGTACAGATTAACCAAGTGTCTTGACGTACGAGACCAATGCCCATTCATCCCACACCGATAGCATTTTCCTTCATATTCTTTGAGGGTTTATTATGCAAACCTTTTGCCTTTTTTCTTGTTTGGCATTTTCCCACTTTTGGTAGTTCGGTGTTGAAGAATTGTTATTCCACTTCTGGTGGTTTTGTGTTCTCCTTTTGTTCTTTTTCCAACCATGATCACGATTGTAGTTCTTTTTCTGAAAAGATATCTCATTCACTTCAAGGAGTAAGACTCCATTCGCTTGGTTGAGAAACAATTGGTCGAGACGGATGATTTTTCATCAAAAGCTCATTATTTTGTTCAGCCACAAGAAGACAAGAAATTAGTTTAGAATACTTCGTGAACTTTTGCTCTCGATATTGATGTTGTAAGAGCATATTGAAAAAGTAGTGAATGTTTTCTCCAACATGTCTTCGACAGTGACATTTTCTCCACACAATATTAACCGTTCAATATAACTCACAAACAGATTTAAAATCTTGTTAGACGTACTGTAGAAGACTAGGGATGACTCAAATGAGGGTAAAATTGTCTTTTCATGTAAGAAGAATGTCACATGTCTGTTAAGTGGGATATAATAACTTCTGTCAATTGAGGGATGAAATTGCATTAAGAATTATAGTTTACAGAGATGAGTTGCAATGTTTTAAAGTTGGTGAGGGGTATTTGAGAATCAGATGGAGTTTGAGGGGGGAAATTGTAATTAACCCTTGGAATATTGTTGTGTGTTTGTAATACATTTCAAGCCCTATATATATAGACATAGGGTCATACATAGAATTAAAAGGAATTAAGAGAGTACATAATGGTAGAAAAACCAGTGGGTGAGAATAATAAAAAAGTGTAACGGTCATCCATAATAACCCATAATTATAATATTCATAACATTTATCTCTTAATGTCATTTTGTTCATCCAATGCTCTATAATTCCATTTAATCAAAGTGTGAGCTCCAATAAATTTTATAAACGGTTTAAACAATTTTTAAGTCCAAGGAGATGTTTGTTTTGTTTGTTTTTCCAAGATTCTTTTGAATTCTAGAATGTTAAACCGAACATGTTTTTTAAGGTCACCTAAAAATAATTTCTGCACACATACCAATAAAATTAACATCACCTAAAAATTTTCAAAACACAAAAAATTCTCACAATAATGGGGGTGTTTGTTTCTCCAAAATTTTGGGATTCGAAATTTCCAACAAAACAAACACACTCCAAAATTTTTAACTTTTACACACATACACTCTACTTTTTACAAACTCCAATAAATCTCAATAAAGTAAAGATTCCCAAAATTTCGAGAATATTCCCCGAAATTTCCAGAAACAAACGCCCCCATTATCTAACCGAACATTTCCTAACCACGTGCGCGGAAATTAATGCAATACGTGTAGAAAAATATCGACGCACAATACGAGTGCTCACGCGAGTGGTCATGGGTGATTCTGTCAACTCGCTACACCGATCGAGTAAAGGTCAATATAGCCGGCCAACCTATGCCTCTGCTAGCAAATAGCTATCAAGGTTTAAATTTTTTAAGCCAATTGCAAATTATATAACTTTATGTTGTCTGAGTTTATACTTGTCATAAATCAAACTCCAAGCAAGGAACATCCTTATCATAGATGAGATTTTTAGATTGACATAAAAAATGAGAGGAACTGGGAAAGAAAAGAGAAGAAAAGCTACTTCCCTCTCAGAATATCTTCCCGGTATGAGAACCAAAAACGGATGAAAATAACCCCGTGAAATCCCTTGCTTTTCTGCTTATATTAACTCCGGATCACCGGATAAATGGTCCGGTGGCCGGAACTTGGAAGCGGTAAGACCCTTGTATAGCCAATTATAGTACTCTACCGACCGGGGTTTCCATGGATTCCCAGGAGGGTTCCTCCTCTAAGACTGAGAAGAAGGGTCTGAACTCTGTGTTATTGCGGAGCTCTCTGGCCCTTATCTTCCCTATGATATGTTTCTTTGCCCTATCGTTTCTACTCTGCTTCATAGCTGCTTCTTTCGCGAATTCATCTATTAGCAACCCAATTTCCTTGCCATCCCAGTGCAAGATAGTCTCCAGCGGTGAGTAATCTATGGTTTTCTACTATGCATTGATTTTGGTGCTCTCTTGCTTAGAGCATACATTCATGTATAAGCAACTGAATGTGGGGACTGGTTTAGAAGTTTGAATCTTTGGTGCATGCTTTGACTTATGTTTGGTTTTATTCTATGTCATAATGTACAATTTCATTTATCTTAGTTTTCTTAGTAACTAAACAAAGTTTAGCCGGTAATGCTGCAGGCCCATACATTTATTTATTGCTTTTGTGCCATGTTTTGTGCTTGGAATATAATTATGTTGAAATTTCTTTTGAATTTAAGCCAATAGAAAGGGAACATAGAATCAGGAAATACTGGGGGCTGTTCGGTTGTATAGTATTTTGAGGATTTTTTTGTGTTTTGAGAATTTTTATGTGATGTTAACTTTATTGATATGCGTGTTGTAGTTATTTTTATGTAAGGTTAAAAATGATGTTTGGTTGTGAATATTTTGTATTCAAAAAAATCTTAAAATTTTTTTGTGGCCGAACAGACTCTAGATCCTGCTTTTACAATGTAAGTTACTGTTCCGATATTTTGTCATGTTAGCTGTGAATTGAGAAAGAAGCTTGAGTGGATTCGCAAGATGATGATATATAAAGAGCTGTTCAGTTATAAGATCTTTGCAAAAACTTCATTATTGTCAACATGATAAGGTTGCACTGCTATAACTGTCATTCCTATCCAATCACAGATTTGTTGACCCTTCTCCAATAAGTGAGGAGATTTTTGCTTTTATTTTTCGTGGGATGCTGCTTCATCTGAAAGATCTCTCTTCCTCTTCCTAATAATCTTCTCTCATTTTATTTTCAGGTATTTTGTTTAAGTTTTTATTTTGGGTTGGAATGGGATGAATATCTTTTTGGAAGAGGAGTGGTTCTACAGCTTTAGTCTCAAGTTTGGCTTTTAGGGAAAGGCTTACACAAGCCATTTATTTGCAATTGCTATAAAAAATGAATCTTGGAATACAGTAAAGCATTTATTCCTTTTGTTTTGTTGTATCTTTTATCGATCTAAGGTTTGCTAGATTTTGAGTGGTGGTTGCTTTCTGTTTCATTAATTCAAGCGTAGAAGATGAACTTTAATTATGTTGGATGATGCCTGTTTTGTTACTTATTTCTCTTTATGATCTTGTGACTATCTGGTTCTTTCTTCTCGTCGATTTATGCACTCACTCTTTCTTAATAACCTAATGGGATACAGAAAGGTAACACATTTACAAATGAACTTTTGATGTGGGCAACACTACTTTTGGTTCGGTTAAAGTAATATGTTTTGTTTTTTTGCACCCCAAAGAGATAAGCCTGAGCGAGCTCAGTGAATACTTCTCAAATACGAACTTTTGAAGTGAACGTGTTGATATACTTTATGTCTGCTTCCTACATTTTATTTTCTGGGGTATTTCAGTATTGGTTTCATTATTTGTGAAACTTTGCACTGTCTTATGTTTCATGTGATTTGATCTTTAGCTCATTTTCAAATTATAAGCATCCTATCAGCTGTAATCGAACATATTCTTCTTGAAGGTGTGGATCTGAGGTCCTCTAAAGTTTGTGAACTTGGACTGTTGAATTATAAAGCCAAGCATGTGTTTTATCCCCGTGAAAGAAGTAAGTTTCGGTGCCGTTATGATTACTATTGGGCTTCTGTGTTCAAGGTAATGCTAATTCAAAGCCGAAATGTCTATTTCTGGTAATATTATTTATCCCTCTTTAAACATCCCTTTACTAAGTAGCAGCACTAGTTATAGCAACTATGATATTGTGCTCATCTTTTTACCTCACACTTTAATGGTTTTATATCTTCTATATCGTGGACATTTTAGTCAGTACAAATAGCTTGTCATTCTTAATGCCAAGAAATATTTCATTGATAGCTCTTGAGTTGCTCTTAACTAGTTCGATTGTGAATGATCCTCAGTTCCATCGTCCGTACTTCTAGTAGCTATGTTATTTGATCCTTTTCTTCAGTTTTTGTTTTAAATTTTTTGAGAAATTGAGCAAAGAGGGACCTTTGCTTTATCACTTTTGGGTTTAGAGTTCAAGTTTTCAATTTTACGAATTCAAACCTACCCCTATCTACTTTTTTTTGGAAATTTCCTTATTATTTCTTGGCTTTTGCACCGTTTTTTTTTATTAAAAAAAGGTCCTTGGGTTTCAAAAATGGAAAAATCAATCCCTGTCTTAACCACCACTCAAAAAATAATCTCTCTGTCAATCTTCTGTCAAACCCCCTAACGGCAGACCTTGACTCGTCATAACACTTGTACATCTCAGGGTGGGTTTGTGTGGTAAAATTTTTAGTATTGGGTTTAGTGTTGGTATTAGGTTTAGTGAAAAAGTGCAGAGAGAGGTAATATTTTATAATTTTTGTAATTTTTTATATTTTTTGATGGAAGAGAGAGATATTATATTAGAATATTTTATTAGGAGAGAGATAAAATTTTGGGTAAAATTTTAGTGACAAACGCAGCCTGAAGTCTAGTAAGCCACCCCAAGCTGCGACATTTCCTCGTATTCTGAGCAAGTCATGAGCCATAATATCCATCATTGAGAGGGGTCCCATTTCCTGAGCCCTAGAATCGGTGGAGCTGGAATTTTGGAGGACTGGGTTCCTCATCTCCACTAAAAACCCATGGGTTTGCTCTACGCAATAATGTCGAGAGGTAAGGTTCCCATTTTGTTGCTGAGGTAACCAAGTACTTGGAGTGAGGAGTAGGAGCAAGCTTTGGAGTGAATTCTTTCCTACAAGATCAATTGGGTTCCTATTACGGAAATGGCAACCGAATTTGTTTACCAATGAAAGCAGGTTGCCCACCACCGATGACAACCTTTTAACGAGGATGCTCATACAACCCGTGAGTTCCAAAGTGAAGGAAGGGGGAGAAGACAAAAAGAACCTCACTTGTGGCATTGTTTCTCGGCAAAGCAAATGATCTTGTCACATTGTTGGGCAAGGAGTTTCCTGAATTAGGTTTGAAGAATGAAAATGTTATGGAAATAAGTTGGATTGGCTCTGTTGTTTGGTGGGCTAATTATGACAACTATGTGTTGCTTGATCAAAATCCCGACTCAACTAATTTTTTGAAGAGGAAGTCAAATTATGAGCAATCCCTGATTTCCGAAGATGGCTTGGAGTGGTGATGGAAGAGGATGATTGAGCTTGGAAAAAATTTGGAGCAAGCTTTGGAGTGATTGGGGCTGCACCGTTCGGGAGTAATAACCCCAAAAGGTGCGTTGCAAAAAAGATGATTTGGGGAGATAGGCCGGATGTGTCGTTTGGCAAGGAGCAATGAGTTGGCTGATGACATGGCTTATTTGGGTGGTGTTTGCAAATCAAAATTTTGGGGTGATAAAAATTTTAGTTTATGGGATTTGGTGAAAAAGTGAAGAGAGAGATGATTTGTATGATTTTTTTTATGATTATTTAATAAAAAGATGATTTGATGGGTAGAGAGAGATTATTTTGTAGTCATTTTATTAGTCCAAAATTTTGGATTTTAAACACCACCTAGAATGAGATGGACAAGTGTGTTGACGTGGTAAGGTCTGCCGTTAGGGGGTTTGACAGAAGATTGACAAAAGTATTGATTTTTTGAGTGGTGATTAAGTCAGGGATTGATTTTTCCATTTTCGAAATCCAAGGACCTTTTCTTTAAAAGGTGTACAACCTAAGGACTAAAAATGAAATTTCCCTTTTTTCTCTTTTTTTTGGTGTTTTTTTTCCTTTTTGTCTTGAAAATTTGGACACATTCTTCTGACATTATTCGACGCGTTCAACCACATTAGCATGTCTGATCAGTGTTTCACTTTTATCTTATTAGGTTAGATAAGAGCACACTTGTAATCTATGGAGCAGTTAATCCTTCTATTTAAGGAGATTGTTAAGCTCCTAACTGCGAGTTCCCTTATGCCTAGGTTGAAAGAGAATATAGATGCCATAAGGCATTAAACATAATTTCTCATTGTTCACAAATTTGAGGCACAATCCTCTCAAACATATTTCAATCCTTAATACTGCAGAACCATATCAGATTTTCATGGTTTTGGGGATTGGAATCTGAATATTCATAGGAGCATGTGCAGATTTTATCAAATCTTGTTAAAGTTGGTGCGGGATGGTATAAGAGTTTGCCCTTTGCATGGGCATCGTATGGGCACAGGTGGCTTTGAATGATTGGGTTTCGATTTATTTCTTTTATGTGAAGACAAGAATGCTTCTAGACCCTGATATATATCTATGTAGGATGATGGGGCAGAAGTTGGAATTATTCATCACACGTAGGTATGTATTGTGGAGCTTGACTGTCACTAGGGTGTATACTATCTCTAGTAATGGTTCTTCAAGAGGGCCTTTTTTATTTTGTTCCTTGTATTAGTGGATGGGATGCTAAAGTCAAAATGAAAGTTGCATTTACTCTATGGAGAGCAGCGCAATACAAAGTATTGATGTTGGATACTTTGTATGCTTGGTGGAGAGTTAGTGAATTATTTATTGCTTAGATATTCACCCACAAGGGAGTTATGGACTTTGGCCTTTTTCTATTCTGGGGTTAGTGGTTGATGTCAAGAGTGGTTTGGAGGTACTTAGATGTTGTACGGAAGTTTGGAAGTCCTATGCGGTAGTATTTTTCGCGCAGTTCTGTATGCATTATGTGGATTGTTAGAAACATAGCTTAAATGATTACATCAACATTTTCCTAACAACTTAAGTTTTTGGCATAGTTAGTGATTTCACTTAATATCAGAGTAGAGGTCGTGAGTTTGAATCTTAACTCCACGCGTTGTAAGTGAGAGTCCGACCCACACATGAAGGGGAGTGTAAGAAACATAACTTAAGTATCTACTCATCCCCTTCCTAATAGTTTAAGTTTTTGGGACTACTATTTCACATGGATCTTATGGATATGCGGAATAATTGCACTTCCAATGTGGTTGAACTCCATTTCACCCAACTCCATTTCCATAAGTACCTTGTGTGACTGGATGCTTGGCTTAGGCTATTTCCAGGCTTCTTTGTTTCTGATTTTATAGATCTCCTTTCTGTGACGTTGTAACATTGAGAGATAACTTATCAAAAAAAAAAACATTGAGAGATGCTGTACATACCTATTCATGTTTTTTTTTTCTCTGCAATTCATTATTTGTCAAGCATTTTTTATTCTTTAGAAGGAAGTTTGAAATTAGGGTTATGTGAGGTCAACATCGAGGCTATGCGTAAGAAGAATTCAGAAAGAAAAAGGACACTGATTAGTTGGGGCCATCAAGAAGTTTCCTGCCATTACATTTTTTTCTTTGCTTCTTAATTGATGGAACTCACCAAGCACACCAATGTCACAAAGGTGGCTACTATTTGATTTAGTCTGGCTTGACTAGTTTACTTGAGCAGCACCGTTATCAATGGTTCTGATGTTCTCACAATGTATAGCACTAGCTTTCCTTTTTTATTTTTTTTTTTCAGTTGTGCTTTCTGCATAACATGCATTCTTCATCGTTTTAGGATAGTTGTGGCTATCTTTATTGGTACATGCATATTTTGTTGCAGGTATAAATGTATATATCCATGGCCATGTGCAAACTAAATGATTCTAATATCAGACTTTCTTTATTACAATTTCAGGTGGAATACAAAGATTATGCTTCAGGTGAGCCGCAGGTTGCATTGGCAGAAGCTCCAAATGAAGCCCTTCCTCTTAGTTGCAGGCCTAATTTTGGTACTGCATGGTTGATCAAAGATAAATTCAAGGTAGGGGATGCAAAGCTGCTAGTCTCAGTATAAATGTGGTACTGACCTGAAATCCAGATAAAAGAGTTACTAGATTTAGTAGGTTGTTAAATATATCCATGTTTAAAAACCTGTTTCTTTTTCATTTTTCCTTGAAGTACTTGATAATTATAGTTTGTATTGTCACCTTTTCTTTTAGGTGAATAGAACTTATGACTGCTGGTACACATCTGGAGTTTCCAAAGTGAGCTTATATCATTACGGTCTTTTTAGTTGCCAAGCAAAAGATCCATCTACTGTTTGAGATGATTAGGCGATATTCCATCCTGTAAGTAGATTCTGTTTTTTTTTTCCTCTCCCAAAAAAGTTTTGTTCTATTTGGGCTAGTTTTGGATTGGGGTTCCTTTTTTGTGGTTGTATATTTTTAAGGCTTAAATACACATAATCCCTGTGGTATGAGAATGTTGCAAATACGTCCCTGTGGTAACAAAAGTTGTTTTTAAGTCCTTGTGGTAATGTTCGCGTAAAAGAAATATCCCTTCGTCAGTCTCCGTTTCGAAAAACTAACGGGAGGTGGTGACTTGGCAAGCGTAAGCCACGTAATCACGAATCATCTTAGGCTGCGTGTCATTCTGGGCCCACCTTTGCCACATCTGATGTCCAGTCATTGCCACATCATTCAAATAAAGCCACATAGACTGAAATAAAAAAAAACCCAAAAACAGAGCAAGCTGAACGACATCGTATGCACATGGCCTTCAACATATTCACTCTATTGAACTCCCAACTCTTTCAGACTTTCTCCCCCAAAATTTCCTTCCCACAGGCTACAACTATCTAGCCCCGAACCCCTAGCCCACTGGATCAACATCTTCCCTCTGACCCTGAACCCCTAATTCGTATTGCAATTTCTTGAAGAGCTTGCAAATAGTGACTTACACTTGTCATGTCACCAGCTCCAGTTAGTTTTTGAAATGGAGACTGATGTAGGGATATTTTTTTTTACGGAAATATTACCACAGGGACCTAAAAACAACTTTTGTTACCATAGGGACATATTTGCAACATTCCCATACCACAGGGATTATGGGTGCATTTAAGCCTATTTTTAATCTATGTGAATTGGTTGGAAAATTTGGAAAATTGAACACGAGTTGCTTGTTCCTCATTCTATTTGTGTCTCCGTCCTTCACCCTTTTTTTGTTCCTCTTCTACTCAATGAACATTCTTTTTTCCCTTGTCTCTTTCTTCTCTCTTATTTCAATTCATTTCGTTTCTCTTTCTTCATTCTTTGCTTTTTTTGTATGTGGCTGTCCACCAAGGTCTCTAACATAATTCTCATTTAAAGACCTCATCCTCCAAACATGGTGAGACCTTGCTTTCTGTTCTTCTTGGTTTGTTCTTTGGTTTCTAAATATTTTGTTTATCTTCCTTCCAAATCTGACTTGATGTTGGTATTTCTGGTGGTTGACTATTTCTGCTGCTCTACTACTGATAAGGTTCTTACGGATGGATTGATACGTAGGCATTTAATTAATTTGCCAAATGTAGTTATATTCTGCCTGAACATCTTTTTTTGGCCTTTAGTTGCTGCTTGCCTGCTTTATTTCATCTTTTTGTTAACATAAAGTTCTCCAAATTCTATCTAGAAAGCAGTTGCAAATCATAGGGCTGCATTATAGACTCATGGCAGGTTAGATGTGCTTTTGGTTGGCTTGGAGGACATATTCCTGTTAGGTGTCTGCTAGGCTTCATGTAAGATATGTGTTGTCATAACCCTATTTTCCTTAACTTGGACGCTGGTTATGGAAGGGATTTGGTAGTGAAAGCTGATATCAGAGTAGAAGCATTTGCTAATGCTGAATATGCTGATATTTCGTCTGGCAGTATCAGAATATCTGCATCCTGGCGTTGTACTCTGGTTCAATGGATTATTGACATATTTATAGTAAAAGATAGCCTACCATGGCAAGATCAGTGTAGGTTCTAGGATCTTATCCATTTTATTTGGACACGATTACTCTTTATAAAGCAGGGGCTTTCCATGCACATGTATATAATTAGTCGGACTAACATTCACATGGTCAAATGTTGGAAAATTATATGTTTTTTTTTTTATAAGTAAATGTTGGAAAATTATATGTAAATTATATGTAACTTATGAAATCTATCCACCACAAGAAAAGAACAAATAAAGAAATGGTTTTGCATCAGAGCATATTTCACATGGCACTGGTTTTCTCCCCATCAGAGTTATCTCAATCCCTTGTGGAACATGAAAACATCCTCTTCTGTGACACCCACTCGCCCACATTTTTTTGTCTTTGTTAGAATATTTGGTATATTGGCCACCCATCAAGAAGATTGATGGCCTTCCCTCAATCAAGGAGCCTTGATTGAGTCCTTTGATTAAGCTACAAATTAGGCGTTTCCTCCATTCTTGTATAAATACACCCTCCCACACATCTTGTAAAGACACACTCAAAATCGTATTGAATAAGAGAGATCATGTAGCCCTCCCGAGCCTTCCCGATGCTAGATGTAGGTCACATGACCGAACCACCTTAAACAGTTTTGTTAAATCCTGTTCCGGCTTGTTTCAACAGTCTTCATCTGCATAATTAAAAGATGGGAATTTGACAATTTAGTCCTTGGGTTTATACCCTTTTACAAATAGGTCCTTCGGTTTCAAACTTCAAATAAAAAGCCCCCGAACTTTTTATCTTTGGCACAGAAGCCCTTCTGTTAGCCTTCCGTCCATCACCCTAACGGCTAAATACACGTGGCTAAGAGAACAAGACAAAGGTCTCTTTGTTTGGGGAATTTGTGCTTTTCGGTGGAGCTGCAAGTGACGACAAGGAGGAACTTACCCAGCAATTGAAATCTGTTTGGCTTCGTAGGTATCCTGATATTGTAGTGCACCCGACGCTGGCTGAGCCCTGGAGGCTGAGGAGTTGTATTTAAAGCATCGAGGGACATTTCATAAACAAAGCATGGGAGAGAAAGTGGCAAGAAGATGTTTCACTGGTATTCATTTTGATAGAGACGCTGCAGAGTCCCTGGAAGGTAAGGAAGCATTGTTAGCCGCGGCACTAAAGCATAGAGTTCCCTGCACTGAATTACTTACAGAGGTCGCTGCTTATTGCAATGGAAGAAAGTTGGCTAGTAGGCATGTCAAAGATGCCTGTGACAACTACATGTGGGTCCTGCTAAAGAAAAAAGAGGTAGCTTTTTTTCTGCCTTCTGCCCTTTGTGTTTTGCAGTCCATTGTTTTCTTTTCTTTTTTTGTTTGTCGGAAGTGGATGAGATTGGCGTAAGAGTTAAGTGCATGTGTAAGGTGCTAGATTGTGAATGCCCTCAACTACTCTGTATATATTCAAAAGCTTGCTGTAAGTTGTTTTTGACTCTCCACCCATGGCTTAAATAAAACCTCTCTATCCCTACCCTGCACCCCAAAATTTTGGTTTATTTTTGCAGTTTTGTATCTTGTTTTCCTTAATGCTTATGATTTCAGATTGAGCGGCGGATATATTACGATGAAGTTGAAGGTTTTGACAGTAGAGTGGCTTGAGGCTACATCCTCGTTGGTGATTAATTTTTGTCCTACCAAACGCTTATCTAGGAGAGGTAGCCCTGGTAAATGGAAGGCACTTGAAGATGTTGCATTTGTTGTGAGTGCATATGATCCGGAAGTTGAACTTGGGCTGTTTGAAGCTAATCACAGTGCATCTCCTTTCAACGATTCCTGTATCACTTCATTCGGTTGGTGGGGATGATGGACCCATTGATATTGGGGTGAGGCTGTACATGAGTTCCTATTTGAGGTAACTCGGGTGTTCGGAAGTGTCGGCCAACCTGTTGGAAGGGGACTTTGTGAAGATTAAGATAACAGAGCTTTTCCATCCAAAGCTCTGTTGTATAATAAACGACAAGTTGTCGTCTGCAAGAAGAGGACGTGGACGCTGACCTGGACGCTGACTTCCCCATTTATTTAACCACGTGTATTTAGCCGTTAGGGTGATGGACGGAAGGCTAACGGAAGGGCTTCTGTGCCAAAGATAAAAAGTTCGGGGGCTTTTTATTTGAAGTTTAAAATCGAAGGACCTATTTGTAAAAGGGGTATAAACCCATGGACTAAATTGCCAAATTCCCTTAAAAGATCTGCTTGTCATATTTGGCATGGCCTTCAACAGCACTACCACATTCATCAGATTTGACTATTGACAGAACTTTCTGGGAAGTATCGACTACTAGTAATCTTGATCTAATAGTCTCAGAACTGTCAAATTGCATTTTCCTAGGTCTCTGTCTCTCTCCTTTTCTCAATTTTCATGCTAACTTTATCAATGGCACCCAACAGCAATCTTTTGTAAAATCTAACCCTATGAATGACATTCCTTGAAATTATAGTCTGTCTAGTTACAAACAGATGACTGGCACTCTTGAAAGTCCATTTTGTGTTCAAATTAGAGGATTCTGATCTCAAGTGTGAGGGTAGCTTTTGAGATACAGTATATGCAGTGTAGAGATAATATCTGTAAGTAATGCTGAAGAAGTTGGATGTTTCTTTATATATAACTTTGATATGATAGCGAGGCAGTCTCCACAAAATCATGAAACGAATTCAGAATGAAAGGCTGTAACATGATGAGTCTGGCACACATTTCATCTAGAAGTGTGAGAATTAAGTCTCTAAGTGGAGATAAAATATTTGTGGGGTGGTGTTTAATTTCATCCTGTCTATTCACTCATCAAAAAAAAATCATCCTGTCTATTTCAGCTGTTTCATAATGGGCTTACTTTGTCTTGGGATCTACAAAGGTAGAGTTGTTAAATCGTCTTCCTTGGGAATCCTTTTAGTGTCTGGTAAAAGCTGCTAACTCTTTTACTATGGAAGTTGATTAATTTTCGAGTGGTTGTAGAAGCTGTCCAATGTCAAATATGAAGGCCAGCCAGCCCCTTGCTAGGGTACACAGACCTTGTGGATGGTTCATATGTTTTCCAGTCATAGATGGGGCTTAATGTGCCCTCCCATTTTTCATGAAAATCTAATAAGTAGTCATATCTTTAATGTTATTTTCAGGTTAAGAAGAAATGACCGGAAGGAAAAATCTGGTTGAATGAAACTTAACCCAGTTAATCCCTCATGTTATCTATGTGCTTCAAAATAGTTTGGTGGCATACCATGGAAATAAATGTGTATTTATGGTAGGAAAAATGGAGAAAAAAAAGAGAGAACGTATTCTTGTGGATTTTGAATGCTTCTGTTTGAGTTATAAACGTTGGTGTTTCTTTAAAATGTCAGGTCCACAAAGATAATATACTCCTGGTTTTCCAGCGTTGGAAGAGATAAGTATTGGCGGTGGGAAATGGGAGCTGGAGTTGTTACTGGTTTTTTAACTTCTTTGATCTCTATTAGCCTGTTTAGGCTTGTATATCAAATGAAATCGTGGTTGCTACACATCTGTTTACCAAGGCTTCTCCCTCGAGCTGTAAATACAGCCTGCTTGAAGTGTGCTGGTTTTCTTGTTGTATACTTTAGCTGTATCGGTTGGTTGGCCATCCAGTATGGAGAAAAGCTTGGTCTCCCTGAGATTCTCACAGTTCTGAAGACAGACAAATAGACGGCAGTTTTTTCCTTTTGGCCCTCTCAAGATCTGATGTCTGCGGCATTGGAGTTGTGGCAAGTAATGTGTCGTCCCCTGTGCAATGATGTACAATTGAGTACTATACAATGGATTTACTCTTGTGGAGAACAGAACATATGTAGGTCAGCAACTACTTCGTGTATAGGGTTTTATGAAATAAGAAAGTTTGGATGATCTGATGTCTATTGGTGCGTTGATCTTTCATTCAACCATGTGTTAGTTCTAGTTCTATTCACTTTAGTTTTGGCTTTGAAAGATTGCTAATGCTTCAAACTTACCTCTTCACTCCAACTTGCGACGTATATCTCTGTGGATGGCACCTCTGGCTAGTGGTTTTGAGCATTGTGCTAGCATGTTTGGCAGGTTTGACTTTTATGCGGATTTGTAAAAAAGTTGGTGACATTTTTTTTTTAAAAAAAACCCCAAATCTATATAGTTACCCATAACCCCAAAATCCCACAAGCATATGACGAAGCCTAAGCCTGAAATCCCCAAATCTGCTAGGACCCTTACACCCAAACTCCCCAAATCCCACACAAGCATTCGACGAACCCTAAGCCTGAAATCCCCAAATCAGCATAGTCACACCCTTACCCCAAAAATCCCCAATTCAAACATAAGACGAACCCTAAGCCCCGAAAGACTCCCAAAACACCTAAATCCCTAAATACGTAACTCATTCCCTAAATGACTTCACGTTGAATGAGAAGTGCATCGTTGTCTTTTGTTAGCAATAGAAGGCAGGAAGGAGCATTATTGGAAGTGGAGGGTGACGAAGCCGCACGTATCTGCTTCTGCGGCATCAAGGCTTGAATGAGGACAAGCAAGACATAGGGGAATCTGGGCAGAAGATTTTTTGACTGCCTGCGTTATTCAAGTGGCTAGGTTAGATTCCATTGCATTTCTTTCACTATAGTTTCTGAATTGTGAAGCTGAAAGGGAGATACATAGCTTTGCGCAGGCAATTAATGGTAGAAACTTTTAATGTTATAAATACTTTATGTTAGATACATAGCTTTGTGACTTTGGTTTGTGATTTTCGAATTTTCAAACAAAGCTTTGGAACTTTGCATTTTATCTGCTCAGTGCTGTAGTAATTAATCAATATTGTGTTAAAATATTCAAACGAAGAACATTATGCACTTTCCCTTGGTATTTTGAAGATTCAATTTAATGGTTCCAAGAATGAAGACAGTAATCAGAAGCATGATTGCAGAAGAAGGGGCTGTGGATGAAGGGAAAGTGCTACCATTTTCGTTGTTATCATTTTCTTGGATACTTAGAGGGAGTGGGAGAGATCGGTGAGACTGAGAGATATATAAGTGCAAGGAGCTAGAGTAGAAACTTGTACCCTGCGTTTCTTCATGGCCAACTGAGTGCCTTGTATCTGGAAAGGGGGGCAGAGAGTCAAGAGAGGATGCAACTAATATAATGGTTGGTGGGTACTCCCAAAACCAAAAAGCAAAGCAAAAACATGGAAAAAAAGGCGTGTGCTTCACATCACATAGCCACTTGAGAAGATTTTAGGGCAATTCACCAAACTCACAACTCTGACGGTTAATGTTTACTGCTTCAACTCTTAAAAATAGATGGTCCGTGCAGACTTTTTCTTGCATCTCTTCATTTGTTTTCCCCCTCTCTCTTATTTGTTTTCCCCTCTTAAAAATAGATGGCCCATTGGAATTTTGTAGAAGTTGGTGTATTAGGATTAATAGATGATTGATAATTAATGCTGTGGAAGAAATAGTTATTATTCTCCCTATTGTGGTATGTGCTGTAATCTCCAAATGGAATAGTAGTATTTCTCTGCAGTAGATACTGGTTCTCTATAATCTTTTGTGACTCTGACTAAATGCTACTCGTGGACTTTTACAGAAGGCATTGAGTAGCTCATTTGAATCCTAATGAATTTAATCGGGTTATCCTTTGAGTTACTTGGTCATTTTGACTTTGAAATAGCACATGTTGCAGTAATCTCGATTATTAATTTACTGGAGTATGGATGCAATTTGGATTTGAAGTAATAAAATTTTGTTAGTATTTTTTGAAGTATTTTGAATGCAGTCTTAATATACATCTATGGTGGTAACTTTGATTCCATAGGCATTTGGCTTGTAATTATTTTGAATGGATTGATCCAGCTCCTGCTGCACATGGGGAAGATGCTCTTGCTGGCATGGGGAGGAAGGCGAAGATCTTAGAGGAGCAAGTGAAGATCTCAGAGGATAAAGTGAAGATCTTAGAGGAGCAACTGCAAGTCCTTCAGGAGCGGCTTCTTAAACAGAAGGCAAAGGAGAGACGACTTAAGGTTGGATTGTTGGGTTCCTAGAATTTCTTGGGTTGTGTATTTTTATTGCTTTGTTGTTAAGTCCTGCAGAAATATGGGAATTGTAGTTTGTAATTTGTAGAATATGTTGGTATCAGAATTTGTAATCATTTTGTTGTAATGTGTCATTGCACACTCAATGACAGAATTGTACTTTTGAATAACATTGTAGTTTTGTAATCACTTGAGAATGACAATTGTACTTTTGAATTACATTGTAGATTTGTAATCACTTGAGAATGACAATTGTATTTTTGAATTGTGAATGCAGATTTACCATATCTTACAACCTGCATTTACCAAATCTTACAATCCCCAATGACCAAATCCCACAATCTGCATTTACAATATACAATTACTTTACATTTACCAAACCTATAACTCTACAGTTATCAAATCCTCCAGTGACCAAATCTGTAACAGCATATTCCAAGTCTGCATGTATCTCTAATGACCAAATATGTAACAACATATACGAAATATGCATATACCAACATAACAACATATACCAAATCTACATATACCAACCTAACAGCATATACCAAATCTGCATATATACCCATTTGTTTACCAAAATCACAACCTATTTTCATGAAAATGATGTTCATGTGCTGACCAACATGACAATGATATTCATACAATATAAAGTCTTCAAAACACAAGCATCATACCCAATTACATGACAGTTATCAAAATCTAAAATTTAACGGTACCATAAACTATGAACATCATGAAGGATCCCAAAAAACTTGTTTTCTCATTACAAGTCAGGTCACTTCTTTGTAGTTTCACCCTTCTTCCTTTGAGATCGCCTCAAAAGACTTGGCTATGACCCTCCTTCACCCTCCACCCTTTTTGCGTGGGCTGCTTATTTTTCTCTTCCCAAGTGGCAGAACGGGTTGTGTTAGAGACGGTGATGGCTGAGAGGCTTGTGGCTGAGCGAGCTACGTCTGAGAGGGTTGTGATACATCCTGCATAGCAATATTTATTTATTAAGTTCATAATAAATTAATAAACAAAATTAGTAAATTAATTTTTACACGGTGTTCAGGATAGATTGACACCTGTGTCACAGTCCGCTTTCATGGTGATCTTCATAGTTGTGGCTGAGTCTCACCTTCAGCTTCAGTGTCTCACTGCGTCTCACTACTCTTCCTCTTTCCCTTGGGCTGTCCAATTGCTTTCGTAGAACTCCCAGGTTGAGCAACAAATGTGGCAGAAGGCCCTGGCTACTCATCACCACCTTGTAGAGTAAATCAATGGATATATATAAATGCAGATTCAATGTATATAAATGTGAAATCATTTTAATATAAGTGCACATCATTAGATTAGGTTGCCATGTCATCTCACTTGTAGTACACCCTTTTTCTTGGATGGCTTTTTCGGATATATCCTTCGGCTGGGATTTTCCGATTTTTTGCAGGACTGTGCAGTGTGACCCACTACTAAGCATTTACCGCACCGGATAGGGAGCCCCTTCCTTGTCACATGATATTCATCGTGTGGCTGGTCATCTGCTCTAACCCAAGCCTTCTTAGGCCTTCCAGGCATTGCCCTCCATAGTGGCTGTTGAAGTGGGCTGAATTCTTATTGCGGCCAAAATCAGCAACCAGCATTGCATGTATTACATGAGAGTATGCTCTCAAGTATGCTGCCTTGCGGTAGCAATCATCTACGAAGTCCTCCTGTAGAAGTCTTTATGCAAAGATGGCAGCACATGCATGCGTACAAGGAATCCCAGTGAGTTTCCATCGTCCACACGAGCAGATTCTCTGACCAATGTTCATTAACTTCCGATCACCATCGGCAGTGTCAACTTCATATGTCGTTCCATCGCTTCATAGGCACAAGCAATTGACAGCCATGCTCTTATTCCTTTCGAGCTTATTACGAATGTGAGGGCATATGTCCCAAGTGACAGTTGAAATCCTTGTTGTTTGTGTTTAAAACGATTCATCAACATTCTTCTAATCACTTCTAGCATTGTCAATAATGGTTTGTCTCGTACCTCTTTGATCCACAAATTGAATGTCTCCCAATATTGCTAAGAAGGATGTCACACTTACTCGATCGCCTGAAAACATGCTTCGACCATCCTTTTGGATCCACAGTTGCTAAATATTCATAAACCCCCTCACTAACCCCCTTCAAAACCTCCATGTTCTGCTTGAAACTTACCTCGGTACAAGATCGAGCTGCCCTCCACAATGCATCTTTATTTGGTTTGCCTCGAAACCCTTTCGACTTGACATTTTCATGTGAGTGTCTAACACAATGTCTTTGCTCTTCATTCAGGACCAAAGCCTCCAGTGACTCCCGCAGACCTTGTTAAAAATAGAACACTTAAATCAATAAACAACAAATATTGTATCAAACATTTCATCGAACATGTTGTGAGAGTTTAAGTGTTACCTTTTGCCAGTCCGACATCCATGTCCACGCACACTCATCCCCAATATCTTCCATCAAAATCTCAATAAACCACGTCCATGACGACTGACGTTCCACCTTATAAACAGCAAATGCAAGTGGATACATGTCGTTGTTTGCGTATTTTCCCACTGCACATAACAGCTGTCCGCTGAAGGGTCCCTTTAGATGGAAACCATCCAACATGATAACAGGTCTATATCCAGCCAAGAAGCCTCGTTTTCAGGTGTCAAGGTGCACATACATATGCTGAAAATGCTGACCTTCTTTGTGGACTTTCACACAAGTCCTAGGATTCCACTAAGTTAAGGCCTCGTAGTAGTCGTACACATACTTGTAATGATCAGCGTGTTTCCCGTAGATAATCTCCAATGCTAACTTCTTTGCTCGATAACGTGATTCTTCAAAACACAAACGTGAAACTCCCTCCGTATATGCCCGACCAAAGCTGTAGGTGGGATATTAGGATTATCCCGTATCTGTCAACGGACAGCTTTGCTGTCATATTTACTCACTTATTCTACTACTTTGCTCTCATATTTACTCACTTATTCTACAGCTGTATATAGCAACAAATACTTGTTTTCTTTCCTAGTTTAGCTCATACGTGTTTTCTATAACGTTTCAACTTGATTTCTTTCCTTTGTAAATTGATAACGTACCTTATATAGCTTGATTCAAATCTCTATATAATGAGAAGGATACAGACAACCAATTCATTCGGTCAATTTTTCCTCAATTATTGTCATGGTATCAGAGCCAGTACTCTAATCTGTCTTTCTCGTTCTTCTTTGTGGGTTTCGTTTCTGTCGATTTTTTTAACAGCACCTATCTTCCTTTTTTTTGAACCCATAGCTCTTCTAGTTCTTCTTTTCCTCCTTTCGACCATCTCTGTGGTATTTCCGACACTGGGTATTGGTGTTTTGTGGCTCTCAGCAATTGTTGTGATGATTTCGGTGGCTTTTGTGGAGTTTTCGATTTGCTTCATCTTTCTTGTTTTTGGGCTGTTTGTTTGCTCTTTGGAAGTTTGGATTTCGGTGGTATATTTCGGAGCTGTTATTCTCTCCTTGTTTGATATTTTGGCTTTCGGTGGAGCTGTTTCTTGGTATTTGTTTTTTTTTTGCATTGTTGGGCTGCTGGGCTGCTGTTTCTTTTCTTAGTTGAATCGACCGTTACTATAGTTGGGCTACTTGGGCTGTTATTACTGGGTTTAAGCTGATTGGGTGCTGTTTGGACTCTTTCGCTTGCTGGCATTAGGTTCGACAACATTTTCACGTTGCTATCATTGGGTTTTAGCTTGGCAGTATATTTTTGACGCGTTTATTTACAACTCTATTTTACATTCTCTTATCATGGATTCTGCTCCTGCTTGTGTAAAATTTTATGGTACAAATTACGATACTTGGACATTTCACTTTGAACTTTTCCTACAAGGAAAAGATCTCTGGTGTCATATTGACGGCACAACTCCCGCTCCTTCTTCCGCTTCGAAAAAAATATAAGGATGTTGCTGCTCCAGTTTCCTAGGTTGTTCTGGATGCTAGGATTATGTCCTGGCTTCTTAGCTCCATTGAGCCGCACCTTGTTCCCAATTTACGTCCTCATCGTTCCGCCCAATCCATGTGGACTTATTTGAAGAAAGTTTATTATCAAGATAATGATGCTCGTCGTTTTCACTTGGAGCATGCCATTGCCCAATTTCATCATGGCAATCTCTCCATTCAGGATTACTACTCGGCATTTCTCACTCTTTGGACTGACTATTCTGCCCTTGTTATGATGAATGTTTCATCTGATGCTATTTTAGCTATTCAGGCTATCCATGAGACGAGTCGTCGTGATCAGTTTCTTATGAAGTTGCACCCAGAATATGAATCTATTAGATCTTCTTTGCGAACCGCTCTCTGGTTCCATCTCTTGATGTTTGTTTCAGCGAACTCAAGCAGTTTTGGACTCTCCTCATGACTGCTCCGATTCAACTATTGTTGCTTATGCTACCCAAGGCCGGGGGACTTCTATGGCTTCCGAGCAATGTTTTTCTTGCAAGGGATATGGTCATATTGCCGCCAATTGTGCTAAGAAGTTTTGTTCCTATTGCAAGAAAAAGGGTCATATTATTAAAGAATGTCGCATCCGTCCTCAGAATCGCCAATCCCATGCTCTTCAAACCTTTGTTACTCCACCTCCAGTATCTCCTTCTCCAGCCTTTGGTGCCTCTCCAGGTGATTTCCCTCCTTCGCTAACACTTGCAATGGTGCAGCAGATGATCGTGTCTGCGTTGTTAACATTGGGTCTTCAAGGTAACCATTCTGTTTCTTCTAACCTGTGGTATATAGACTCTGGAGCTTCTAATCACATGACTCCCAACCCCACGGCTCTTGGACATATAAGACCCTATGCTGGCACTTCATTTATTCAAACGGCCAATGGCAGCTCCTTGCCAATTACTATTGTTGGTGATGCTTCTATTAAGATCATTGATGTATTTCTTGCTCCTAAGCTTTCTACAAATCTCATTTCAGTTGGCCAATTAGTAGATAGCAACTGTGCTGTTAACTTTTATGGTACTAGTTGTGTTGTACAGGATCAGGCAACGGGGACGCTGATCATGAAGGGGCCTAAGTGGGGCGTCTCTTTCCACTATATTTGCATGTTCCCGCACCCTCTTCAGTTTCTCCAACTTTGTCTCTTTCTTGTAATACAGTTGATGATTTGAGTATGATATGGCACCGTTGTTTAGGTCACCCAATACTCAGATATTATCTCAAGTATTAAACTCTGGTTTATTAGGCAATAAAGCATGAAGTTCTACTTCTTTTGATTGTACCTATTGCAAGCTTGGTAAAAGTAAAACTCTTCCCTTTCCTCTGCATGCTAGTAGAGCTTCTCACTGCTTTGATATTATTCATAGTGATGTTTGGGGTCCATCTCCTATTACATCTCATGAAAAATATAAGTATTATGTGACATTTATTGATGATTATAGCCATTTCACTTGGGTCTATTTTCTTCTCTCAAAATCTGAAGTTTTTCGTACTTTCACTATATTCATTGCACATCTTGCAACCCAATATTCTGCCTCTATAAAGATTTTATGTATCGATTCCGGTGGTGAATATTTGTCTAATGAATTCCGTGAGTTATTGGATTCAAAAGGCATTGTTCACCAACGTTCGTGCTCGGGTACTCCGCAACAAAATGGGGTCGCCGAATGGAAAAATCGTCATCTTCTAAATGTGGTATGTACTATTTTGCTTGAGTCTTTTGTTCCTTCCACGTTCTGGGTCGAGGCTATAAAACTGCAACCCTTTTGATTAATCGGTTACCATCCTCTGTCTTAAATATGGAATCTCCCTATCCTAGTCACGGTAATTTACGTACTTTTGGTTGTGTATGTTTTGTTCATTTACCTCCTCATGAACGCCATAAGTTATCTGCTCAATCTGTTCGTTGTGATTTTTGGAGTATAATGTGGGTCAAAAAGGTTTTGTGTGCTATGATCATACTTTACATCGTCTTCGTGTCTCTGGAAATGTGATTTTTTTTTTCGGGAATCAACATTTCTTTCTGTGCTCCTCTCTGCCCTCTTCTCCTGTGGGTTTCTTTCCTCCTTTCGAGGAGCCTCCCTTGACTACATGTCACGCCCCGAATGCAGTCCGCAGGGGACCATGACAGCAGCGAGCAACCCCAGAGGTTAGCTCTAGCGTACATCCTTAAACATACAGCGGAAAGAACATAGGATCGAGAAAGAGACGGGCCAAAAAATAACAATATAACTTCATAAAGGTCCTCAATTAAGCATAGTATCTTCAATTACACAATACATGAATAACACATAAACAGGTGACAGATCACATCGATCAGGTCACAACAACAAAACACATAAGCATCTTTCTTCTAGGTCAGATAGTCCTCCTGACTTCCTTCACCCGAGGCATCTGGAATGACACATTTTAAAAACGTGAGTCAAAAAGACTCGGTAAGGGATAAACATAACTTGAAAACATGATATTAAAACTTGAACTTGAATGTCATGAGAGATCGTAAATCTTGATGCACATGCATGTCTCATGGTTATGCATATGCTCTTGACCGTAAAACTTGTTCTTATTCTTGAAAATTGGCTCATGGCCCTTGAAAAGTAATTCCTTCTTTACTTGTGGGCTACTTACGCTCCATTTAACCCCTGAAGTCAGGGTTTTGCGTTCCCATCGGAACTGTCTCCCTTACCCTTGAGGACATTTCATTTGGTCGAACTAGCCCTTGAAGTGGCCCCAGGCCTGGTGGCTAGATATGACCCTTGGAGGCCCACATCTTCTCATTGTCCTTCAGTGTGGTTGCACAGCCTCTTAGGATTCACCCAACCTTCTCACATTCGTCCCTCGGTATGGGAGTCCATCTTGATGGTGCGGTACCGACCAGAGCCCTTAACCGACTTGACTTATCATAAAGCTTCTCATATGTCATTGCATAAAAGTCTCTTTAGAAAATCATGCAATGCTTGTGTCATGTCATGCTTACTCATGTAAAGCTATTTATACTTACAATCCACTTACTTCCACTTACCTTGGTCTCCTTGATCATTGCATAAAAGTCTCCTTGATTATGATACAATTACTACACTTAGATGTTTAGGAATTCAATTTCATAGGCATACAAAAGAAATACTTGAAATTATTAGGTTTTTCAAAAGTACATATCTTGAGAGTACTATTTTGTTTACAAAAGATTATTTAACTAGCTTTCGTAAAACAAATGAAGAAGTACAATTAAACATAGCATCAACATCTCCGATATGATTGTTAAAGGGATCACTATACGATACTCAATCAACTAGGTACACTTGTACTTCCCCAAACATCAATGATTTTCAACCAATTCTTGGAATCCTCGCCATCCTAACCTCAATGACTCCATAACTAAGATTAATCAACTATCCTTAATGCTAGAGCTCACAGAACTACAATTGAAACTCCAAATTCGACACATATGAGATTTAACAAGCCCGCTGGAGCGCCTGTCGAGCACTGGTCGAGCGCCAACACACTGTCCAACTTCCATCAACCCTTGCTCGAGCGGCGGTCAAGCGCAAACTCTCTGTGTGAAACTTTCCCAAGGGCTGCTCGAGCACCTGTCGAGCGTTGGTCAGACGGCAAGACACTGCCCACCATATTTCCTTAAGGCCGCTCGAGCACCTGGCGCACGCTAGTCGAGAGCGATGATACCTAAAAACAGAGTGCTAAAATCTCCTATTCCAACAACCTAAACATGATCCCTAGGTTGATTCTACTGACCAAAGACCATTCCACACAGCTTAATACATGTCTAAACGAATCTTCATATACATACCAACCCGAGGCACCCTCTTAACATAAGATGTTTAGGGTTTCTAATTCCAAACCGCTCAATCCTTAACTAGATTTCCATATCAAAGCCTCTTAGCCAACAACCATCTCATGCATGCAAAACTAGAAGAATATGACCAAACCCACACAATATACCAACATGCATGATAATTCCTCAAGCCGAAATTTACTCAATCCTCCAATTAATCCATTCCTCCAAACCACAATAATCTCAACAGACCCAACCTGATCAGATCTACTCATGCATGTATTTACAAGACAAAAGAGCACACGACACACGGCCAAAAATAGCAAGTCCAACCAAAAGACCAACTCTACTTACCTTGGTGCTGAACACAAGCTTGATTAGAGAAGAGAGCACCTAGCATAAAAGTATCTAAGGTCAGAAACTATGACGGAAAATAACTAAAACAGCACATGCAAATCAAAATCTACCTCTACCTCCAACTAAAGCACTCGACTTTCACCAAAAACTTCACTACCCTTCAGCTTTTGATTCCTCCCACTAGAATGGCTTCAAGGGCTGAGATAGGTGTTTAATATGTGCTGAGATGAAGGTTTGAAGTGAGGGAAAAGAGATGAGCAGCTGCTGGAAATGCTTGAAGAAAGAACAAGGACAAAGCTTAAAGCTTGAAGTGGTTCGGCCAAAGAGAGAGCTGAGCAAAGGGAGGTATTCAGTCACAAGAGAAATGAAAGCTTGAAATGAGGAAGTGAAGTGAAGTTGATGTTTATGCGTGAAGGACAAGGATGAGTAAGGAGTGAACTTGGTCCAATTTTTGGCAAAAAGGAAAAAAGGAAACTTTGTTTGTAACGCCCAACTCCATTGGCTACCATGGGCGGTTGACAAGGTCTCTTGTCTTATCCTCTTCAAGCCACTTAATTGCTTTGTCTCTTCACAAAAGCCTTCACGTGAATCATCTATAGCTATTTCAAACTACTCCTTGCCTTTCACGAATCCTCTCTTGCAATTCATCTTCTCATCTTTCATTTCACTTATCACATAAGTACTTTAACTTATCACAATATATATATAAACATAAGCTTATCACCAACAACTTATCAACTTATCTATATCAACACCATAACTTATCTCTATGATAAACATTCTAACCTATCTCTTTGATAATCACAAGTGCTTATCTCCCTAATAAACTCTCTAGCTTATCACTTATCTTCTCTAATGATGCTTAAGCCTACATAATCAAAGACACATAATAATTTATATACTCAACATAATTTCATAACCATAAATCATTATATCATGATTTTCTACTTTGAGATTTTTGGCAATGAGAAATAAAATTTCTTTTCATATATCTAACTTCATGAATTATGGAGTATAAATAAAAGCAATGGAAAAATAAATTCATAAGAGAAATCTTCTTTGAATAAATTCAGCTCATAGGAAAATAATAATAGACTTGTATAAGCTTTCACAATGATAAAGAAAGTATCTAGAGGAAATCTGAAATGAAATTTCATAAGAAAATTAATGTACCATAAACATTAAACTTAGGTCATACATTGGCCAAAAATATGGCCCCCCTGAGTTAATTCAAACAAATACATAGGAAAATAACAAAAGCATAGTTCGGGGGCTGGTATGTCCCCACCATACCTTCTTGCCAATAGGGTGAATGAGGCCGGTTGACCTCATCACACCATCTCTACCGGTCTCACGTGGTTCATGAGTCGGAGCGACATTGCTACTTAACGGTCTTGCCAAACCATGGGATCTATGGTTGACCCTGAACAAACTGCGGTACTCACGTGCCGTCATCCTTCTCTGAGAAGGAGTGGCCGACTGCTGGGAACATGGGGGTCGGCTACTCGGTGGCATCTGACATCACAATACAGTAGTCAGTCATATACATGAGCAAAATACATCAATGTTTATCACATTGAAACATATTCTTTCTACAATAGGAAGTCAATCATAAGCAAACAGTGCACAAATCACACGACAAATTTCATTCAAAATAAGGAAGTAGATACTTTAAATTTCATTCTCCCCTCAACTGAGGGTACTTTTCATACATCTCGCTCTCCAATTCCCATGATGCCTCCTCTACTCCATGGTTTCTCCATAGAACCTGTTTGTATCCTTATCATTTTTATCTTGTCCTAGTTCACATGTGTGCAAGCTTCGCAGGTCTCTTTATGGTCTTAAACAAGCTCCGCGGGTCTGGTTTGATAAGTTTCGGAGTACTTTGTTACAATTCTCCTTCCAGTAGAGCAAGCATGACTCCTCTTTATTTTTGCTGAAAACAGACATGGGTGTTGTCATTCTTCTTGTTTATGTTGATGACATTGTTATCACTGGTTCAGATTCTACTTTACTTGGCCAGCTCAAGTTTCATCTCTCCGAGTCCTTTCACATGAAAGATCTTGGCTCTCTCACATATTTCCTTGGTCTTGAGGTCCGCCATTGTTCTTCTAGTATTTCTCTCAATCAACACAAGTATGCTTCTGATCTGGTGGCCCTTGCTAGTCTTGGATCCACTTCCACGGTTGACACTCCCATGGAGTTGAATGTCAAACTTCGCAAGGAGGAGGGTGACTTACTTGCTGACCCTAGTTTATATCGCAAGCTAGTAGGTAGTCTTATCTTCCTAACTATTACTCAACCGGACATCTCCTTTGCTATCCATCAAGTCAGTCAGTTTCTCTAGACCCCTCGTCACCTTCACATGGCTGTTGTTGATCGCATCTTATGTTCAGGGTACTTCTGCTCGTGGCTTATTCTTTCCTGCCAACACTTCCTCTTCTCTTACGGCTTATAGTGATGCTGACTGGGCTGGTTGTGCCGATACTCGTCGTTCTATCACTAGTTGGTGTGTCTTCTTGGGTAATGCCTTGATCTCTTGGAAAAGTAAAAAGCAAAACTGGGTATCGAAGTCGTCTACGGAGTATCGTGCCATGTCTCTTACTTGCTCTTAATTATCTGGCTCCGTGGATTACTTGCTGAATTGAACTTCCCTCAGATTGAACCTATCCCCCTTTATGCCGACAATACCAGTGCCATTCAAATCACGACCAATCCTGTGTATCATGAGCGTACGAAGCATATTGAAGTTGATTGTCATTCTATTCGTGAAGACTTTGAAGATGGAATCATCACCCTTCCACATGTTGCTACAAAGTTACATGTTGTTGACATCTTTACCAAGCCTCTTACTCGTCACCGCCAATGCTTCTTGAATAACAAATTGATGTTGGTTGACCAAACCCACATATGAGTGCAAAATCACACCAAATTTTTTTCTTTTCCGTAAGTAAACTTACTTTGAAACATCAAGCTAGGCGACCCAGTTGCTTAATTCAAGAAAAAAAGTTCTCAATTTAAACGAAGTTTTAAATAAATGACCTGTTAGTGGTAAAGCCTGTGAGATTCATCCTCTCTCCCAACCTTGCAGGCTTCTCCGGTAGGGTCAGGGCCGACTCAAGGGTAAGGTAACTTAGGCAGTTGCCTAAGGCTTGACATAAAAGGAAAGTAATAAAAAAAGGAAGAAAAATTGTTTCTTTTCATGTGAAGTGTGATGTGCAATTGTGGGTGTAAAGAAAAGGGAAAATAATAAATAATACAAAAAAACTAAGAAGAAGAAGAAGAAGTTGACAGGAAAGGAAAGCAATAAAAAAGTAAGAAAAACATGTTGCTTTTGACGTAGTGCAGACTTAGGTGTAAAGGAAAGGAAAGCAATAAATGTTAAATGAATGAACTCTGAAGGTTGATGTAAAATTTTGAAACAAAGCAAAAGTCGAACACAACCGTGTTTTACACGCATGACAGAAGAAAAATTTAGTCGTCCTCACAATAGAATGGTTAAAGAAAATTTACAAATTAGTTTTGTTATCACAATTTGAGAACAATGCCTATTTGTGTATAAAATGGAAGCAGCTGCAAAACAGCAACGGTGAGAAAAACAACTATGTTAGATTTTTTTCTTAAATATGTAATGGTAAATTAATCTCAAATCTTCTATTTAATCTTAAAATTATACATGATACTCTATCTCCTCAGTTCTCTCTCAAAATATTTTTCTCTTCCTCTCTTCCTTCTTTTGCTTTATCTCTCTTTGCAAAACTAATCCAATTTATTTTAGCCAATGACATATTAGATATACTTGATTTTAGCTGAATGTTGTTCTAAGTTCATGTTCAACCACATATAATCTTGGTGTCAAGTTCTATTATTCTAGCCTTTATACTCTTGTATTTTAATTTGAATATTTACTTTTTGTAATAGCATTTATTTTATTGGCTGGCGTTCTTTGTTTATATATACACTATGTTTAATATAAAATACGAATGTTGTTATGAAAAACTTAAGAAAAATAGAAAATTTAATCCAATCTCAAAAAAAAGCTCTTGATAAATTTATTGTCAATGATAAAATAATATAACATTAAGTTTGTTAGCCCAAGGTTGTTCCTTGAACAATCCATTTTGATTTTGATGACAACAAAAAAATAGTTGTTTTGAAGGATTTTAAAACTCATTTCATCAATCCACAAATTCTAACTTGGTTTTCAAAAGGATTGAGGTTATCTCTCTATAAAAAGTTATAAATTTGTATGAACACCAATGCATAAGCTAAAAAGGTTACATTATTCATTGTAGGTGTTTGTAGATGAATTGGGATGGAAACAACACCTTCAAGTTACTGTAAAACCTCTCTAGCATTGATGGTGTCGGGAAATTGAAAAATAGTGTTGACACATCGCATTGTCATCCGAGTGCAGTGTTTGACACTGTCGAGACATTGAAGGAGGTGTCGACACATTGCACTAGCACCCGAGAGCAAATCCATACCAATTTTATGGTGTCGACACGTGCCGACTATGTGTCGACACATATTACGATTATGCAGATTCACTAGAACGCCGCCAACACATCATTTTGATTTAAAATGGCTTAAGCACCCCACCAACGGTACAATAAAGTCGCTTAAAGACCTTTCAAGTCTAAAGGACTATAAATAGAACAAGATGGAGAGATAAAGATAAGAACTTGCACATCATTTATGACCTAGCATCCTTAGAGAGAGAAAGAGTTTTGATGAAGAGATAATAACCTAGATCTCAAGAAAAATAGTGCTATACCTACCAAGACAAATGCATTCTTACTCGAATCTTATCTTCTCACTCATCATTGTGCCTAATTACACTTGTTTATTTGGCTTAGAGAATCTTTCTTTATTATATCCTTATACCCATATTTTACAAAACATTTGAGTGTTGTGTGACACTTGGTCCAAAGAAGGCAACAGCTACGGGGAAAGCTCAAAGAAGTCAACAACTATGGGGTGAACATAAGCAAGTCTTGGACGAACCACCTAAAAATGCCGGTGTCATCTTTCTATCCCTTACTCTCCTTTATTTGCATTATATCTGCATTTTGTGGTATGTTATTTTATCTTGGCTTTTCTTTTAAAAAGCTTTAAATTTTATTAAAACCTAATTCACCCCCTTTTGGGTTGTCACCTAGACTTATAAAGTTCAATTGAAGAATTGATAATTGAACAACAATGTGATTTACATACAATTAGGAGAGAATATTGAACCACTCCCACAACATAATATTGAAAATCAACTTTTTAACGATTCGCAAGATTATAGTTCGGTAATTCTTGATGAAGAACCCGAAGAAAAATTAGAAACCAATGTAAAAAATACTAAAATTATAGATCTCAACCATTTGAGTACAATATCTATAGATATTTAAGATCCAAGTCAATGGAAAACTATGGATACAAAATTTAGAGGTCTATTAGTAGAGAGAGTTTCAATTAGAATTGATTATATAAATTTTCCTAAAGATAAGAATGATAGACACTTATCTACTACATTTTATATGCAAAAGTTATCAAATGGAGAAAAACATGATTGAAAATGGCTAGTATATTCAAAAAATATCGATAAAGTTTATCGTTTTTGTTGCAATCTATTTAACTCAAAACCTAGCACAAGCCAATTGGTTAATGAAGGAATTAGAGATTGGGAGAATCTTAGTGTTAAACTTAAAAGTCATGAAACAAGCCATGAACATATCACCAATATGAATAATTGGATTAACTTAGAAATGAGATTGGTTAAAAATAAAACAATTGATAAAAATCTTCATGAACATAGTAACAAAGAGAGAAATTATTGACAAAAGTATTATTAAGAATTATTGTTGTTGTAAAAACTCTGGCTAACAATAACCTAGCATTTCACAGAAAAAACAAAAAGATCTACCAAGATAATAATGGGTGTTTTTTAAGCCTACTTGAAATGATAGAAAAATTTGATTCAATTATGCATGAACATGTTCGATGAGTACAACATGGTAAAATACAGGACATAACATACAAAATGAATTGATATAAATATTAGCATATGAAATTAAAAATACTATTATAAACAAAATTAAAGAAGTAAATATTTTTCGGTTATACTTGATTGCACTCCTGACATAAGCCACCACGAACACATGACTACAATGTATAGATACTTCAATATGTCCAGTTAAAATAGAAGATTTTTTTAGAATTTTTAGAAGTAGATGACACCTCTGGTAATGGTCTTTTTAATGAACTTCTAAATGCCATAAAAAAACATGGACTAGATGTTAATAACATAAGAGGACAAGGATATGATAATGGATCAAATATGAAAGGAAAACATCAAGGTGTACAAAATAGATTATTATATATAAATCCTAGAGCATTTTATACACCTTGTCGTTGTCATAATTTGAATCTAGTATTATGTCTTATGGCAAACTCATCTCTCAAAGCTATATCTTTTTTTGGAGTGATACAACGTATTTATTCTTTATTTTCTTCTTCTACAAAACGGTGGAAAATTTTACAAGATAATAAATCTACATTGACATTGAAATCATTGTCACAAACACGTCACAAACACGTTGGGAAAATCACATTGAAAGTGTAAAAGCAATAAAATATCAAGCTCCAAAAATAAGACATGTTTTAATTCAATTATAAAAAACAAGTGAAGATCCTAAGACAAAGAGTGAAGCCACATAATTAGCTACATATGAGATTGAAAATTTTGAGTTCTTATTAGGCATTAATATTTGGTATGATATTTTGTTTTTTGTTAATTCAGTGAGTAAGATCTTACAAAAGATATGCATATCGATGTTGCCATAGATCAATTAAAATGACTTATTTCTTATTTAAAAATTATAGGGAAACTAAATTTTCATCTGCTTTAATTTCATCCAGAGAGGTTGCAGTTGAAATGAAAATTGAACCTATATTTCGTGAAAAATGAATAATACGTAGAAAAAAATAATTCAAAGAAAATGTTAATGATGAAACAATAAAAACAATTGAAGAAAGTTTTAGAATTGATTATTTCATATACAAGGTAGATCAAACTATTTTTTCAATTAAAAATAGATTTGAACAAATTAACAATATATGAAAATATTTTTGGTTTCTTATTTACCATTAACAAATTCAAATATTTAGAGAATGCTGATTTAAAACAAATATTAATCTTGAAAGCTTTTTAAAAGATGGTGAAGTTTTTGATGTAGATGGTTTAGATTTATTTTCAGAATTTAAAGTATTAAAAGAAGTTTTGCAACCTAAAATCAATACCTCAATTGAAATAATAAATTATATAAACAAATTAGATTATTTTCAAATGCTTCATTACTTATAGAATACTCTTAACAATATAGTAGCAGTTGCTTCTGGAGGAAGAAATTTTTCAAAACTTAAATTAATAAAATCTTATTTACAGTAGACAATGTCACAAGAAAGCCTACATGGATTAGTCATTCTATCAATTGAAAGTACCATATTAACAAATCTTGAATATAAAAGTTTGATTAATAATTTTGCATCTCAAAAAGTTAAAAAATTATTTTTAAATATTTTTTATTAATCTATTATTTTTAAAAATTATATAAAAATGCCTAATTTTTAACATGGCCATGGGCCTCATTTCTTGGTAGTTTTCCTAGTCTATAGGCGTAGATAGCAATCACCTCTTCCCTGGTCTTTCATGGGTCTGCTTTGGACTGGTATCTCGCGGCTTTCGTTTTAGGCCCATGAAAATATCCTCCGTTTAGCAAGTTACGTTGAGCAGGAGATGGGCCTTGAAAAAAATTTCATATGTTATACATTATTTTGAGCACTATTTTTATTTTATTTTTTTTATAAAAATTAGAACTGGAATTTTCGACGAAATTTTCGATTCTAAAAATTGAAAAAAAAATGACTTCGGGTTTCGGTTCCAGTATATGCCGGAATCGGAAGTAAAGCCGGAAATTCTGATACTTTTCGGAATTTTTTTCACCTTTAATTTTGGAATACCCTTTTAGGAATAACCAACAGTTTGATATAGACTATTTCAAACCATCATGTCACTACAAGAAAAAAGACTTTGGGTGTGAAAAAAAATTGTCCCCAAAGTGCTAATTTCGTCAGTTAATGTTTTGGGTGACAAAACCGTGTTGTTTCCCGGTTTGTGACCTAAAACACGTCAGTCAAGATTGTAGCTGACGATTTTGGTGTTCTGTTGCTTGAAACAGTTCAGACGGTTTACAATACCGTCTGAACGGTTTTGTGCAATATTGATGAAATTGAAAATCGTCATACCAAATACATTCCATTTATTCGCATGAGCTGTGCAAGCGTACTCTCTATACGTTCGCATAGCTCATGCAAATGGTTGGTCCAATGTGATGAAATACATTTTATCGTGGACAATCCATGCACACGGTCATACAACATCGTCAGCATGGTAATATATTGTCGTCCAGAATCTTACATAAAGACGTCTACACTATTGTTTCATTATGACGAAATAGTTTTTGTCGGTGTCAAAAACCGTTCGAACCCTTACGTAGATGGCTCGGACGCTTTTTCTGTTGCACACGTTGGAACGTGTTTCATTACCGTGCGAATGGTTTCTTATTAAAAGACCATGTGCATGCGAGAATAACTGTGGGGCCGGACGATATTGCTAAGGGTTCAGACGGATAGTTATGCGTGTGCACGTTATGATTGCACAAGAACCGTTCAGACGTCTTTTGTTTCTGTTCGAACCGTTTTCTACGTATTTGAATTAATTTAATTAAAATTTTAAAAATAATTTGCAAATAATATAAATAGAAAGATATTCAATACTAGTAATATAATAAAATATCTACAAATATGCAATCGTCATTAAAAGTAAATAAAATACATAATTGATAAGTACTGAAAAAGTAGTAAAAATATATAAATCTATCCAAATTTTCGTTTGGGTGTCGTATGAGTTTGCAACTATCTGATCTGCTCCATCAGCTGCTCACACATCTACTCTGCCATTAGTTGCATCCTCCATTCTTGTTGTTCCCCTAGGTTCCTTTGTTGTTCCTGCATCATCTTCTAATGCTCTTCATCTTTTTTTCGTTGCTGCTCCGCCATCATCTGTATCAACTCTTCGTCTTTCTTCTGTTCCCGATCCTCTATCATCTGCATATGCTCTCGCATCGTCTGCTCCATATCTGACCGCTAGACCAGAAGCACTTCACTCCGGGACAAATCAACAGATGAAGTTGATGAAGATAATCCAACATACCGTATAGAACGGCTGAAACCTCACATGTAACCCGCTTTCGTCCCCAGCAACTCAGCGAAAATCTCCACTTCGACGTATGACTTTCCCTGTGACTCTTGCTGCAACTGTAACGCCTCCATTTTTTCCTACAAAATTATAAAAGAAGATACAACTAGCACATATGAAACATAATCTCATACGGATGCATCATTAAATCCAACGTTACAATTTACAAAATTTTCTCATGCATATTCTGATGTCCACATGCCATCCTTATTAGTATGCGTCTTTTTATACAGCAACGCAGGACAAATCTCATCAGATTCTGGATTTTTTGTACACCAAAAGATATAGAACATGCATATTAAAATACCTAACTTATTTAAATAATAAATAATACAAATTTAAATTTATTACTTACTAACAACATTCTCGCGCGTTGAAAGGACCTCGCTCCTGATGTGTGTAAAATCTTCAGCTTAGGTCAATTCCCTTTGTAGATTACACTCCTCCTTTGCATTGTACATTTACAGCTGTTACCACAATTAATAATGAAATAAAATAAACGTTCAAGACGGAATAAAAATGTTTAACATGGAATTGAACACAGAGTAATGCTGGAACATTCTTTTTTTGTGCGTCATGTACGTTGTGTTCATCGTAGACGTCACAGTGATGCAATGCTCAACTCAGTCATAATCTAGTTGGAACATTCCAAATGCATGCATTACTTGTAGAATACTCTTAACAATATCAATAACAGTTGCTTCTAGAGGAAGAAGTTTTTAAAAGCTTAAATTAATAAAATCTTATTTACGGTAGACAATGTCACAAGAAAGCCTAAATGGATTAGTCATTCTATCAATTGAAAGTATCATATTAACAAATCTTGAATATAAAAGTTTGATTAATAATTTGGCAACTCAAAAAGTTAAAAATATATATTTTTAAATATTTTTTATTAACCTATTATTTTTGAAATTTATATAAAAATGCCTAATTTTTAACATGGCCTTAGGCCTCATTTTTTTTTGGTAGTTTTCCTAATCTATAGGCGTAGAAAGCAGTCACCTCTTTCCTGGACTTTCATGGGTCTGCTTTGGACTGGTATCTCGCGGCTTTCGTTTTAGGCCCATGAAAATATCCTCCGTTCAGCGAGTTACGTTGAGCATGAGATGGGCCTTGGAGACCTATTATGCGTACTTTGGTAAATTTGACCCAAAACGACAAGGTGTTACGAAGGTAATTCGAACGAATAAATAGGGTCTGTTTAAGAGCACGTCGACTTTGCCCAATTTACTGTCAGAAGGGCCTTAAACAACCTACAACGAAACAAAAATAAGTTATCTCTGAAGCTTTCTTCCAGTGGTCATAAACCAAGCAAATCACTCAAAAAGTTTCAAATTCGACAAGAATGCCTCAATACAATTACAGAATATGTTAACTCCAAGTGACCTCATGAAGTTCTAAATCAATAGCATCTAAAAGGAATAGCAGTCCCAGGATTCATGCCTGTAACATACAGCCAAGCCTAGTAGATCTCATCCTCTGGAACATCAGGTGTCAAGAACTTCCTCGGATCTTTACTAATGTCCTCATAACTCAGCCTTGGTTTCACCTTCTCTGGCACAGGCATTAGAGGAATTATGATATCCCTATCAATAACCCCATCAATTATTCCATACTCAACTGCTTCTATAGGGGACATGTAACGGTCCCTATCAATATCTTTTTGAACTTGTTCGAATGAGCGACCAGTAGATTCTGAAATGATTCGTGTGACATTATTCTTATTATGCATGACTTCTCGGGCTTGAATTTCCACATCCAGTGCTTGACCACTAGCACCTCCAAGAGGTTGATGAATCATAATCCGTGTATTGGGCATCGCCAGACGCTTGCCTTTAGTGCCACCTCCAAGGATTATGGAAGCTGTGGATGCTGCAATGCCAAGTGCAACTGTGGAAATATCAGCCCTCACAAGCTTCACGACATCATAGATGGCCATCGTTGCACTGATACAATACAACAGCATAAGGAATGAGCAAGAAAAAGAAGAAAACTAAAATCGCAAGTAAACAAACTTTTCATATGAGATGGCACTAGAAGTGAAAATACCATTAAGGAACCACACTTGACGGGAAAAAAACAACCAAATACTTTATATTGTGCATTAAAATTTCAGTTGTATATACACAAGTTATTTAGAAAAGATACACTATACAGGAGGGCCACCTGCTTATGTGAGAGTTATGTTAGGGGCAGTTAGCAATCACCAAATGAACAAGTCCCAAATGGAACATGCCCTTTTCCCTAATTTTTCTCTCTTTGGTTTTCCACAACAAACTGAAAGATGAATATAGGAGGCCCTTAGATGCAGGAATGAGAAAAAGGAAAGGTAGGGAGTTGCATAAAAATGGTTGTATCTGATGCAGCGTGGTTAAAGCCACTTACCCCGAAGTCCTTGCTTTTTTTGGGGGGGGGGGGGGGGGGGGGGGGGGGGGGGGGATTATTTATTATTTTTTGTTTCTAGCAACAACCACATGTGATGCGGCATAGGACCCACAGCATGTACTTTTCCATTAGCAGGATGAAAAGGGTGACAGGGAGTATATTTGGAATTAGTGGTAGCACAAGGGGTATCAATGGCAAGATTGAAAACTGAAGGGATGCAACAGAATCGCCCTAAGCATAGGGATTGTACGGTCGAATCTTTCGAAAAAAACAAAATTCGTCAGCTTTCAAGGCTGTAGGCATGTTTTCCCCCATCTTTAGTTTTTTTTTTATTAGAGCAGTATTATTAAAAAAGAGAACTGAAATCAGTACAAAGACTACCAAAATCGAACAAAACAAACAAAAGAAGAAGCCCGGGGATGAACCTGGGGAGCCCAGGAGGTCCGGGACAAGGACGAGCCAGGGAAGCCCAGTATAGGACGAGCCTTGGATACCCGGGATAGAGCCAGGGAAGCCCTAGAGGATCGGGAGCCCTGGGTGAACACTCAAAGCATACAAATGAAGAAACTAAGAAAATCAAAATAGTCCAAAAAACGACCCCCAACGAAGCATTAGCCCAAAGGAAAAGAGAATGAAACACAGCTCCCTGCAAGCTCGCAAGCATCCTATCTGCGTCCTCGAAGCTTCTGCAATTTCACTCTCTCCAAAGGCACCACCAAATACACAGAGGAATCATCCTCAAAATAACAGTGGCAGACGGATCCACAAACTTCCGATCCCAACATAAGAGGGCATCCACCACCCGTTCAAAAATAATCCAATGAACATTCAAAGTACCAAGGACAGACATCCAAATGCCTCTTGCAACCGGGCAGTGCAATAACAAATAATTAACAGATTCTCCATCACCCTTACACATATAACATCACTCTGTGACATAAACACTCATCCTTCTGAGATTATCAATTGTCAATATCCGCCCATGAGAAGCCTCCCATACAAAGAAAGACACGCAGAGGGACTCTAGCCTTCCAAATCCCACGCCAGGGGAGGAGCCTAGGATGTCCGAGGTTACGACTGGGTTGACCTGGCTGACCGGGTTCAAGAGCGGAAGGTCGGGAATGGCATTGGGTGCCTGCTAGGCCGGCTGTATGGTCAACATATTGAATCCGCACATCAGACAAAGAGAGCTAGGAATGGGCTTAGGCGCGGGCTCCGCAAACCGTTGCTTTTGTTGTACCAGCCCAATAACCCAATCCAACTCAGCTCTTCACTGCATTAAATGTTGTCACAGGTAGCTGTCAGAATCAGCCACCAACGCAAACTGTCCAGATTGCCCAGTCGAATCATGGGTAATCGCAATATCCTGTTCAAGCTTTGCACAGCCACCAACACAAACTGACCAACCTGAAAATGACGACGAACACCCTTCCCCTCCGTCTGCTTCTCCGGTAAACCAGACTTCATATCTGCGAAAGACAAACCTTGCCAGACCGGAGCAGCCCCAGGCCTATACGCTTGTGTTTGAGCTCACCTATGACTGAAATAATTTCTTCACAAGCCAGAGCAAAGGACTGCCACCCAATGCAAGACTTCCCCTCCGGCACCATCATTGCCCCACGTCAGCGTCGCTCCCCAAATTCAGCTAGAGCAACGTATCTACCATTACTATTCGAACATAATTGGGCGAGAAACGCACGTGAGGACTCGTTGAATTTCTCCGAAAAGCCTCTGGAGTCCTTTAACAGCACCAGTTTACCAAACAGGTTCGCCAACCAGACCACCCCATATCTTCCCAAGCGAATGACACTTTGAGATTTCCTATTTTGTTCAGTTAACGTGACAATGCCATACGAACTCACAGAGAACTGGAACAATTTAGCTTTAATCACCAAGCTTCGAAAAAAATGCCATTCAAAGTTTTTAAGCAAAATCAACCTGTTAGACGAACCGGATCACTCTAGGAGACGTCGTGGACAACCCCAACATACGCCAAACATTTAGAAATCCCCCATCTTTAGTTTCTTAACATGGAAATCCACACATCTCCAAAGGTTCCAGAACCATACAGGTCCTTTGTCCAAGAACCCAACACCATATATGTATCTGTCTATCTTAACAAGCCATGTCAATCAACTTCTCTACAACTGTCAACTATTTGTGTCACAAATTCGCAATGATGAAAGCAGGGTTTATAAAAAGAGCTCGACTGCCGACTTGACTAAACTTTTTTTTTTACAAGTAAGAGAACCTTTATTAAAAGAAAAGGAAACGAAACGAAACGAAACAATACAAAGACTGTACTGAACCAAATATAACAAGCAAGCTAGGAAACTAATAAAATCACTGAAGTCTACAAAAGGGGAACCCAACACCCCATTAGCCCACAGAAACAAGGTCTGCATCAGATTTCCCTTCAAACATTCTAAGGAAAGTCCCACATCTTCAAAGCAGCATCCATTCCTTTCCCTCCAGAGGCTCCACCAAATGAATAATGGAATCACTTTCCACAACGCCAAAGGATTGTCGAACTTTTTCTTCCAACACTTCAACACCCCTCCCACCCTCTTAGGCATCACCCAAGGATAGTTAACTATACTAAGCACGTGCACCCACAACTCTCTAGCTACCAAGCAATGGAGAAGCACATGATCCATAGACTCCCCTTCATTCTTACAAAGAAAGCACCAATTGATCAGGCATAACCCCCTCCTTAAATTGTCAATGGTTAAGACCTTCCCATGAGCCGCTTCCCACACAAAGAACGACACTCGAGGCGGGACAACGACCTTCCAGATCTGCCTCCACGGAAAGACCTCGCCAGAACCCCCAACAATGAGCCCATATGAGGACTTAACAGAGAAGACCCCATTCTTAGTACCTTGCCACAACAGTTTATCTTCTTCCCCTCTCCTAAGAACCATAGAGTATAGCAGTGAGTAGAAAGCAGAAAAGTCTTCAATCTCCCAATCATTGGCGGTTCTAGCAAACTGAATATTCCACACCCCATAACCGAAATCGTCTTCCAAACAATCCGCTACCACCGCATCCTTGTGTATAGCAAGAGAAAACAAAAGGGGGAAAGCAAACTTGAAAGGCCTTTCTCCACACCATAGATCATGCCAAAACCTGACGCTAAGACCACACCCCACCACATAACAGATGTTCCCACAAAGAAGGTCCATCCGTTGCTTATTTGCTTCCACAGGCTCACACCATAGGAACTATTGATCACATGGGTTCTTCATCCTCATGAAACGCTGCCATACTTATCCTCAATAACAGCCCACCACAAACTATTCCTCTACAAGGCGAAACGCCACAACCACTTGCTCAATAAAGCTCTATTGAACAAATGGAGTCTCCTTAAACCCAGCCCTCCACAACTCAATGGAGAGCAAACCCTCTCCCATTTGACAAGATGAAACTTGTGCTCGAGTCCATCGCCCCCCATAAAAATGTCCTTTGGATCTTCTCCAATCTTTTGGCAACCCCAAAGGAATAGGAAAGAGAGACAAAAAATAGGTTGGGAGGCTAGAGAGAGTAGACTTGATCAACGTGAGTCTACCTCCCTTCGAAAGATAGCTGTGTTTCCAACCTGCCAACCTTCTTTCCATTCTCTCAATAATGTCATCCAAAATATGTTTGCTCTTAAAACGTGCCCCCAACGGTAACCCAAGATAGGTGGTAGGCAACGACGAAACTCTGCAACCCAAAATAGTAGCCAACTCCTGAACATTGCCCACATCCCCAACAGGAATAACTTCCGTCTTTGAAAGGTTAATTCTCAACCCCGACACCGCCTCAAAGCAAAGCAATAAGCATCTGAGATTGCAGAACTGACTCGCCTCCGCCCCACACAAGATTAAGGCGTCATCAGCAAAAAGGTGAGAAATACTCATGTCGCCCCCCTGCCGCCGACCCCAAACCCCACAATGGAACTCCCCTCCACCACTTTATTCATCATTCTGCTGAACACTTCCATAATGAGCACAAACAAAAAGGGCGATAGCGGATCTCCTTGACGCAAGCCCCTAGAGCCTCCGAAAAAACCTTCAGGGGAGCTATTCACCATCACCGAAAATCTAACCGTAGAAATGCAAAACTCGATCCACCTGCACCACCTATCCCCAAAACCACATCTCCTTAACAGATACAAAAGGAAATTCCAATTGACATGGTCGTAGGCTTTCTGAATATCCAATTTGCACAACATGCCCGGCACATTGGACCTCAACCTCGAGTCAATACACTCCCTAGCAATCAGCACAGGATCTAAAATTTGTCTACCTTTCACGAAAGCATTCTGGGATGGCGACATGATCTTATCCAAGACAAACTTCAGACGATTAGCTAACACCTTCGCCAAAATCTTGTAAACACCCCCCACTAGGCTTATGGGACGAAAGTCCTTCAGCTCGACCGCTCCTGGTTTCTTCGGGATAAGAACAATGAACGTAGCGTTCATACTCCTAACAAATCTTCCTTCCCTAGCAAACTCGTTGAACATGAATAGGACGTCTCCCTTAACCACCTCCCAACAAGATTGGAAGAACGCTAAGGAGAAGCCATCAGGGCCCGGCGCCTTGTCCCCATTTAAACTCCTAACCGCCCCGGTTACTTCCTCCTCATCGAAAGGCCTCTCTAACCATTCCGCATCAACCCCTGAAATTGAAGCAAACTCTAGATCCTCCAGGAGGGGTCTCCAAGAGTGAGGTTCCGTATACAAGGAGCGATAGAAACCACAATCTCCTCTGAAATCCGCCCGGGTTCCTCCACCATCTCCCTCTCTACCTCCAAGCTCGAGATAGAGTTGTTCCTTCTGTTGGAGTTAGCCACTCTATGGAAGAACTTCGTACACCGATCCCCCTCTTTGAGCCAAAGAGCCATCGACTTTTGCCTCCAGTTGGTCTCCTCCATCTCAATTATAAGATTCAGCTCCCTAGACACTTCCACTTTCCTCTCATACCCCGCCTCATCAAGACAACCTTCCTCATCCAATCGCTCCAACATAGATAAATCACCTAGCAACACCTGTTTACGAAAATTTAGATTCCCAAAGACCTCTTGATTCCACAATTTCAGATCCTTCTTCAAGGCTTTAAACTTAGAATCAAGCACAAAACTCGGCGACCCCAAGAAAACATAGGAGTTCCACCACTCCCTCACCTTATCCACAAAACCCTCCTCCTTAAGCCACATGTTCTCAAACCGGAAGGGTTTCTTTCCTCTCCCAAATCTACCACTTTCCAAGAGAATAGGGAAGTGATCAGATAACAGGCGAGATAGCCTCTTTTGGGTAACCTCAAGGTACAAGGCTTCCCAACAAGGGCTGAAAAGAAAGCGGTCTATTCTAGACCATGATTGGGGAGCTCTATTATTCGACCAAGTAAAGGATCCGCCCAACAACGGTAAGTCCACCAAGCCATTTTCTGAAATAAAATCAGAAAAATCATCATAGCACTCCCGAAGCCTCCGACTCCCAACCTCTCACTAGGAAAGCGTGTGACATTGAAATCTCCCCCAATGCATCACGGAAGGTTCCACCAAGCAAAGACACCTGATAACTCCTCCCAAAGCATCCTTCGTCTACTGTCATCGTTGAGTGCATACACCCCAGAAAAAACCCACTATACCCCATCCTCCACATTCTTAAAAATCACCTACATAGAAAAACTACCCTCACAAGAGTCCATCTCTAAAGACCTCAAATCCCACAATCAAAATCCCGCCCGAAGCTCCATCCGCCGCTAGACTACACCAGCCCACATGATGCCCCCCCCCACAAACTCCTAATGAAAGCTCTAGAAACTATCCCCACCTTAGAGTCCTGAATACATACTAAATCAGGCTTCCATTCCCGCAACAAATTTTTCACCCCACTACGTTTCTGACTATCATTCAACCCTCTAACATTCCAACTTAATATTCTAGGCTTCATAAAGATTTGATCGAAACCCTCCCTCCCTTGCGGCTCTTCCTCGACACATACTTCTTCCCATCATAATTGACTGAGGACTTCAACCGTTTCAGCTCCCTTAAGAACTTGCCTCCTAATCTGCTTGGAATCACAAGCCCACTGTTCCCCCTATCCGTCTCTAGAGCTGCAAAGAGCGCCATCAATTCGCTCTCGTAACCGTCGCATGAGAGTCCAACCATATTCTTAAAGGACGAGACCATATCCAACACCCAATCCGAAGAAGATAGATGCTTATGACAATCCTCCTTCCCCAACAAAGGAGGGCACACCGCCAAAGGTTTAGCCACAAACCCATCGACACCACTTTCTGCGCAAACTATAGCCCCTCCCTCTGCGCCCTGCTCAACAACCAAGTCATAACTCCCAAGGAAATCCGATGGCACATCGCTGGTCTTACAAGCCACCACCCGGTCATAAGGACACAAATCTTCCACTAACAGTTGGTCGGAACCATCCTGCCTAGGTATAAAAACCACCTCATCCTCACAACGATAATCAACTACAGATGCACAAACCAACCCCCTATCATCCAAACCTAAACTAGCATCCAAGTCCTCAAACAATCCATCCCTCCCCAAACTTTTACTATCCCCAACACCACCTTCGAATTGACCCACCGGAACCTGCTCCTTAACAGAGCTGATGGACCACTCAGAGGTACGAAGGGACGCACCTGTCATGGGCGGCAAAGCACCGAAAGGTTTCGAAATCTGGTCGACAATATTAGTGGGCCCAGGAAGCTCAGGCAACACCTCTAAGACCGACGCAGAGACGTGGGGAACATGAGGAGGGAGATCACCAACAATTTCCGGCATATACGACTCCGGAGAAGGCGGAAGCACTTGCGACAGAGCAATGGGTCTGTTGACGGTAAACACCGACGAGACAGAAGGAGATTTTGCAGCCACCGAAACCACCAACGGTATAGCAGGGGACACCGGTGATGAAGATTCCGGCAAGCACACATCGACATCGAACTGAGCCACATGCGGTGACAGAGGCGAAAGCTTGGAAGGATGGCCCTTATCGACAAAAGAGAATTCTCGGCCCAGCTCACCACCCACCCGATCCGATCCCCTCACAATAGGCCTCGACCCACCACAACCTTCGGAACCCAGCCCACCACTAACTAAAGCCTCCTCACCCGATAACCCTCCGAATTGAAAAGGAACGTGGACCACTTCTTTATGGGCTCCTTGAGGGGCTGTTAATTTAAACCCACACACTAAACAATTCAACTCCCTCACCGTTGGGCCACTAGAATAACACTTCTTCAAAAACTCTTCAAGCCGATCCACTGCCCTTCTCAAGCCCATCACGTGATTCCACATCTCTGCAGCATTAAATGGCACCAGCTCCCCTTCCGACAAAACAACCGCTACTTTATCTGTAGATACGTCTCTGCTATTTGACGTAACGTGAGCCACCCCAGCCGCAGGCAGCATATTTGACGTATCGTGTTCCTCTGGAAATCGAACTACGTCGTTGATGTCAGCTTTAGAGACTGCCCTCCCTCTACCACCGTTGTCCAACTCAGTTTGCACAACCTGAGCAAAGGAAAGATTCGAACGAACCACAGAGGAGCCCGAGATGTTCATACCCGGACCGCCATCACGCAAGAACGAAACAACCTCACAGAAGATACGGTTTAAAAGCTTCCACCCATAACCATCCCTGGCCTCCGGCACCATCACGACACCCACCTTCCTACGACCGCCATACTCAACTACAACAACATAACGACCACCCTTATTGGAACAACGTTGAGCCAAAAAATTGCGCCTGGATTCATTGAACTTGGAAGCGAAATCAGCAGAAGGAGAAGACGCCAACAACTTGTCAAACAGGTTTACCATCCACACAGCACCAAACTTCCCCATATGGATCGAGTTCACACATTTGTGACTCCACTCAGAAAACCGAATGTCCCCTTCTCACCAATCACGACTTGGAACTCCTTAGCTCAACACAAAAATTACGACGAAATAACGACATAATATTTGATGAACCTCTCACGTGTGCTTTGATCATGGAATTACATAGGTTGACTAAACTAAATAGTGAACAAAACAAATAACAATGACCAAACATCCATTGTTATCCTCTACCAATCTCAGTTCAAGTATTCTCATATGTTTTTTTTCCCAACTAGGAAACTTCACACAAACTCAGGATTGTTCGGCAGTTAAGAAGATTCATAGGATTTTGAAACAGCTAGAACTAGGATTTGTTGTGAAGAATGCTGAAAATATTAGGGGATTTGGAGTTTTAGATAGGGAAAGGATTGGCATCCGGTTTAGAGCCAAAGTAAAGGAAGACAGCTCAAGTTTTTGGATGGCTGTTATGGGCTATGAATAGCAAGTTGGGAACTGTAGCAGATCTGGTTGCATGGATTTGGACATTAATGAAAGTTGGCTTCTGGTAGGGTTCTATCCTACGAATTTTAGGGCTCAAAGGGTCTGGAAAGGGCTTCAAGTTGCTCAAAATTAATGGGATGAAGAAGAAAAAAGTGCATTACCTATGCACTGACATGAAGAATAACCAACATATCACGCATAGTTTTCCATGGCATCAAACCTAGTAGACAAGATTGCATCGCACAAACTTGAACACCATGTAGCTGAAGATCCTGTACAAGTTGTGTTACGTTGAAGCGAATGGTTATATCTTTTAAGTGTTAAACAAGTAAATCTAACTTCATAGAAATTAAACCTAATAATAGATGTGGCTCATCATACAAACCACAACCACAAGGTACAAATTCCAGTGATTATCATAACCATGAAAATACCCCTCGTTCCTAGATTAAATAAAGTAAAGGAACGCAAACCATCTCCTTGTTGACTATGCAGTTCTCTTTTGGTTAGAGAAAGCCCATCCTCTAGTTTTGCAGTGGAGTAGCAGAATTTCAAACTTCTGAGTTTTCATATAGAAGAAATGGGTTGAACTTGTAGCTACCTAGTCTCTTAGTTTGAGGTAGCAATGATTACAATAATGAAGTTTCATGTACAAAAAAAAAACATCTTGAGAAGTGCTCTACGCGAAATGGCCTTCTCTTGGTCCTCCTCCCTTAAACCTCAAGAACATATTCCTGAAAATAACATAAAATTTCTCTTTGAATGAAAACATCACACCAATATCTATAAGAAACTAAACCCAACCAAGATAGAACCTGGAAATCAAGAATCAGTGTCTCTCACTCTTTTTTGTTCTTTTTGGAGGGGCGGAGGGGGGAGAGGGTTGTGAAACTTTCCATTCAAGAAAAAGGGGGAACAATCCGCTTTGCAAGCCACCACTGTTATATCTGGGAATTCTGAAAATCAAATAAATAACCCCCAACTCCTAAATTCCATAAACTACAGTAGTCAGTGGCTTTTGACAAAATAGATATTGTACAACCACAATCAGTATTTGTTACACACAACTGAGAACTATTCTCGAGGAGTTCTAGACAGCAAGTTATAAGTCACAGTTCACACAGCCTCACTATGATCACTAAGCTCTGGAAAGTTACTAAAGCAAAAATGACCAATTTCTACTTGGGTTCCCCAGAACAGATTCACCTTGATCTCTAACTATGTCAACCAGTCATGATGATGGCAATAGATGCCTAAACTATATATGGTTAAACATAATGACTGAAAAAGCCAACACTAGGCACATTCAGGCTCCAGAATCGAAGTCCATGTAAATCATAGATGTATTACGGTACTTTGGTTTGTGTGGGAACGAGATATGAAAAGTATATACTTTCTAATCATGCCATTTTCAAGGGGAATCTATATAAGCCTATCTCACAACATAAAATAATCTCCAAGGCTGAAGGCTTAATAGGAGGAAGGGGGACAATGTACCTTTACTTATTAAGACCTGGAGCCTTTGCATAGGGGTCTATTGGAGCTGGCAGCCTCCGTCCAGGTAGGCCTTAAGTTCAAGCCTTTGCGATAATGGGAGAGATCAAATCTATCTTGGGTCTAAAATGTGGAAACATGCAATATTCCTACTATGTGTTATCACAAACGCAGTTGGTAGCTAACTAGCTACAAAGCAAAGGACATTTGTAAGTATTCATCAAGGGCTAATTTTGAAAAGTTAAAGTTTGACCACTACGCTATCTAAAGAACAAGAGCACCTCTAGCCCGTAGAAGTCTCTGTTAATTAACTACTAAAAATACGAGAAAAATGTGGTAAAATCCAATTTTTTTGGGCCAAAAAAAAAGAATTCAACTGGAGTTTGGGGGGCCATGGCACCCCCTAGCTCCGTCCCTAATTTCCCTGAAGTCTGACAGGCTTAATTGGCTAAGTTGAATTGAACTTTTTCATCCACTCTAACCAGACGAGCTGAGCAAATAATGCGTAATTTCCCCTTTCTACCATCTATGCCCTACAGCAACTAAGAGGACGCTGATAGAAAATAACTTTTACCTCAAAGCGCCACCAGGGGAATTAATGAAAAGACGAATATCCTTGGTGTGGTCCTGAGCATCCAACAGCAGCAACTGACTGATAATAGTGTCGGCCACGAAATCATCGATGCTGCTTCCCAAGAACACAATCCTCTCCCTGAGCAACAGCCCCATGGGATCGGCTTCGGCGCCTCTCATGGCGGTCGGCGGAGTCTGAGGAGGCCCACCCGACAGTTCAAAAGTAACCTGGGTCCGTTCTCGTTGTTGAGGTTCGAGAGCTAGGGATTTGGCATCGGTGGTGCGGAGGGAATTGTGAACAAAGATTCTTTGGCGGCCAGAGGGGGTGGAGGGTATTTGAGGGTTAAAGGTGGAGAAATAGTGGGAGGACTTGGAGCTAGAAAGGAAATGAGGGCACAGTAGGGAAAAGGATGACGAGGAGGATGAGGCTGAGAGCAAATCCATGGCGTGGTCTAAGGACTACAGTGAACCACCAAGAAGTTAGCGGAACAGAGACTGATTTAGGCAAATCAACCAATCGAGTTAGCCAGCTCGAGAGAGAGCGAGGGGTAAAAAGGATTCAGGGGAAAACATTTTGCAACCAGCCAGGGTTGTTCGACCCGTGAACCGGCACCTATGCTGGGTATGCCGGTTTTTAAATAATTGACACATGCATCTACACCGTTAAGGGCAAAAATTGAACCTTAACGGTGGCGGTTTCTGGTTATCCAATATTTATATTGGTCCATTTTTTAGCATTTTATGCACTTGGCCCAATGTATTTTTTTCTTTTTCTTTTGGTCAATTAATCACATTTCAATAAAATCTAAACTAATGAAATCCAAATTCCAAAATCAATAAAATTAAAGATCATCTTAAAAGATAAGATGAGAATTTAAAGTTCAAAGTAATAAAATCTAAAATCAATAAACTTAGAGAACATCACAACAAGATGAGGGGACAAATGGAGAGGGGGATCCGGGGTTTAAAACAAAACGATTATGTTTTGTTTTGTTTTTTTAGGCCAGAGGGGCCTACTGGGCTGGGGGAAATGGTGTTCGTGCGGGGGCCCGGGAGGGTTGGGCCGGTGGAAAATAAACGCGAAATGAGGTAGGGGCTGGGATGGGGCCAGGGGAAAACGCAAAATTGGGGAGTCCAGGAGGTCGGGAGGGGCTAGGAGGGGGCTAAATGTTATATATATATATAGCATAGGGTTTTTTGCAAAACCTTAAACTGACACCGACACCGGTGAAACCGAATATCGACAACCCCGGTTCCAGTGACACCGAAATTTTCCCGTGGTACTGAATAGCCCCCCAACTAGTTGTATGACACTTTCCACCTCATCTTCTCAATTCATGATCTTGAACCTATAAAATTTCAAAATTTGTTAATTTACACCTCACAGGCGAATTGTTGGTATGTCTGATGGTAAAGATCTCGTGTCTACGTGATTCATTCCTACTTGTAATACCCATATTACCCTCCATTATGTTTGGTAAAGCCGAAGTTTGAATTTGTGTTTTTCTCTGACTCGAAGAATTGACTTCATTTGCTCTGACGTTGAGCCCTAGTTGTAGGTGAAAGCAGGGCCAGCTCAAAGGTAAGACAACTTAGATTGTAGTCTAAGGCCACACCCTGAGCAAGGCCCCATAAAGAGGAAAAAAAATTTTGGGTTAATTACAAAATACCTCCCACTAACTATATCATTTATCTCAAAACCCCTTCCCGCCACTGAACTTGAACTTGTGGCAACTCAGCACCATAATCTTACGTGACTGTTGCAAATCTGTTTTTAACCCAATTTTCACGTTATCGTTGTACGTTTTCCATTACATGTGAGTTAGCCCTTATGCAAAGACCAAATTGCCCCCATTATTTGCATTGAAATTAAAAGACCCAGTTGTCTGAAATTGGGCTTGAATGGGTCCCACTCGAAAGGAAACAACCAATTAGACACTGCCATCTGAACAAAAAATTAGACGGTGCATTTTAGTCTTTGACCTGTCTCTGCGTGTATTTGACAACTAAAGACTTAGTCAAAATCGACAATTTCACTTGTAACTACCGAATCCGCCCTCTCCTCCTCATTCACTATCTTTGCTTTTCTAGGGTTTACAAATCAAATGCATTTACGCGTAGAGAAGAAGTGTTTGAGGTAGGCCATTTACTACTAACTCTTTAGTTTTTTTCGCCTAAATCAAATGATTTGGGGTTTATTTTGTACTCGAATGATTGCTAATGGGTGAATGTAAAGGAATGGGATAGGGCTGATGTTTATGTAGGGAGAAAAGTGATAAACAAGTGGATGCATGGAAGATGCAAGTGGAAAAATGTTGGTAGGGTCAGTCGATTGTAGTGTTGATGTTCTGTCCTGGAGTGGTCCTCATCCGTTTTTGAAATGATGGATTAAAGTAATAAACTTTTCCATTATTAAACTGATGTGCATGTGCTTCCAAATATTAAACTCATGTGCTTGTCTCCTCTATCGAGTAGTCCCTTACCACTATTGTGTTTGCATTTGGTTGTGGGTCTTCTGTCAATATCCTTGCTCTTTTGTTTTTTTCTAATCTCGTGCTCTTTTATTTGTAAGTGAATTTATATGCTTTTGTCTATCAGATAAGACTAATGTGCTTGCTTTTGTCTGTTTGCTAGTTTTTTAATCACCAGTTTCATTGTACTATTCGAGTGGTCCCTTAAAGTTTAAGTTGCCTTTTCTGTTTAAAGAATTTTAAGTTGACTTTGTGAATTGAATACATTAAGTTGTCTGTTCTATTCGAGAAGTTGATAGTTTTTTAATCACTTGTTTCATTGCATTTGTATTTTTACTTATTTTATTCTCTACATACATTAATCACCCGTTCTGATTAATAAATTAGCATAAAACCAATATTAATATGAATTTCTCTTTATGGCAAGTGTTGTTATAATGAGCAACCAAGATGTATTGTTCGAGGTAAATTGTAGGGGGAGATTTCAAAGGCAACCACACACTGAATATGTTGGAGGTTAGAAATCTTTGCACAACGAGCCATGGGATATGGACTGTCTATCCTTTTTTGAGCTAGAATCTATATGCCATGAATACAGATACACAGCTGGTGATCTTATGTACTACGTGCACCCAACGAAGTCACTCGACGACAAGCCGGTACTGTTGAAGTTAGATAATGATGTTTTGTAAATGGTAAGCTACCACTTAGGTCACAATATTATCATTTTGTATGTTGTTGGATTTAGAGAAGAATTTTTTCAGCAACATTCAAGCGAAGAAACGAAGGCATAAACTACTCATAAAGAAGATGGGTGCAATGGACAAAGGGAAACAAGTGGTTCAAGAAGAAGAAGAGAAGCCTAAAAGTCCCCAACCTGATTCATTTTTTGATAAGGTTGTGAGTGGGGAGGTAGTGTCTTTGAAGAGGGAGGGGATAATGCAACTGGTGGCTACCAGCCACATGCTGTGACTGTTGAAGAGGACCTCGAAGGCGTGGAAGATGGACCTGAATTAGATTATGTCTGTAAGGGTCATCTTGATCTGAGGTCAGACACTGAGTCAGATAGTGAAGGAGGGAATGGGGTCAGATAGACCACATGCCAACGAAACAAGTTTGATTTTCCAATAATGCATATTTGAATTATGAAGTTTGATTGAATAGGTTTAATTATGGGTTGTTGTGTACAGAAAACATTCACAGTTAACATAAATATGTAAATAGCACATTCACTAATAACATACAGCCTCAAAAATAGCACAACTTACAAAACCTCAAAAGGTGCTAGTTTTATATTCATAGTTAACATACAACCTCAAATTTGTTCAAAAATAGCACAACTTACATATGTAAATTGCACATTCACAGTTAACAAACTTTGTGCCTCAAAAGGTCCTAGTTTTATATAACAAGGATCACATATAAAAACAGACTTGGGATGCCAATTAAACCTCATGTTAGTTTCTCAAACATACTACTAATCTAGACAATAGACATACTACAACAATTGATATAAAAAGCCAAAGCGACCTTGTACTTCTTTTCATGCTCGCGATGTTTTTAAACCTCCTCTTTCAAGCTTTGAACTTCTCTTTGATCGAAATTTAAACGTTATTGCCTATATTACAAGCAAAAAATCCACATGCACGTTTAATCTTACAGTTCGAACAACTATAGAATCGACGTCCAAAATTATGCTCTGTGTATGAGGTCTTCATGTAGGTTGTGACACCGCAATAACATTGTCGGTCGCCAAAGCTTGCCCACTTTCTGTAACCCAAGAGCTCATACTACTATTGCAAGTAGACATAACTTATGTCTATTGATTAGCTTTTATTTAGAGTTTCACCGTGATCTGAAATGTTCTTACCAAAGATGAATTAGACAGATGAATTGTGGGTGAAGATTAGAGCTAACCAAACTTAATGCAGCTTTTCAAGAAACAAATATTCTGCTATGCAACATTAGGGAGAAAAAAACCAAACAGAAAAGAACTGTGGGTGAAGATTAGAGTTACTGCACTCCTAAAATTCAATATGTAGTGTATGATTAAGTTAGAATGCAAAGAACTCTACCCTTAAAATTTACATAACCTAATGGAAAGTACCTGAGGGATCAACTTGCCTTACAGTTTAATAATTTATAAGGGACACAATTTCAGTAGATTAAACCAATATCATATTGCAATAGAGTTAAACCAACCCTACAAAAGCAGATAACCATGAAAAGCCAATAACCTTGTGAAAGCAAATAATGTGCGTTCCCATTATTCTGTGCACCTGAGCACCAACATTATGAAATCAAATAACCATGAAAGCAAATAATGAGCGTTCCCATTGTTATAAATGAATTTTGAGTTTAATTCCACACAACATAAGTCAGATTGCAGCATAAATCACGACACAATTCCTTAGACCATACTACATTGTAACTTGACAGAAACGGTTATGCAATAGAAACCAAAATTGCAACAGAAATCTCATTCTTTCAGCCTATTCGCAAACCCTAACAGATTAAGGACCTATTTGTAAAAAAATTCAGGGGAATAGGGAAGGACTAATCGAAATACTTTGCGAATCGAAAAAGAAAATGATTAACCCTAATAGCCACAATTCTTGCGTGGAGTTTCAGATAGCAATGAAGATCTCGGTTGTTATGCTTTGGACTACAATGAAGACAAAGGAGGAGAGACTTTCAAAACGCACTGGCTTGTGTTTATTATGTTTTAATGAATTTCAACAAATATAATGGGGGCACTTTCGTATTTGCATTAGAGGCTTGGTCACGTTTTTATCACGTGTAACGGAAATCGTACAACAATAACGTGAAAACTGGGTTGAAAACAGGTTTGCAGCAGTCACGTAAGATTATGGCGCCGAGTTGCCACGAGTTCAAGTTCAGAAGGTTTTTTTGGATAAGTGGTATAATTTGTGGGGGCAGTTTTTGTAGTTAACCCCTTTTTTGTGTAGTAGATGACCCAAGAAAATAAAAAAGACAACTGAGCTAAGAAAAAATAAAAAATAAATAGCATGACGCAATATTTTAATATTTTTTAATCATGAGTGGACTATCTTTTTGTCCATAGAGATATGTTTCTCCCAAATTTCTTAATTGTGCAACTTATGAGGCCTCGATGTTATGTATGAGGGGCCCTAAAAATAATTAATAGAGCCTTTGAATATTTTATATTAAATTTAATTCATATAATTTTTTTATTTTATACAAAAAAACATAATAATTTATATGGCCTTAGCCCCATTTAGTTTGAGCCGACCCTGTGTGAAACACGGAGCTTGTATGCACTGATCAAAACCCAGCTTCAATTTCATCTCCAACGAAAACGTGTAGGATGGTGTCACTTTGGTAATGCCGACACAATTTTTCCTCTTGTTGTAGCTCTGTTTTTGCATTTGCTCCACTTTTGCATTACCCCATCTACCTTCCATAGTTCTTGATTCTCTCTAGCTTTGTTACTATAGATTCATTTTTCTATTTTCATTGTGAATTGGGGTTACTCTTTTATAATTATATACACACGTAGGTTGTTGTATAATATGGTTGTACATGAAGTGTTAGTTAAATTTATTAAGAAACACGGGTAAGTTTGTAAGCAATTTAGATTTTCGAATTTTTTTTGCACATTAACTGTGAGACCCCAATTTTCACTATGTAGGTTAAGTTTTCTCCATAAGTACTTTTTATGTATGAGACCTTGTTACTTGAATTTTTAAGGAGCTGACATGATGAGTATTTGGAAAAGTATGGTTGACTTATTTTATTATTTAAAGGAAAAGTTTTAGCACCTCTTTGTGTATTTTAATTATAAAATTGAATACTATGTGATTGTGATTTTCTATATTGTAATTTGATCATGTGAAATTAAATATTGCTAAGACTTTGACTCTTAGAAGAATGTGTGCTGATAATAAAGGACAAAAAAAAGAAATTAAAAACAGCCACACGTCCATCCAATGGAGAGGGGTGGCATTTACAAAATGGAGGGCAAGATGGACAATTGCCCTACCTCTCCATCTCACGTAAAAACATTACCCCACTTCATTCAGCTGCCTTTCACGCACATACAGGGGAGAAAAGAAAAGGAACGACAGAAGAAGAAGCAAGAAGAGAAGAAGAAGGAAAGAAGAAAAGAAGAAAAAAGGAAGAGGGACTGCCGAGTGGCTAAGGAGACTTCAGCAGCTATAGAAGATAACCAAGGTAAGGGAGATCTATCACTTTGATCAAAGAAAACCATGGAAAATCGTAAGTTTGATGTGGGTAAAATGCTAGACTAGGTTCGGTTGCCATGCTCTGTTTTTCCTTGCTACATGTTGGATTTGGTTGTTGATGATTTGCGAATGGTAGGTAGACATGCAAAGTGTCCTAGAGATGTGGATGAAGGAGGAGAATTCCGGTGATAGGTTAAATGGTTGTTGATAGGAGCTTAAGGCAGAAGGTAAACATAGAAAAGATTATTTCCCCTGTGAGAGGGATCCATATAAGAAATCATTGCAACAACCATAACGGGTGCGATCATACCAGCTCTAATGCATCGGATCCCATCAGAACTCCGCAGTTAAGCTAGCTTGGGCGAGAGTAGTACTAGGATGGGTGACCTTCTGGGAAGTCATCGTGTTGCACCCCAACATCTTTTTTCCCGCACCCGAGAAGATTTTCGTGCGGAAAAAATATTTATCTGAACGGGATTAGATTTCCGCCGGTATTTGAAAACACTCCACTTTTCCGGTGCGAAAAAAGAAGACGAAAACTACATGACGAAATTTTGATTTTTCAAAAACTCGGATATTTTTTTGTCGCAATTCGGCGCGAAAAACCTCTTTCAGCGACGTTGAATACCCGTGAATGGATTCATTTCCACTGTGAGAGGGATCCATATATGAAATCATTGCACAACCATAACGGGTGCGATCATACCAGCACTAATGCACCGGATCCCATCAGAACTCCGCAGTTAAGCGTGCTCGGGCGAGAGTAGTACTAGGATGGGTGACCTCTTGGGAAGTCCTCGTGTTGCACCCCAACATCTTTTTTCCCGCCCCCGAGAAGATTTTCGTGCGGAAAAAATATTTACTTGAAAGGGATTAGATTTCCGCCGGTATTTGGAAACACTCCACTTTTCCGGTACGAAAAAAGAAGACAAAAACTACATGACGAAATTTTGATTTTTCAAAAACTCGGATATTTTTTTGTCGCAATTCGGCGCGAAAAACCTCTTTCAGCGACGTTGAATACCCGTGAATGGATTTATTTCCACTGTGAGAGGGATCCATATATGAAATCATTGCACAACCATAACGGGTGCGATCATACCAGCACTAATGCACCAGATCCCATCAGAACTCCGCAGCTAAGCGTGCTTGGGCGAGAATAGTACTAGGATGGGTGACCTCCTGGGAAGTCCTCGTGTTGCACCCCAACATCTTTTTTCCCGCCCCCGAGAAGATTTTCGTGCAGAAAAAATATTTATCTGAACGGGATTAGATTTCCGCCGGTATTTGGAAACACTCTACTTTTCCGGTTCGAAAAACCTCTTTCAGCGACGTTGAATTCCCGTGAATGGATGTATTTCCACTGTGAGAGGGATCCATATAAGAAATCATTGCAACAACCCTAACGGGTGCTATCATACCAGCACTAATGCACCGGATCCCATCAGAACTCCGCAGTTAAGCGTGTTTGGGGGAGAGTAGTACTAGGATGGGTGACCTCCTGGGAAGTCCTCGTGTTGCACCCCAACATCTTTTTTCCAGCCCCCGAGAAGATTTTCGTGCGAAAAAAATATTTATCTGAACGGGATTAAATTTCCCCCGGTATTTGGAAACACTCCACTTTTCCGGTGCGAAAAAAGAAGACGAAAACTACAAGACGAAATTTTGATTTTTCAAAAACTGGGATATTTTTTTGTCGCAATTCGGCGCGAAAAACCTCTTTCAGCGACGTTGAATACCCGTGAATGGATGTATTTCCCCTGTGAGAGGGATCCAAATAAGAAATCATTGCAACAACCGTAACGGGTGCGATCATACCAGCACTAATGCACCGGATCCCATCAGAACTCCGCAGTCAAGCGTGCTTGGGCGAGAGTAGTACTAGGATGGGTGACCTTCTGGGAAGTCATCGTGTTGCACCCCAACATCTTTTTTCCCGCACCCGAGAAGATTTTCGTGCGGAAAAAATATTTATCTGAACGGGATTAGATTTCCGCCGATATTTGAAAACACTCCACTTTTCCGGTGCGAAAAAAGAAGACGAAAACTACATGACGAAATTTTGATTTTTCAAAAACTCAGATATTTTTTTGTCGCAATTCGGCGCGAAAAACCTCTTTCAGCGACGTTGAATACCCGTGAATGGATGTATTTCCCCTGTGAGAGGGATCCAAATAAGAAATCATTGCAACAACCGTAACGGGTGCGATCATACCAGCACTAATGCACCGGATCCCATCAGAACTCCGCAGTCACGCGTGCTCGGGCGAGAGTAGTACTAGGATGGGTGACCTCCTGGGAAGTCCTCGTGTTGCACCCCAACATCTTTTTTCCCGCCCCCGAGAAGATTTTCGTGCGGAAAAAATATTTATCTGAACGGGATTAGATTTCCGCCGGTATTTGGAAACACTCCACTTTTCCGGTGCGAAAAAAGAAGACGAAAACTACATGACGAAATTTTGATTTTTCAAAAACTCGGATATTTTTTTGTCGCAATTCGGCGCGAAAAACCTCTTTCAGCGACGTTGAATACCCGTGAATGGATGTATTTCCCCTGTGAGAGGGATCCAAATAAGAAATCATTGCAACAACCGTAACGGGTGCGATCATACCAGCACTAATGCACCGGATCCCATCAGAACTCCGCAGTCAAGCGTGCTCGGGCGAGAGTAGTACTAGGATGGGTGACCTCCTGGGAAGTCCTCGTGTTGCACCCCAACATCTTTTTTCCCGCCCCCGAGAAGATTTTCGTGCGGAAAAAATAATATAAGAAATCATTGCAACAACCATAACGGGTGCGATCATACCGGCTCTAATGCATCGGATACCATCAGAACTCCGCAGTTAAGCTAGCTTGGGCGAGAGTAGTACTAGGATGGGTGACCTTCTGGGAAGTCATCGTGTTGCACCCCAACATCTTTTTTCCCGCACCCGAGAAGATTTTCGTGCGGAAAAAATATTTATCTGAACGGGATTAGATTTCCGCCGGTATTTGAAAACACTCCACTTTTCCGGTGCGAAAAAAGAAGACGAAAACTACATGACGAAATTTTGATTTTTCAAAAACTCAGATATTTTTTTGTCGCAATTCGGCGCGAAAAACCTCTTTCAGCGACGTTGAATACCCGTGAATGGATGTATTTCCCCTGTGAGAGGGATCCAAATAAGAAATCATTGCAACAACCGTAACGGGTGCGATCATACCAGCACTAATGCACCGGATCCCATCAGAACTCCGCAGTCAAGCGTGCTCGGGCGAGAGTAGTACTAGGATGGGTGACCTCCTGGGAAGTCCTCGTGTTGCACCCCAACATCTTTTTTCCCGCCCCCGAGAAGATTTTCGTGCGGAAAAAATATTTATCTGAACGGGATTAGATTTCCGCCGGTATTTGGAATCACTCCACTTTTCCGGTGCGAAAAAAGAAGACGAAAACTACATGACGAAATTTTGATTTTTCAAAAACTCGGATATTTTTTTGTCGCAATTCGGCGCGAAAAACCTCTTTCAGCGACGTTGAATACCCGTGAATGGATTTATTTCCCCTGTGAGAGGGATCCATATAAGAAATCATTGCAACAACCGTAACGGGTGCGATCATACCAGCACTAATGCACCGGATCCCATCAGAACTCCGCAGTCAAGCGTGCTTGGGCGAGAGTAGTACTAGGATGGGTGACCTCCTGGGAAGTCCTCGTGTTGCACCCCAACATCTTTTTTCCCGCCCCCGAGAAGATTTTCTTGCGGAAAAAATATTTATCTGAACGGGATTAGATTTCCGCCGGTATTTGAAAACACTCCACTTTTCCGGTGCGAAAAAAGAAGACGAAAACTACATGACGAAATTTTGATTTTTCAAAAACTCGGATATTTTTTTGTCGCAATTCGGCGCGAAAAACCTCTTTCAGCGACGTTGAATACCCGTGAATGGATGTATTTCCCCTGTGAGAGGGATCCATATAAGAAATCATTGCAACAACCATAACGGGTGCGATCATACCGGCTCTAATGCATCGGATACCATCAGAACTCCGCAGTTAAGCTAGCTTGGGCGAGAGTAGTACTAGGATGGGTGACCTTCTGGTAAGTCATCGTGTTGCACCCCAACATCTTTTTTCCCGCACCCGAGAAGATTTTCGTGCGGAAAAAATATTTATCTGAACGGGATTAGATTTCCGCCGATATTTGAAAACACTCCACTTTTCCGGTGCGAAAAAAGAAGACGAAAACTACATGACGAAATTTTGATTTTTCAAAAACTCAGATATTTTTTTGTCGCAATTCGGCGCGAAAAACCTCTTTCAGCGACGTTGAATACCCGTGAATGGATGTATTTCCCCTGTGAGAGGGATCCAAATAAGAAATCATTGCAACAACCGTAACGGGTGCGATCATACCAGCACTAATGCACCGGATCCCATCAGAACTCCGCAGTCACGCGTGCTCGGGCGAGAGTAGTACTAGGATGGGTGACCTCCTGGGAAGTCCTCGTGTTGCACCCCAACATCTTTTTTCCCGCCCCCGAGAAGATTTTCGTGCGGAAAAAATATTTATCTGAACGGGATTAGATTTCCGCCGGTATTTGGAAACACTCCACTTTTCCGGTGCGAAAAAAGAAGACGAAAACTACATGACGAAATTTTGATTTTTCAAAAACTCGGATATTTTTTTGTCGCAATTCGGCGCGAAAAACCTCTTTCAGCGACGTTGAATACCCGTGAATGGATGTATTTCCCCTGTGAGAGGGATCCAAATAAGAAATCATTGCAACAACCGTAACGGGTGCGATCATACCAGCACTAATGCACCGGATCCCATCAGAACTCCGCAGTCAAGCGTGCTCGGGCGAGAGTAGTACTAGGATGGGTGACCTCCTGGGAAGTCCTCGTGTTGCACCCCAACATCTTTTTTCCCGCCCCCGAGAAGATTTTCGTGCGGAAAAAATAATATAAGAAATCATTGCAACAACCATAACGGGTGCGATCATACCGGCTCTAATGCATCGGATACCATCAGAACTCCGCAGTTAAGCTAGCTTGGGCGAGAGTAGTACTAGGATGGGTGACCTTCTGGGAAGTCATCGTGTTGCACCCCAACATCTTTTTTCCCGCACCCGAGAAGATTTTCGTGCGGAAAAAATATTTATCTGAACGGGATTAGATTTCCGCCGGTATTTGAAAACACTCCACTTTTCCGGTGCGAAAAAAGAAGACGAAAACTACATGACGAAATTTTGATTTTTCAAAAACTCAGATATTTTTTTGTCGCAATTCGGCGCGAAAAACCTCTTTCAGCGACGTTGAATACCCGTGAATGGATGTATTTCCCCTGTGAGAGGGATCCAAATAAGAAATCATTGCAACAACCGTAACGGGTGCGATCATACCAGCACTAATGCACCGGATCCCATCAGAACTCCGCAGTCAAGCGTGCTCGGGCGAGAGTAGTACTAGGATGGGTGACCTCCTGGGAAGTCCTCGTGTTGCACCCCAACATCTTTTTTCCCGCCCCCGAGAAGATTTTCGTGCGGAAAAAATATTTATCTGAACGGGATTAGATTTCCGCCGATATTTGAAAACACTCCACTTTTCCGGTGCGAAAAAAGAAGACGAAAACTACATGACGAAATTTTGATTTTTCAAAAACTCAGATATTTTTTTGTCGCAATTCGGCGCGAAAAACCTCTTTCAGCGACGTTGAATACCCGTGAATGGATGTATTTCCCCTGTGAGAGGGATCCAAATAAGAAATCATTGCAACAACCGTAACGGGTGCGATCATACCAGCACTAATGCACCGGATCCCATCAGAACTCCGCAGTCACGCGTGCTCGGGCGAGAGTAGTACTAGGATGGGTGACCTCCTGGGAAGTCCTCGTGTTGCACCCCAACATCTTTTTTCCCGCCCCCGAGAAGATTTTCGTGCGGAAAAAATATTTATCTGAACGGGATTAGATTTCCGCCGGTATTTGGAAACACTCCACTTTTCCGGTGCGAAAAAAGAAGACGAAAACTACATGACGAAATTTTGATTTTTCAAAAACTCGGATATTTTTTTGTCGCAATTCGGCGCGAAAAACCTCTTTCAGCGACGTTGAATACCCGTGAATGGATGTATTTCCCCTGTGAGAGGGATCCAAATAAGAAATCATTGCAACAACCGTAACGGGTGCGATCATACCAGCACTAATGCACCGGATCCCATCAGAACTCCGCAGTCAAGCGTGCTCGGGCGAGAGTAGTACTAGGATGGGTGACCTCCTGGGAAGTCCTCGTGTTGCACCCCAACATCTTTTTTCCCGCCCCCGAGAAGATTTTCGTGCGGAAAAAATAATATAAGAAATCATTGCAACAACCATAACGGGTGCGATCATACCGGCTCTAATGCATCGGATACCATCAGAACTCCGCAGTTAAGCTAGCTTGGGCGAGAGTAGTACTAGGATGGGTGACCTTCTGGGAAGTCATCGTGTTGCACCCCAACATCTTTTTTCCCGCACCCGAGAAGATTTTCGTGCGGAAAAAATATTTATCTGAACGGGATTAGATTTCCGCCGGTATTTGAAAACACTCCACTTTTCCGGTGCGAAAAAAGAAGACGAAAACTACATGACGAAATTTTGATTTTTCAAAAACTCAGATATTTTTTTGTCGCAATTCGGCGCGAAAAACCTCTTTCAGCGACGTTGAATACCCGTGAATGGATGTATTTCCCCTGTGAGAGGGATCCAAATAAGAAATCATTGCAACAACCGTAACGGGTGCGATCATACCAGCACTAATGCACCGGATCCCATCAGAACTCCGCAGTCAAGCGTGCTCGGGCGAGAGTAGTACTAGGATGGGTGACCTCCTGGGAAGTCCTCGTGTTGCACCCCAACATCTTTTTTCCCGCCCCCGAGAAGATTTTCGTGCGGAAAAAATATTTATCTGAACGGGATTAGATTTCCGCCGGTATTTGGAATCACTCCACTTTTCCGGTGCGAAAAAAGAAGACGAAAACTACATGACGAAATTTTGATTTTTCAAAAACTCGGATATTTTTTTGTCGCAATTCGGCGCGAAAAACCTCTTTCAGCGACGTTGAATACCCGTGAATGGATGTATTTCCCCTGTGAGAGGGATCCATATAAGAAATCATTGCAACAACCATAACGGGTGCGATCATACCGGCTCTAATGCATCGGATACCATCAGAACTCCGCAGTTAAGCTAGCTTGGGCGAGAGTAGTACTAGGATGGGTGACCTTCTGGGAAGTCATCGTGTTGCACCCCAACATCTTTTTTCCCGCACCCGAGAAGATTTTCGTGCGGAAAAAATATTTATCTGAACGGGATTAGATTTCCGCCGATATTTGAAAACACTCCACTTTTCCGGTGCGAAAAAAGAAGACGAAAACTACATGACGAAATTTTGATTTTTCAAAAACTCAGATATTTTTTTGTCGCAATTCGGCGCGAAAAACCTCTTTCAGCGACGTTGAATACCCGTGAATGGATGTATTTCCCCTGTGAGAGGGATCCAAATAAGAAATCATTGCAACAACCGTAACGGGTGCGATCATACCAGCACTAATGCACCGGATCCCATCAGAACTCCGCAGTCACGCGTGCTCGGGCGAGAGTAGTACTAGGATGGGTGACCTCCTGGGAAGTCCTCGTGTTGCACCCCAACATCTTTTTTCCCGCCCCCGAGAAGATTTTCGTGCGGAAAAAATATTTATCTGAACGGGATTAGATTTCCGCCGGTATTTGGAAACACTCCACTTTTCCGGTGCGAAAAAAGAAGACGAAAACTACATGACGAAATTTTGATTTTTCAAAAACTCGGATATTTTTTTGTCGCAATTCGGCGCGAAAAACCTCTTTCAGCGACGTTGAATACCCGTGAATGGATGTATTTCCCCTGTGAGAGGGATCCAAATAAGAAATCATTGCAACAACCGTAACGGGTGCGATCATACCAGCACTAATGCACCGGATCCCATCAGAACTCCGCAGTCAAGCGTGCTCGGGCGAGAGTAGTACTAGGATGGGTGACCTCCTGGGAAGTCCTCGTGTTGCACCCCAACATCTTTTTTCCCGCCCCCGAGAAGATTTTCGTGCGGAAAAAATAATATAAGAAATCATTGCAACAACCATAACGGGTGCGATCATACCGGCTCTAATGCATCGGATACCATCAGAACTCCGCAGTTAAGCTAGCTTGGGCGAGAGTAGTACTAGGATGGGTGACCTTCTGGGAAGTCATCGTGTTGCACCCCAACATCTTTTTTCCCGCACCCGAGAAGATTTTCGTGCGGAAAAAATATTTATCTGAACGGGATTAGATTTCCGCCGGTATTTGAAAACACTCCACTTTTCCGGTGCGAAAAAAGAAGACGAAAACTACATGACGAAATTTTGATTTTTCAAAAACTCAGATATTTTTTTGTCGCAATTCGGCGCGAAAAACCTCTTTCAGCGACGTTGAATACCCGTGAATGGATGTATTTCCCCTGTGAGAGGGATCCAAATAAGAAATCATTGCAACAACCGTAACGGGTGCGATCATACCAGCACTAATGCACCGGATCCCATCAGAACTCCGCAGTCAAGCGTGCTCGGGCGAGAGTAGTACTAGGATGGGTGACCTCCTGGGAAGTCCTCGTGTTGCACCCCAACATCTTTTTTCCCGCCCCCGAGAAGATTTTCGTGCGGAAAAAATATTTATCTGAACGGGATTAGATTTCCGCCGGTATTTGGAATCACTCCACTTTTCCGGTGCGAAAAAAGAAGACGAAAACTACATGACGAAATTTTGATTTTTCAAAAACTCGGATATTTTTTTGTCGCAATTCGGCGCGAAAAACCTCTTTCAGCGACGTTGAATACCCGTGAATGGATGTATTTCCCCTGTGAGAGGGATCCATATAAGAAATCATTGCAACAACCATAACGGGTGCGATCATACCGGCTCTAATGCATCGGATACCATCAGAACTCCGCAGTTAAGCTAGCTTGGGCGAGAGTAGTACTAGGATGGGTGACCTTCTGGGAAGTCATCGTGTTGCACCCCAACATCTTTTTTCCCGCACCCGAGAAGATTTTCGTGCGGAAAAAATATTTATCTGAACGGGATTAGATTTCCGCCGATATTTGAAAACACTCCACTTTTCCGGTGCGAAAAAAGAAGACGAAAACTACATGACGAAATTTTGATTTTTCAAAAACTCAGATATTTTTTTGTCGCAATTCGGCGCGAAAAACCTCTTTCAGCGACGTTGAATACCCGTGAATGGATGTATTTCCCCTGTGAGAGGGATCCAAATAAGAAATCATTGCAACAACCGTAACGGGTGCGATCATACCAGCACTAATGCACCGGATCCCATCAGAACTCCGCAGTCACGCGTGCTCGGGCGAGAGTAGTACTAGGATGGGTGACCTCCTGGGAAGTCCTCGTGTTGCACCCCAACATCTTTTTTCCCGCCCCCGAGAAGATTTTCGTGCGGAAAAAATATTTATCTGAACGGGATTAGATTTCCGCCGGTATTTGGAAACACTCCACTTTTCCGGTGCGAAAAAAGAAGACGAAAACTACATGACGAAATTTTGATTTTTCAAAAACTCGGATATTTTTTTGTCGCAATTCGGCGCGAAAAACCTCTTTCAGCGACGTTGAATACCCGTGAATGGATGTATTTCCCCTGTGAGAGGGATCCAAATAAGAAATCATTGCAACAACCGTAACGGGTGCGATCATACCAGCACTAATGCACCGGATCCCATCAGAACTCCGCAGTCAAGCGTGCTCGGGCGAGAGTAGTACTAGGATGGGTGACCTCCTGGGAAGTCCTCGTGTTGCACCCCAACATCTTTTTTCCCGCCCCCGAGAAGATTTTCGTGCGGAAAAAATAATATAAGAAATCATTGCAACAACCATAACGGGTGCGATCATACCGGCTCTAATGCATCGGATACCATCAGAACTCCGCAGTTAAGCTAGCTTGGGCGAGAGTAGTACTAGGATGGGTGACCTTCTGGGAAGTCATCGTGTTGCACCCCAACATCTTTTTTCCCGCACCCGAGAAGATTTTCGTGCGGAAAAAATATTTATCTGAACGGGATTAGATTTCCGCCGGTATTTGAAAACACTCCACTTTTCCGGTGCGAAAAAAGAAGACGAAAACTACATGACGAAATTTTGATTTTTCAAAAACTCAGATATTTTTTTGTCGCAATTCGGCGCGAAAAACCTCTTTCAGCGACGTTGAATACCCGTGAATGGATGTATTTCCCCTGTGAGAGGGATCCAAATAAGAAATCATTGCAACAACCGTAACGGGTGCGATCATACCAGCACTAATGCACCGGATCCCATCAGAACTCCGCAGTCAAGCGTGCTCGGGCGAGAGTAGTACTAGGATGGGTGACCTCCTGGGAAGTCCTCGTGTTGCACCCCAACATCTTTTTTCCCGCCCCCGAGAAGATTTTCGTGCGGAAAAAATATTTATCTGAACGGGATTAGATTTCCGCCGGTATTTGGAATCACTCCACTTTTCCGGTGCGAAAAAAGAAGACGAAAACTACATGACGAAATTTTGATTTTTCAAAAACTCGGATATTTTTTTGTCGCAATTCGGCGCGAAAAACCTCTTTCAGCGACGTTGAATACCCGTGAATGGATTTATTTCCCCTGTGAGAGGGATCCATATAAGAAATCATTGCAACAACCGTAACGGGTGCGATCATACCAGCACTAATGCACCGGATCCCATCAGAACTCCGCAGTCAAGCGTGCTCGGGCGAGAGTAGTACTAGGATGGGTGACCTCCTGGGAAGTCCTCGTGTTCCACCCCAACATCTTTTTTCCCGCCCCCGAGAAGATTTTCTTGCGGAAAAAATATTTATCTGAACGGGATTAGATTTCCGCCGGTATTTGGAATCACTCCACTTTTCCGGTGCGAAAAAAGAAGACGAAAACTACATGACGAAATTTTGATTTTTCAAAAACTCGGATATTTTTTTGTCGCAATTCGGCGCGAAAAACCTCTTTCAGCGACGTTGAATACCCGTGAATGGATTTATTTCCCCTGTGAGAGGGATCCATATAAGAAATCATTGCAACAACCGTAACGGGTGCGATCATACCAGCACTAATGCACCGGATCCCATCAGAACTCCGCAGTCAAGCGTGCTCGGGCGAGAGTAGTACTAGGATGGGTGACCTCCTGGGAAGTCCTCGTGTTGCACCCCAACATCTTTTTTCCCGCCCCCGAGAAGATTTTCGTGCGGAAAAAATATTTATCTGAACGGGATTAGATTTCCGCCGGTATTTGGAATCACTCCACTTTTCCGGTGCGAAAAAAGAAGACGAAAACTACATGACGAAATTTTGATTTTTCAAAAACTCGGATATTTTTTTGTCGCAATTCGGCGCGAAAAACCTCTTTCAGCGACGTTGAATACCCGTGAATGGATTTATTTCCCCTGTGAGAGGGATCCATATAAGAAATCATTGCAACAACCGTAACGGGTGCGATCATACCAGCACTAATGCACCGGATCCCATCAGAACTCCGCAGTCAAGCGTGCTCGGGCGAGAGTAGTACTAGGATGGGTGACCTCCTGGGAAGTCCTCGTGTTGCACCCCAACATCTTTTTTCCCGCCCCCGAGAAGATTTTCGTGCGGAAAAAATATTTATCTGAACGGGATTAGATTTCCGCCGGTATTTGGAATCACTCCACTTTTCCGGTGCGAAAAAAGAAGACGAAAACTACATGACGAAATTTTGATTTTTCAAAAACTCGGATATTTTTTTGTCGCAATTCGGCGCGAAAAACCTCTTTCAGCGACGTTGAATACCCGTGAATGGATGTATTTCCCCTGTGAGAGGGATCCAAATAAGAAATCATTGCAACAACCGTAACGGGTGCGATCATACCAGCACTAATGCACCGGATCCCATCAGAACTCCGCAGTCAAGCGTGCTCGGGCGAGAGTAGTACTAGGATGGGTGACCTCCTGGGAAGTCCTCGTGTTGCACCCCAACATCTTTTTTCCCGCCCCCGAGAAGATTTTCGTGCGGAAAAAATATTTATCTGAACGGGATTAGATTTCCGCCGGTATTTGGAATCACTCCACTTTTCCGGTGCGAAAAAAGAAGACGAAAACTACATGACGAAATTTTGATTTTTCAAAAACTCGGATATTTTTTTGTCGCAATTCGGCGCGAAAAACCTCTTTCAGCGACGTTGAATACCCGTGAATGGATTTATTTCCCCTGTGAGAGGGATCCATATAAGAAATCATTGCAACAACCGTAACGGGTGCGATCATACCAGCACTAATGCACCGGATCCCATCAGAACTCCGCAGTCAAGCGTGCTGGGGCGAGAGTAGTACTAGGATGGGTGACCTCCTGGGAAGTCCTCGTGTTGCACCCCAACATCTTTTTTCCCGCCCCCGAGAAGATTTTCGTGCGGAAAAAATATTTATCTGAACGGGATTAGATTTCCGCCGGTATTTGGAATCACTCCACTTTTCCGGTGCGAAAAAAGAAGACGAAAACTACAAGACGAAATTTTGATTTTTCAAAAACTCGGATATTTTTTTGTCGCAATTCGGCGCGAAAAACCTCTTTCAGCGACGTTGAATACCCGTGAATGGATTTATTTCCCCTGTGAGAGGGATCCAAATAAGAAATCATTGCAACAACCGTAACGGGTGCGATCATACCAGCACTAATGCACCGGATCCCATCAGAACTCCGCAGTCAAGCGTGCTGGGGCGAGAGTAGTACTAGGATGGGTGACCTCCTGGGAAGTCCTCGTGTTGCACCCCAACATCTTTTTTCCCGCCCCCGAGAAGATTTTCGTGCGGAAAAAATATTTATCTGAACGGGATTAGATTTCCGCCGGTATTTGGAATCACTCCACTTTTCCGGTGCGAAAAAAGAAGACGAAAACTACATGACGAAATTTTGATTTTTCAAAAACTCGGATATTTTTTTGTCGCAATTCGGCGCGAAAAACCTCTTTCAGCGACGTTGAATACCCGTGAATGGATTTATTTCCCCTGTGAGAGGGATCCATATAAGAAATCATTGCAACAACCGTAACGGGTGCGATCATACCAGCACTAATGCACCGGATCCCATCAGAACTCCGCAGTCAAGCGTGCTGGGGCGAGAGTAGTACTAGGATGGGTGACCTCCTGGGAAGTCCTCGTGTTGCACCCCAACATCTTTTTTCCCGCCCCCGAGAAGATTTTCGTGCGGAAAAAATATTTATCTGAACGGGATTAGATTTCCGCCGGTATTTGGAATCACTCCACTTTTCCGGTGCGAAAAAAGAAGACGAAAACTACAAGACGAAATTTTGATTTTTCAAAAACTCGGATATTTTTTTGTCGCAATTCGGCGCGAAAAACCTCTTTCAGCGACGTTGAATACCCGTGAATGGATTTATTTCCCCTGTGAGAGGGATCCAAATAAGAAATCATTGCAACAACCGTAACGGGTGCGATCATACCAGCACTAATGCACCGGATCCCATCAGAACTCCGCAGTCAAGCGTGCTGGGGCGAGAGTAGTACTAGGATGGGTGACCTCCTGGGAAGTCCTCGTGTTGCACCCCAACATCTTTTTTCCCGCCCCCGAGAAGATTTTCGTGCGGAAAAAATATTTATCTGAACGGGATTAGATTTCCGCCGGTATTTGGAATCACTCCACTTTTCCGGTGCGAAAAAAGAAGACGAAAACTACATGACGAAATTTTGATTTTTCAAAAACTCGGATATTTTTTTGTCGCAATTCGGCGCGAAAAACCTCTTTCAGCGACGTTGAATACCCGTGAATGGATTTATTTCCCCTGTGAGAGGGATCCATATAAGAAATCATTGCAACAACCGTAACGGGTGCGATCATACCAGCACTAATGCACCGGATCCCATCAGAACTCCGCAGTCAAGCGTGCTCGGGCGAGAGTAGTACTAGGATGGGTGACCTCCTGGGAAGTCCTCGTGTTGCACCCCAACATCTTTTTTCCCGCCCCCGAGAAGATTTTCGTGCGGAAAAAATATTTATCTGAACGGGATTAGATTTCCGCCGGTATTTCGAAACACTCCACATTTCCGGTGCGAAAAAAGAAGACGAAAACTACATGACGAAATTTTGATTTTTCAAAAACTCGGATATTTTTTTGTCGCAATTCGGCGCGAAAAACCTCTTTCAGCGACGTTGAATACCCGTGAATGGATTTATTTCCCCTGTGAGAGGGATCCATATAAGAAATCATTGCAACAACCGTAACGGGTGCGATCATACCAGCACTAATGCACCGGATCCCATCAGAACTCCGCAGTCAAGCGTGCTTGGGCGAGAGTAGTACTAGGATGGGTGACCTCCTGGGAAGTCCTCGTGTTGCACCCCAACATCTTTTTTCCCGCCCCCGAGAAGATTTTCGTGCGGAAAAAATATTTATCTGAACGGGATTAGATTTCCGCCGGTATTTGGAATCACTCCACTTTTCCGGTGCGAAAAAAGAAGACGAAAACTACAAGACGAAATTTTGATTTTTCAAAAACTCGGATATTTTTTTGTCGCAATTCGGCGCGAAAAACCTCTTTCAGCGACGTTGAATACCCGTGAATGGATTTATTTCCCCTGTGAGAGGGATCCAAATAAGAAATCATTGCAACAACCGTAACGGGTGCGATCATACCAGCACTAATGCACCGGATCCCATCAGAACTCCGCAGTCAAGCGTGCTGGGGCGAGAGTAGTACTAGGATGGGTGACCTCCTGGGAAGTCCTCGTGTTGCACCCCAACATCTTTTTTCCCGCCCCCGAGAAGATTTTCGTGCGGAAAAAATATTTATCTGAACGGGATTAGATTTCCGCCGGTATTTGGAATCACTCCACTTTTCCGGTGCGAAAAAAGAAGACGAAAACTACAAGACGAAATTTTGATTTTTCAAAAACTCGGATATTTTTTTGTCGCAATTCGGCGCGAAAAACCTCTTTCAGCGACGTTGAATACCCGTGAATGGATTTATTTCCCCTGTGAGAGGGATCCAAATAAGAAATCATTGCAACAACCGTAACGGGTGCGATCATACCAGCACTAATGCACCGGATCCCATCAGAACTCCGCAGTCAAGCGTGCTGGGGCGAGAGTAGTACTAGGATGGGTGACCTCCTGGGAAGTCCTCGTGTTGCACCCCAACATCTTTTTTCCCGCCCCCGAGAAGATTTTCGTGCGGAAAAAATATTTATCTGAACGGGATTAGATTTCCGCCGGTATTTGGAATCACTCCACTTTTCCGGTGCGAAAAAAGAAGACGAAAACTACATGACGAAATTTTGATTTTTCAAAAACTCGGATATTTTTTTGTCGCAATTCGGCGCGAAAAACCTCTTTCAGCGACGTTGAATACCCGTGAATGGATTTATTTCCCCTGTGAGAGGGATCCATATAAGAAATCATTGCAACAACCGTAACGGGTGCGATCATACCAGCACTAATGCACCGGATCCCATCAGAACTCCGCAGTCAAGCGTGCTCGGGCGAGAGTAGTACTAGGATGGGTGACCTCCTGGGAAGTCCTCGTGTTGCACCCCAACATCTTTTTTCCCGCCCCCGAGAAGATTTTCGTGCGGAAAAAATATTTATCTGAACGGGATTAGATTTCCGCCGGTATTTCGAAACACTCCACATTTCCGGTGCGAAAAAAGAAGACGAAAACTACATGACGAAATTTTGATTTTTCAAAAACTCGGATATTTTTTTGTCGCAATTCGGCGCGAAAAAACCTCTTTCAGCGACGTTGAATACCCGTGAATGGATTTATTTCCCCTGTGAGAGGGATCCATATAAGAAATCATTGCAACAACCGTAACGGGTGCGATCATACCAGCACTAATGCACCGGATCCCATCAGAACTCCGCAGTCAAGCGTGCTTTGGCGAGAGTAGTACTAGGATGGGTGACCTCCTGGGAAGTCCTCGTGTTGCACCCCAACATCTTTTTTCCCGCCCCCGAGAAGATTTTCGTGCGGAAAAAATATTTATCTGAACGGGATTAGATTTCCGCCGGTATTTGGAATCACTCCACTTTTCCGGTGCGAAAAAAGAAGACGAAAACTACAAGACGAAATTTTGATTTTTCAAAAACTCGGATATTTTTTTGTCGCAATTCGGCGCGAAAAACCTCTTTCAGCGACGTTGAATACCCGTGAATGGATTTATTTCCCCTGTGAGAGGGATCCAAATAAGAAATCATTGCAACAACCGTAACGGGTGCGATCATACCAGCACTAATGCACCGGATCCCATCAGAACTCCGCAGTCAAGCGTGCTCGGGCGAGAGTAGTACTAGGATGGGTGACCTCCTGGGAAGTCCTCGTGTTGCACCCCAACATCTTTTTTCCCGCCCCCGAGAAGATTTTCGTGCGGAAAAAATATTTATCTGAACGGGATTAGATTTCCGCCGGTATTTGGAATCACTCCACTTTTCCGGTGCGAAAAAAGAAGACGAAAACTAAAAGACGAAATTTTGATTTTTCAAAAACTCGGATATTTTTTTGTCGCAATTCGGCGCGAAAAACCTCTTTCAGCGACGTTGAATACCCGTGAATGGATTTATTTCCCCTGTGAGAGGGATCCATATAAGAAATCATTGCAACAACCGTAACGGGTGCGATCATACCAGCACTAATGCACCGGATCCCATCAGAACTCCGCAGTCAAGCGTGCTTGGGCGAGAGTAGTACTAGGATGGGTGACCTCCTGGGAAGTCCTCGTGTTGCACCCCAACATCTTTTTTCCCGCCCCCGAGAAGATTTTCGTGCGGAAAAAATATTTATCTGAACGGGATTAGATTTCCGCCGGTATTTGGAATCACTCCACTTTTCCGGTGCGAAAAAAGAAGACGAAAACTACAAGACGAAATTTTGATTTTTCAAAAACTCGGATATTTTTTTGTCGCAATTCGGCGCGAAAAACCTCTTTCAGCGACGTTGAATACCCGTGAATGGATTTATTTCCCCTGTGAGAGGGATCCAAATAAGAAATCATTGCAACAACCGTAACGGGTGCGATCATACCAGCACTAATGCACCGGATCCCATCAGAACTCCGCAGTCAAGCGTGCTCGGGCGAGAGTAGTACTAGGATGGGTGACCTCCTGGGAAGTCCTCGTGTTGCACCCCAACATCTTTTTTCCCGCCCCCGAGAAGATTTTCGTGCGGAAAAAATATTTATCTGAACGGGATTAGATTTCCGCCGGTATTTGGAATCACTCCACTTTTCCGGTGCGAAAAAAGAAGACGAAAACTAAAAGACGAAATTTTGATTTTTCAAAAACTCGGATATTTTTTTGTCGCAATTCGGCGCGAAAAACCTCTTTCAGCGACGTTGAATACCCGTGAATGGATTTATTTCCCCTGTGAGAGGGATCCATATAAGAAATCATTGCAACAACCGTAACGGGTGCGATCATACCAGCACTAATGCACCGGATCCCATCAGAACTCCGCAGTCAAGCGTGCTGGGGCGAGAGTAGTACTAGGATGGGTGACCTCCTGGGAAGTCCTCGTGTTGCACCCCAACATCTTTTTTCCCGCCCCCGAGAAGATTTTCGTGCGGAAAAAATATTTATCTGAACGGGATTAGATTTCCGCCGGTATTTGGAATCACTCCACTTTTCCGGTGCGAAAAAAGAAGACGAAAACTACAAGACGAAATTTTGATTTTTCAAAAACTCGGATATTTTTTTGTCGCAATTCGGCGCGAAAAACCTCTTTCAGCGACGTTGAATACCCGTGAATGGATTTATTTCCCCTGTGAGAGGGATCCAAATAAGAAATCATTGCAACAACCGTAACGGGTGCGATCATACCAGCACTAATGCACCGGATCCCATCAGAACTCCGCAGTCAAGCGTGCTCGGGCGAGAGTAGTACTAGGATGGGTGACCTCCTGGGAAGTCCTCGTGTTGCACCCCAACATCTTTTTTCCCGCCCCCGAGAAGATTTTCGTGCGGAAAAAATATTTATCTGAACGGGATTAGATTTCCGCCGGTATTTGGAATCACTCCACTTTTCCGGTGCGAAAAAAGAAGACGAAAACTAAAAGACGAAATTTTGATTTTTCAAAAACTCGGATATTTTTTTGTCGCAATTCGGCGCGAAAAACCTCTTTCAGCGACGTTGAATACCCGTGAATGGATTTATTTCCCCTGTGAGAGGGATCCATATAAGAAATCATTGCAACAACCGTAACGGGTGCGATCATACCAGCACTAATGCACCGGATCCCATCAGAACTCCGCAGTCAAGCGTGCTTGGGCGAGAGTAGTACTAGGATGGGTGACCTCCTGGGAAGTCCTCGTGTTGCACCCCAACATCTTTTTTCCCGCCCCCGAGAAGATTTTCGTGCGGAAAAAATATTTATCTGAACGGGATTAGATTTCCGCCGGTATTTGGAATCACTCCACTTTTCCGGTGCGAAAAAAGAAGACGAAAACTACAAGACGAAATTTTGATTTTTCAAAAACTCGGATATTTTTTTGTCGCAATTCGGCGCGAAAAACCTCTTTCAGCGACGTTGAATACCCGTGAATGGATTTATTTCCCCTGTGAGAGGGATCCAAATAAGAAATCATTGCAACAACCGTAACGGGTGCGATCATACCAGCACTAATGCACCGGATCCCATCAGAACTCCGCAGTCAAGCGTGCTCGGGCGAGAGTAGTACTAGGATGGGTGACCTCCTGGGAAGTCCTCGTGTTGCACCCCAACATCTTTTTTCCCGCCCCCGAGAAGATTTTCGTGCGGAAAAAATATTTATCTGAACGGGATTAGATTTCCGCCGGTATTTGGAATCACTCCACTTTTCCGGTGCGAAAAAAGAAGACGAAAACTAAAAGACGAAATTTTGATTTTTCAAAAACTCGGATATTTTTTTGTCGCAATTCGGCGCGAAAAACCTCTTTCAGCGACGTTGAATACCCGTGAATGGATTTATTTCCCCTGTGAGAGGGATCCATATAAGAAATCATTGCAACAACCGTAACGGGTGCGATCATACCAGCACTAATGCACCGGATCCCATCAGAACTCCGCAGTCAAGCGTGCTGGGGCGAGAGTAGTACTAGGATGGGTGACCTCCTGGGAAGTCCTCGTGTTGCACCCCAACATCTTTTTTCCCGCCCCCGAGAAGATTTTCGTGCGGAAAAAATATTTATCTGAACGGGATTAGATTTCCGCCGGTATTTGGAATCACTCCACTTTTCCGGTGCGAAAAAAGAAGACGAAAACTACAAGACGAAATTTTGATTTTTCAAAAACTCGGATATTTTTTTGTCGCAATTCGGCGCGAAAAACCTCTTTCAGCGACGTTGAATACCCGTGAATGGATTTATTTCCCCTGTGAGAGGGATCCAAATAAGAAATCATTGCAACAACCGTAACGGGTGCGATCATACCAGCACTAATGCACCGGATCCCATCAGAACTCCGCAGTCAAGCGTGCTGGGGCGAGAGTAGTACTAGGATGGGTGACCTCCTGGGAAGTCCTCGTGTTGCACCCCAACATCTTTTTTCCCGCCCCCGAGAAGATTTTCGTGCGGAAAAAATATTTATCTGAACGGGATTAGATTTCCGCCGGTATTTGGAATCACTCCACTTTTCCGGTGCGAAAAAAGAAGACGAAAACTACATGACGAAATTTTGATTTTTCAAAAACTCGGATATTTTTTTGTCGCAATTCGGCGCGAAAAACCTCTTTCAGCGACGTTGAATACCCGTGAATGGATTTATTTCCCCTGTGAGAGGGATCCATATAAGAAATCATTGCAACAACCGTAACGGGTGCGATCATACCAGCACTAATGCACCGGATCCCATCAGAACTCCGCAGTCAAGCGTGCTCGGGCGAGAGTAGTACTAGGATGGGTGACCTCCTGGGAAGTCCTCGTGTTGCACCCCAACATCTTTTTTCCCGCCCCCGAGAAGATTTTCGTGCGGAAAAAATATTTATCTGAACGGGATTAGATTTCCGCCGGTATTTCGAAACACTCCACATTTCCGGTGCGAAAAAAGAAGACGAAAACTACATGACGAAATTTTGATTTTTCAAAAACTCGGATATTTTTTTGTCGCAATTCGGCGCGAAAAACCTCTTTCAGCGACGTTGAATACCCGTGAATGGATTTATTTCCCCTGTGAGAGGGATCCATATAAGAAATCATTGCAACAACCGTAACGGGTGCGATCATACCAGCACTAATGCACCGGATCCCATCAGAACTCCGCAGTCAAGCGTGCTTGGGCGAGAGTAGTACTAGGATGGGTGACCTCCTGGGAAGTCCTCGTGTTGCACCCCAACATCTTTTTTCCCGCCCCCGAGAAGATTTTCGTGCGGAAAAAATATTTATCTGAACGGGATTAGATTTCCGCCGGTATTTGGAATCACTCCACTTTTCCGGTGCGAAAAAAGAAGACGAAAACTACAAGACGAAATTTTGATTTTTCAAAAACTCGGATATTTTTTTGTCGCAATTCGGCGCGAAAAACCTCTTTCAGCGACGTTGAATACCCGTGAATGGATTTATTTCCCCTGTGAGAGGGATCCATATAAGAAATCATTGCAACAACCGTAACGGGTGCGATCATACCAGCACTAATGCACCGGATCCCATCAGAACTCCGCAGTCAAGCGTGCTGGGGCGAGAGTAGTACTAGGATGGGTGACCTCCTGGGAAGTCCTCGTGTTGCACCCCAACATCTTTTTTCCCGCCCCCGAGAAGATTTTCGTGCGGAAAAAATATTTATCTGAACGGGATTAGATTTCCGCCGGTATTTGGAATCACTCCACTTTTCCGGTGCGAAAAAAGAAGACGAAAACTAAAAGACGAAATTTTGATTTTTCAAAAACTCGGATATTTTTTTGTCGCAATTCGGCGCGAAAAACCTCTTTCAGCGACGTTGAATACCCGTGAATGGATTTATTTCCCCTGTGAGAGGGATCCATATAAGAAATCATTGCAACAACCGTAACGGGTGCGATCATACCAGCACTAATGCACCGGATCCCATCAGAACTCCGCAGTCAAGCGTGCTGGGGCGAGAGTAGTACTAGGATGGGTGACCTCCTGGGAAGTCCTCGTGTTGCACCCCAACATCTTTTTTCCCGCCCCCGAGAAGATTTTCGTGCGGAAAAAATATTTATCTGAACGGGATTAGATTTCCGCCGGTATTTGGAATCACTCCACTTTTCCGGTGCGAAAAAAGAAGACGAAAACTACAAGACGAAATTTTGATTTTTCAAAAACTCGGATATTTTTTTGTCGCAATTCGGCGCGAAAAACCTCTTTCAGCGACGTTGAATACCCGTGAATGGATTTATTTCCCCTGTGAGAGGGATCCAAATAAGAAATCATTGCAACAACCGTAACGGGTGCGATCATACCAGCACTAATGCACCGGATCCCATCAGAACTCCGCAGTCAAGCGTGCTGGGGCGAGAGTAGTACTAGGATGGGTGACCTCCTGGGAAGTCCTCGTGTTGCACCCCAACATCTTTTTTCCCGCCCCCGAGAAGATTTTCGTGCGGAAAAAATATTTATCTGAACGGGATTAGATTTCCGCCGGTATTTGGAATCACTCCACTTTTCCGGTGCGAAAAAAGAAGACGAAAACTACATGACGAAATTTTGATTTTTCAAAAACTCGGATATTTTTTTGTCGCAATTCGGCGCGAAAAACCTCTTTCAGCGACGTTGAATACCCGTGAATGGATTTATTTCCCCTGTGAGAGGGATCCATATAAGAAATCATTGCAACAACCGTAACGGGTGCGATCATACCAGCACTAATGCACCGGATCCCATCAGAACTCCGCAGTCAAGCGTGCTCGGGCGAGAGTAGTACTAGGATGGGTGACCTCCTGGGAAGTCCTCGTGTTGCACCCCAACATCTTTTTTCCCGCCCCCGAGAAGATTTTCGTGCGGAAAAAATATTTATCTGAACGGGATTAGATTTCCGCCGGTATTTGGAATCACTCCACTTTTCCGGTGCGAAAAAAGAAGACGAAAACTAAAAGACGAAATTTTGATTTTTCAAAAACTCGGATATTTTTTTGTCGCAATTCGGCGCGAAAAACCTCTTTCAGCGACGTTGAATACCCGTGAATGGATTTATTTCCCCTGTGAGAGGGATCCATATAAGAAATCATTGCAACAACCGTAACGGGTGCGATCATACCAGCACTAATGCACCGGATCCCATCAGAACTCCGCAGTCAAGCGTGCTGGGGCGAGAGTAGTACTAGGATGGGTGACCTCCTGGGAAGTCCTCGTGTTGCACCCCAACATCTTTTTTCCCGCCCCCGAGAAGATTTTCGTGCGGAAAAAATATTTATCTGAACGGGATTAGATTTCCGCCGGTATTTGGAATCACTCCACTTTTCCGGTGCGAAAAAAGAAGACGAAAACTACAAGACGAAATTTTGATTTTTCAAAAACTCGGATATTTTTTTGTCGCAATTCGGCGCGAAAAACCTCTTTCAGCGACGTTGAATACCCGTGAATGGATTTATTTCCCCTGTGAGAGGGATCCAAATAAGAAATCATTGCAACAACCGTAACGGGTGCGATCATACCAGCACTAATGCACCGGATCCCATCAGAACTCCGCAGTCAAGCGTGCTGGGGCGAGAGTAGTACTAGGATGGGTGACCTCCTGGGAAGTCCTCGTGTTGCACCCCAACATCTTTTTTCCCGCCCCCGAGAAGATTTTCGTGCGGAAAAAATATTTATCTGAACGGGATTAGATTTCCGCCGGTATTTGGAATCACTCCACTTTTCCGGTGCGAAAAAAGAAGACGAAAACTACATGACGAAATTTTGATTTTTCAAAAACTCGGATATTTTTTTGTCGCAATTCGGCGCGAAAAACCTCTTTCAGCGACGTTGAATACCCGTGAATGGATTTATTTCCCCTGTGAGAGGGATCCATATAAGAAATCATTGCAACAACCGTAACGGGTGCGATCATACCAGCACTAATGCACCGGATCCCATCAGAACTCCGCAGTCAAGCGTGCTCGGGCGAGAGTAGTACTAGGATGGGTGACCTCCTGGGAAGTCCTCGTGTTGCACCCCAACATCTTTTTTCCCGCCCCCGAGAAGATTTTCGTGCGGAAAAAATATTTATCTGAACGGGATTAGATTTCCGCCGGTATTTGGAATCACTCCACTTTTCCGGTGCGAAAAAAGAAGACGAAAACTACAAGACGAAATTTTGATTTTTCAAAAACTCGGATATTTTTTTGTCGCAATTCGGCGCGAAAAACCTCTTTCAGCGACGTTGAATACCCGTGAATGGATTTATTTCCCCTGTGAGAGGGATCCAAATAAGAAATCATTGCAACAACCGTAACGGGTGCGATCATACCAGCACTAATGCACCGGATCCCATCAGAACTCCGCAGTCAAGCGTGCTGGGGCGAGAGTAGTACTAGGATGGGTGACCTCCTGGGAAGTCCTCGTGTTGCACCCCAACATCTTTTTTCCCGCCCCCGAGAAGATTTTCGTGCGGAAAAAATATTTATCTGAACGGGATTAGATTTCCGCCGGTATTTGGAATCACTCCACTTTTCCGGTGCGAAAAAAGAAGACGAAAACTACATGACGAAATTTTGATTTTTCAAAAACTCGGATATTTTTTTGTCGCAATTCGGCGCGAAAAACCTCTTTCAGCGACGTTGAATACCCGTGAATGGATTTATTTCCCCTGTGAGAGGGATCCATATAAGAAATCATTGCAACAACCGTAACGGGTGCGATCATACCAGCACTAATGCACCGGATCCCATCAGAACTCCGCAGTCAAGCGTGCTTGGGCGAGAGTAGTACTAGGATGGGTGACCTCCTGGGAAGTCCTCGTGTTCCACCCCAACATCTTTTTTCCCGACCCCGAGAAGATTTTCTTGCGGAAAAAATATTTATCTGAACGGGATTAGATTTCCGCCGGTATTTGGAATCACTCCACTTTTCCGGTGCGAAAAAAGAAGACGAAAACTACATGACGAAATTTTGATTTTTCAAAAACTCAGATATTTTTTTGTCGCAATTCGGCGCGAAAAACCTCTTTCAGCGACGTTGAATACCCGTGAATGGATGTATTTCCCCTGTGAGAGGGATCCAAATAAGAAATCATTGCAACAACCGTAACGGGTGCGATCATACCAGCACTAATGCACCGGATCCCATCAGAACTCCGCAGTCAAGCGTGCTCGGGCGAGAGTAGTACTAGGATGGGTGACCTCCTGGGAAGTCCTCGTGTTGCACCCCAACATCTTTTTTCCCGCCCCCGAGAAGATTTTCGTGCGGAAAAAATATTTATCTGAACGGGATTAGATTTCCGCCGGTATTTGGAATCACTCCACTTTTCCGGTGCGAAAAAAGAAGACGAAAACTACATGACGAAATTTTGATTTTTCAAAAACTCGGATATTTTTTTGTCGCAATTCGGCGCGAAAAACCTCTTTCAGCGACGTTGAATACCCGTGAATGGATTTATTTCCCCTGTGAGAGGGATCCATATAAGAAATCATTGCAACAACCGTAACGGGTGCGATCATACCAGCACTAATGCACCGGATCCCATCAGAACTCCGCAGTCAAGCGTGCTTGGGCGAGAGTAGTACTAGGATGGGTGACCTCCTGGGAAGTCCTCGTGTTCCACCCCAACATCTTTTTTCCCGACCCCGAGAAGATTTTCTTGCGGAAAAAATATTTATCTGAACGGGATTAGATTTCCGCCGGTATTTGGAATCACTCCACTTTTCCGGTGCGAAAAAAGAAGACGAAAACTACATGACGAAATTTTGATTTTTCAAAAACTCGGATATTTTTTTGACGCAATTCGGCGCGAAAAACCTCTTTCAGCGACGTTGAATACCCGTGAATGGATTTATTTCCCCTGTGAGAGGGATCCATATAAGAAATCATTGCAACAACCGTAACGGGTGCGATCATACCAGCACTAATGCACCGGATCCCATCAGAACTCCGCAGTCAAGCGTGCTTGGGCGAGAGTAGTACTAGGATGGGTGACCTCCTGGGAAGTCCTCGTGTTGCACCCCAACATCTTTTTTCCCGCCCCCGAGAAGATTTTCGTGCGGAAAAAATATTTATCTGAACGGGATTAGATTTCCGCCGGTATTTGGAATCACTCCACTTTTCCGGTGCGAAAAAAGAAGACGAAAACTACAAGACGAAATTTTGATTTTTCAAAAACTCGGATATTTTTTTGTCGCAATTCGGCGCGAAAAACCTCTTTCAGCGACGTTGAATACCCGTGAATGGATGTATTTCCCCTGTGAGAGGGATCCAAATAAGAAATCATTGCAACAACCGTAACGGGTGCGATCATACCAGCACTAATGCACCGGATCCCATCAGAACTCCGCAGTCAAGCGTGCTCGGGCGAGAGTAGTACTAGGATGGGTGACCTCCTGGGAAGTCCTCGTGTTGCACCCCAACATCTTTTTTCCCGCCCCCGAGAAGATTTTCGTGCGGAAAAAATATTTATCTGAACGGGATTAGATTTCCGCCGGTATTTGGAATCACTCCACTTTTCCGGTGCGAAAAAAGAAGACGAAAACTACATGACGAAATTTTGATTTTTCAAAAACTCGGATATTTTTTTGTCGCAATTCGGCGCGAAAAACCTCTTTCAGCGACGTTGAATACCCGTGAATGGATTTATTTCCCCTGTGAGAGGGATCCATATAAGAAATCATTGCAACAACCGTAACGGGTGCGATCATACCAGCACTAATGCACCGGATCCCATCAGAACTCCGCAGTCAAGCGTGCTTGGGCGAGAGTAGTACTAGGATGGGTGACCTCCTGGGAAGTCCTCGTGTTGCACCCCAACATCTTTTTTCCCGCCCCCGAGAAGATTTTCTTGCGGAAAAAATATTTATCTGAACGGGATTAGATTTCCGCCGGTATTTGAAAACACTCCACTTTTCCGGTGCGAAAAAAGAAGACGAAAACTACATGACGAAATTTTGATTTTTCAAAAACTCGGATAGTTTTTTTGTCGCAATTCGGCGCGAAAAACCTCTTTCAGCGACGTTGAATACCCGTGAATGGATTTATTTCCCCTGTGAGAGGGATCCATATAAGAAATCATTGCAACAACCGTAACGGGTGCGATCATACCAGCACTAATGCACCGGATCCCATCAGAACTCCGCAGTCAAGCGTGCTTGGGCGAGAGTAGTACTAGGATGGGTGACCTCCTGGGAAGTCCTCGTGTTGCACCCCAACATCTTTTTTCCCGCCCCCGAGAAGATTTTCTTGCGGAAAAAATATTTATCTGAACGGGATTAGATTTCCGCCGGTATTTGAAAACACTCCACTTTTCCGGTGCGAAAAAAGAAGACGAAAACTACATGACGAAATTTTGATTTTTCAAAAACTCGGATAGTTTTTTTGTCGCAATTCGGCGCGAAAAACCTCTTTCAGCGACGTTGAATACCCGTGAATGGATGTATTTCCCCTGTGAGAGGGATCCATATAAGAAATCATTGCAACAACCATAACGGGTGCGATCATACCGGCTCTAATGCATCGGATACCATCAGAACTCCGCAGTTAAGCTAGCTTGGGCGAGAGTAGTACTAGGATGGGTGACCTTCTGGGAAGTCATCGTGTTGCACCCCAACATCTTTTTTCCCGCACCCGAGAAGATTTTCGTGAGAAAAAATATTTATCTGAACGGGATTAGATTTCCGCCGGTATTTGAAAACACTCCACTTTTCCGGTGCGAAAAAAGAAGACGAAAACTACATGACGAAATTTTGATTTTTCAAAAACTCAGATATTTTTTTGTCGCAATTCGGCGCGAAAAACCTCTTTCAGCGACGTTGAATACCCGTGAATGGATGTATTTCCCCTGTGAGAGGGATCCAAATAAGAAATCATTGCAACAACCGTAACGGGTGCGATCATACCAGCACTAATGCACCGGATCCCATCAGAACTCCGCAGTCAAGCGTGCTCGGGCGAGAGTAGTACTAGGATGGGTGACCTCCTGGGAAGTCCTCGTGTTGCACCCCAACATCTTTTTTCCCGCCCCCGAGAAGATTTTCGTGCGGAAAAAATATTTATCTGAACGGGATTAGATTTCCGCCGGTATTTGGAATCACTCCACTTTTCCGGTGCGAAAAAAGAAGACGAAAACTACATGACGAAATTTTGATTTTTCAAAAACTCGGATATTTTTTTGTCGCAATTCGGCGCGAAAAACCTCTTTCAGCGACGTTGAATACCCGTGAATGGATTTATTTCCCCTGTGAGAGGGATCCATATAAGAAATCATTGCAACAACCGTAACGGGTGCGATCATACCAGCACTAATGCACCGGATCCCATCAGAACTCCGCAGTCAAGCGTGCTTGGGCGAGAGTAGTACTAGGATGGGTGACCTCCTGGGAAGTCCTCGTGTTCCACCCCAACATCTTTTTTCCCGACCCCGAGAAGATTTTCTTGCGGAAAAAATATTTATCTGAACGGGATTAGATTTCCGCCGGTATTTGGAATCACTCCACTTTTCCGGTGCGAAAAAAGAAGACGAAAACTACATGACGAAATTTTGATTTTTCAAAAACTCAGATATTTTTTTGTCGCAATTCGGCGCGAAAAACCTCTTTCAGCGACGTTGAATACCCGTGAATGGATGTATTTCCCCTGTGAGAGGGATCCAAATAAGAAATCATTGCAACAACCGTAACGGGTGCGATCATACCAGCACTAATGCACCGGATCCCATCAGAACTCCGCAGTCAAGCGTGCTCGGGCGAGAGTAGTACTAGGATGGGTGACCTCCTGGGAAGTCCTCGTGTTGCACCCCAACATCTTTTTTCCCGCCCCCGAGAAGATTTTCGTGCGGAAAAAATATTTATCTGAACGGGATTAGATTTCCGCCGGTATTTGGAATCACTCCACTTTTCCGGTGCGAAAAAAGAAGACGAAAACTACATGACGAAATTTTGATTTTTCAAAAACTCGGATATTTTTTTGTCGCAATTCGGCGCGAAAAACCTCTTTCAGCGACGTTGAATACCCGTGAATGGATTTATTTCCCCTGTGAGAGGGATCCATATAAGAAATCATTGCAACAACCGTAACGGGTGCGATCATACCAGCACTAATGCACCGGATCCCATCAGAACTCCGCAGTCAAGCGTGCTTGGGCGAGAGTAGTACTAGGATGGGTGACCTCCTGGGAAGTCCTCGTGTTCCACCCCAACATCTTTTTTCCCGACCCCGAGAAGATTTTCTTGCGGAAAAAATATTTATCTGAACGGGATTAGATTTCCGCCGGTATTTGGAATCACTCCACTTTTCCGGTGCGAAAAAAGAAGACGAAAACTACATGACGAAATTTTGATTTTTCAAAAACTCGGATATTTTTTTGACGCAATTCGGCGCGAAAAACCTCTTTCAGCGACGTTGAATACCCGTGAATGGATTTATTTCCCCTGTGAGAGGGATCCATATAAGAAATCATTGCAACAACCGTAACGGGTGCGATCATACCAGCACTAATGCACCGGATCCCATCAGAACTCCGCAGTCAAGCGTGCTTGGGCGAGAGTAGTACTAGGATGGGTGACCTCCTGGGAAGTCCTCGTGTTGCACCCCAACATCTTTTTTCCCGCCCCCGAGAAGATTTTCGTGCGGAAAAAATATTTATCTGAACGGGATTAGATTTCCGCCGGTATTTGGAATCACTCCACTTTTCCGGTGCGAAAAAAGAAGACGAAAACTACAAGACGAAATTTTGATTTTTCAAAAACTCGGATATTTTTTTGTCGCAATTCGGCGCGAAAAACCTCTTTCAGCGACGTTGAATACCCGTGAATGGATGTATTTCCCCTGTGAGAGGGATCCAAATAAGAAATCATCGCAACAACCGTAACGGGTGCGATCATACCAGCACTAATGCACCGGATCCCATCAGAACTCCGCAGTCAAGCGTGCTCGGGCGAGAGTAGTACTAGGATGGGTGACCTCCTGGGAAGTCCTCGTGTTGCACCCCAACATCTTTTTTCCCGCCCCCGAGAAGATTTTCGTGCGGAAAAAATATTTATCTGAACGGGATTAGATTTCCGCCGGTATTTCGAAACACTCCACTTTTCCGGTGCGAAAAAAGAAGACGAAAACTACATGACGAAATTTTGATTTTTCAAAAACTCGGATATTTTTTTGACGCAATTCGGCGCGAAAAACCTCTTTCAGCGACGTTGAATACCCGTGAATGGATTTATTTCCCCTGTGAGAGGGATCCATATAAGAAATCATTGCAACAACCGTAACGGGTGCGATCATACCAGCACTAATGCACCGGATCCCATCAGAACTCCGCAGTCAAGCGTGCTTGGGCGAGAGTAGTACTAGGATGGGTGACCTCCTGGGAAGTCCTCGTGTTGCACCCCAACATCTTTTTTCCCGCCCCCGAGAAGATTTTCGTGCGGAAAAAATATTTATCTGAACGGGATTAGATTTCCGCCGGTATTTGGAATCACTCCACTTTTCCGGTGCGAAAAAAGAAGACGAAAACTACATGACGAAATTTTGATTTTTCAAAAACTCGGATATTTTTTTGTCGCAATTCGGCGCGAAAAACCTCTTTCAGCGACGTTGAATACCCGTGAATGGATTTATTTCCCCTGTGAGAGGGATCCATATAAGAAATCATTGCAACAACCGTAACGGGTGCGATCATACCAGCACTAATGCACCGGATCCCATCAGAACTCCGCAGTCAAGCGTGCTTGGGCGAGAGTAGTACTAGGATGGGTGACCTCCTGGGAAGTCCTCGTGTTCCACCCCAACATCTTTTTTCCCGACCCCGAGAAGATTTTCTTGCGGAAAAAATATTTATCTGAACGGGATTAGATTTCCGCCGGTATTTGGAATCACTCCACTTTTCCGGTGCGAAAAAAGAAGACGAAAACTACATGACGAAATTTTGATTTTTCAAAAACTCGGATATTTTTTTGACGCAATTCGGCGCGAAAAACCTCTTTCAGCGACGTTGAATACCCGTGAATGGATTTATTTCCCCTGTGAGAGGGATCCATATAAGAAATCATTGCAACAACCGTAACGGGTGCGATCATACCAGCACTAATGCACCGGATCCCATCAGAACTCCGCAGTCAAGCGTGCTTGGGCGAGAGTAGTACTAGGATGGGTGACCTCCTGGGAAGTCCTCGTGTTGCACCCCAACATCTTTTTTCCCGCCCCCGAGAAGATTTTCGTGCGGAAAAAATATTTATCTGAACGGGATTAGATTTCCGCCGGTATTTGGAATCACTCCACTTTTCCGGTGCGAAAAAAGAAGACGAAAACTACAAGACGAAATTTTGATTTTTCAAAAACTCGGATATTTTTTTGTCGCAATTCGGCGCGAAAAACCTCTTTCAGCGACGTTGAATACCCGTGAATGGATGTATTTCCCCTGTGAGAGGGATCCAAATAAGAAATCATCGCAACAACCGTAACGGGTGCGATCATACCAGCACTAATGCACCGGATCCCATCAGAACTCCGCAGTCAAGCGTGCTCGGGCGAGAGTAGTACTAGGATGGGTGACCTCCTGGGAAGTCCTCGTGTTGCACCCCAACATCTTTTTTCCCGCCCCCGAGAAGATTTTCGTGCGGAAAAAATATTTATCTGAACGGGATTAGATTTCCGCCGGTATTTCGAAACACTCCACTTTTCCGGTGCGAAAAAAGAAGACGAAAACTACATGACGAAATTTTGATTTTTCAAAAACTCGGATATTTTTTTGACGCAATTCGGCGCGAAAAACCTCTTTCAGCGACGTTGAATACCCGTGAATGGATTTATTTCCCCTGTGAGAGGGATCCATATAAGAAATCATTGCAACAACCGTAACGGGTGCGATCATACCAGCACTAATGCACCGGATCCCATCAGAACTCCGCAGTCAAGCGTGCTTGGGCGAGAGTAGTACTAGGATGGGTGACCTCCTGGGAAGTCCTCGTGTTGCACCCCAACATCTTTTTTCCCGCCCCCGAGAAGATTTTCGTGCGGAAAAAATATTTATCTGAACGGGATTAGATTTCCGCCGGTATTTGGAATCACTCCACTTTTCCGGTGCGAAAAAAGAAGACGAAAACTACATGACGAAATTTTGATTTTTCAAAAACTCGGATATTTTTTTGTCGCAATTCGGCGCGAAAAACCTCTTTCAGCGACGTTGAATACCCGTGAATGGATGTATTTCCCCTGTGAGAGGGATCCAAATAAGAAATCATTGCAACAACCGTAACGGGTGCGATCATACCAGCACTAATGCACCGGATCCCATCAGAACTCCGCAGTCAAGCGTGCTCGGGCGAGAGTAGTACTAGGATGGGTGACCTCCTGGGAAGTCCTCGTGTTGCACCCCAACATCTTTTTTCCCGCCCCCGAGAAGATTTTCGTGCGGAAAAAATATTTACTTGAAAGGGATTAGATTTCCGCCGGTATTTGGAAACACTCCACTTTTCCGGTGCGAAAAAAGAAGACGAAAACTACATGACGAAATTTTGATTTTTCAAAAACTCGGATATTTTTTTGTCGCAATTCGGCGCGAAAAACCTCTTTCAGCGACGTTGAATACCCGTGAATGGATTTATTTCCCCTGTGAGAGGGATCCATATAAGAAATCATTGCAACAACCGTAACGGGTGCGATCATACCAGCACTAATGCACCGGATCCCATCAGAACTCCGCAGTCAAGCGTGCTCGGGCGAGAGTAGTACTAGGATGGGTGACCTCCTGGGAAGTCCTCGTGTTGCACCCCAACATCTTTTTTCCCGCCCCCGAAAAGATTTTCGTGCGGAAAAAATATTTATCTGAACGGGATTAGATTTCCGCCGGTATTTGGAATCACTCCACTTTTCCGGTGCGAAAAAAGAAGACGAAAACTACATGACGAAATTTTGATTTTTCAAAAACTCGGATATTTTTTTGTCGCAATTCGGCGCGAAAAACCTCTTTCAGCGACGTTGAATACCCGTGAATGGATTTATTTCCACTGTGAGAGGGATCCATATATGAAATCATTGCACAACCATAACGGGTGCGATCATACCAGCACTAATGCACCGGATCCCATCAGAACTCCGCAGTTAAGCGTGCTCGGGCGAGAGTAGTACTAGGATGGGTGACCTCTTGGGAAGTCCTCGTGTTGCACCCCAACATCTTTTTTCCCGCCCCCGAGAAGATTTTCGTGCGGAAAAAATATTTACTTGAAAGGGATTAGATTTCCGCCGGTATTTGGAAACACTCCACTTTTCCGGTACGAAAAAAGAAGACAAAAACTAAATGACGAAATTTTGATTTTTCAAAAACTCGGATATTTTTTTGTCGCAATTCGGCGCGAAAAACCTCTTTCAGCGACGTTGAATACCCGTGAATGGATGTATTTCCCCTGTGAGAGGGATCCAAATAAGAAATCATTGCAACAACCGTAACGGGTGCGATCATACCAGCACTAATGCACCAGATCCCATCAGAACTCCGCAGTGAAGCGTGCTTGGGCGAGAATAGTACTAGGATGGGTGACCTCCTGGGAAGTCCTCGTGTTGCACCCCAACATCTTTTTTCCCGCCCCCGATAAGATTTTCGTGCGGATAAAATATTTATCTGAACGGGATTAGATTTCTGCCGGTATTTGAAAACACTCCACTTTTCCGGTGCGAAAAAAGAAGACGAAAACTACATGACGAAATTTTGATTTTTCAAAAACTCGGATATTTTTTTGTCGCAATTCGGCGCGAAAAACCTCGTTCAGCGACGTTGAATACCCGTGAATGGATTTATTTCCCCTGTGAGAGGGATCCATATAAGAAATCATTGCAACAACCGTAACGGGTGCGATCATACCAGCACTAATGCACCCGATCCCATCAGAACTCCGCAGTCAAGCGTGCTGGGGCGAGAGTAGTACTAGGATGGGTGACCTCCTGGGAAGTCCTCGTGTTGCACCCCAACATCTTTTTTCCCGCCCCCGAGAAGATTTTCGTGCGGAAAAAATATTTATCTGAACGGGATTAGATTTCCGCCGGTATTTGGAATCACTCCACTTTTCCGGTGCGAAAAAAGAAGACGAAAACTACAAGACGAAATTTTGATTTTTCAAAAACTCGGATATTTTTTTGTCGCAATTCGGCGCGAAAAACCTCTTTCAGCGACGTTGAATACCCGTGAATGGATTTATTTCCCCTGTGAGAGGGATCCATATAAGAAATAATTGCAACAACCGTAACGGGTGCGATCATACCAGCACTAATGCACCGGATCCCATCAGAACTCCGCAGTCAAGCGTGCTTGGGCGAGAGTAGTACTAGGATGGGTGACCTCCTGGGAAGTCCTCGTGTTGCACCCCAACATCTTTTTTCCCGCCCCCGAGAAGATTTTCGTGCGGAAAAAATATTTACTTGAAAGGGATTAGATTTCCGCCGGTATTTGGAAACACTCCACTTTTCCGGTGCGAAAAAAGAAGACGAAAACTACATGACGAAATTTTGATTTTTCAAAAACTCGGATATTTTTTTGTCGCAATTCGGCGCGAAAAACCTCTTTCAGCGACGTTGAATACCCGTGAATGGATTTATTTCCCCTGTGAGAGGGATCCATATAAGAAATCATTGCAACAACCGTAACGGGTGCGATCATACCAGCACTAATGCACCGGATCCCATCAGAACTCCGCAGTCAAGCGTGCTCGGGCGAGAGTAGTACTAGGATGGGTGACCTCCTGGGAAGTCCTCGTGTTGCACCCCAACATCTTTTTTCCCGCCCCCGAGAAGATTTTCGTGCGGAAAAAATATTTATCTGAACGGGATTAGATTTCCGCCGGTATTTGGAATCACTCCACTTTTCCGGTGCGAAAAAAGAAGACGAAAACTACATGACGAAATTTTGATTTTTCAAAAACTCGGATATTTTTTTGTCGCAATTCGGCGCGAAAAACCTCTTTCAGCGACGTTGAATACCCGTGAATGGATTTATTTCCACTGTGAGAGGGATCCATATATGAAATCATTGCACAACCATAACGGGTGCGATCATACCAGCACTAATGCACCGGATCCCATCAGAACTCCGCAGTTAAGCGTGCTCGGGCGAGAGTAGTACTAGGATGGGTGACCTCTTGGGAAGTCCTCGTGTTGCACCCCAACATCTTTTTTCCCGCCCCCGAGAAGATTTTCGTGCGGAAAAAATATTTACTTGAAAGGGATTAGATTTCCGCCGGTATTTGGAAACACTCCACTTTTCCGGTACGAAAAAAGAAGACAAAAACTAAATGACGAAATTTTGATTTTTCAAAAACTCGGATATTTTTTTGTCGCAATTCGGCGCGAAAAACCTCTTTCAGCGACGTTGAATACCCGTGAATGGATGTATTTCCCCTGTGAGAGGGATCCAAATAAGAAATCATTGCAACAACCGTAACGGGTGCGATCATACCAGCACTAATGCACCAGATCCCATCAGAACTCCGCAGTTAAGCGTGCTTGGGCGAGAATAGTACTAGGATGGGTGACCTCCTGGGAAGTCCTCGTGTTGCACCCCAACATCTTTTTTCCCGCCCCCGATAAGATTTTCGTGCGGATAAAATATTTATCTGAACGGGATTAGATTTCTGCCGGTATTTGAAAACACTCCACTTTTCCGGTGCGAAAAAAGAAGACGAAAACTACATGACGAAATTTTGATTTTTCAAAAACTCGGATATTTTTTTGTCGCAATTCGGCGCGAAAAACCTCGTTCAGCGACGTTGAATACCCGTGAATGGATTTATTTCCCCTGTGAGAGGGATCCATATAAGAAATCATTGCAACAACCGTAACGGGTGCGATCATACCAGCACTAATGCACCCGATCCCATCAGAACTCCGCAGTCAAGCGTGCTGGGGCGAGAGTAGTACTAGGATGGGTGACCTCCTGGGAAGTCCTCGTGTTGCACCCCAACATCTTTTTTCCCGCCCCCGAGAAGATTTTCGTGCGGAAAAAATATTTATCTGAACGGGATTAGATTTCCGCCGGTATTTGGAATCACTCCACTTTTCCGGTGCGAAAAAAGAAGACGAAAACTACAAGACGAAATTTTGATTTTTCAAAAACTCGGATATTTTTTTGTCGCAATTCGGCGCGAAAAACCTCTTTCAGCGACGTTGAATACCCGTGAATGGATTTATTTCCCCTGTGAGAGGGATCCATATAAGAAATAATTGCAACAACCGTAACGGGTGCGATCATACCAGCACTAATGCACCGGATCCCATCAGAACTCCGCAGTCAAGCGTGCTTGGGCGAGAGTAGTACTAGGATGGGTGACCTCCTGGGAAGTCCTCGTGTTGCACCCCAACATCTTTTTTCCCGCCCCCGAGAAGATTTTCTTGCGGAAAAAATATTTATCTGAACGGGATTAGATTTCCGCCGGTATTTGGAATCACTCCACTTTTCCGGTGCGAAAAAAGAAGACGAAAACTACATGACGAAATTTTGATTTTTCAAAAACTCGGATATTTTTTTGTCGCAATTCGGCGCGAAAAACCTCTTTCAGCGACGTTGAATACCCGTGAATGGATGTATTTCCCCTGTGAGAGGGATCCAAATAAGAAATCATTGCAACAACCGTAACGGGTGCGATCATACCAGCACTAATGCACCGGATCCCATCAGAACTCCGCAGTCAAGCGTGCTCGGGCGAGAGTAGTACTAGGATGGGTGACCTCCTGGGAAGTCCTCGTGTTGCACCCCAACATCTTTTTTCCCGCCCCCGAGAAGATTTTCTTGCGGAAAAAATATTTATCTGAACGGGATTAGATTTCCGCCGGTATTTGGAATCACTCCACTTTTCCGGTGCGAAAAAAGAAGACGAAAACTACATGACGAAATTTTGATTTTTCAAAAACTCGGATATTTTTTTGTCGCAATTCGGCGCGAAAAACCTCTTTCAGCGACGTTGAATACCCGTGAATGGATTTATTTCCCCTGTGAGAGGGATCAATATAAGAAATCATTGCAACAACCGTAACGGGTGCGATCATACCAGCACTAATGCACCGGATCCCATCAGAACTCCGCAGTTAAGCGTGCTCGGGCGAGAGTAGTACTAGGATGGGTGACCTCTTGGGAAGTCCTCGTGTTGCACCCCAACATCTTTTTTCCCGCCCCCGAGAAGATTTTCGTGCGGAAAAAATATTTACTTGAAAGGGATTAGATTTCCGCCGGTATTTGGAAACACTCCACTTTTCCGGTGCGAAAAAAGAAGACGAAAACTACATGACGAAATTTTGATTTTTCAAAAACTCGGATATTTTTTTGTCGCAATTCGGCGCGAAAAACCTCTTTCAGCGACGTTGAATACCCGTGAATGGATTTATTTCCACTGTGAGAGGGATCCATATATGAAATCATTGCACAACCATAACGGGTGCGATCATACCAGCACTAATGCACCGGATCCCATCAGAACTCCGCAGTTAAGCGTGCTTGGGCGAGAATAGTACTAGGATGGGTGACCTCCTGGGAAGTCCTCGTGTTGCACCCCAACATCTTTTTTCCCGCCCCCGAGAAGATTTTCTTGCGGAAAAAATATTTATCTGAACGGGATTAGATTTCCGCCGGTATTTGGAATCACTCCACTTTTCCGGTGCGAAAAAAGAAGACGAAAACTACATGACGAAATTTTGATTTTTCAAAAACTCGGATATTTTTTTGTCGCAATTCGGCGCGAAAAACCTCTTTCAGCGACGTTGAATACCCGTGAATGGATTTATTTCCCCTGTGAGAGGGATCAATATAAGAAATCATTGCAACAACCGTAACGGGTGCGATCATACCAGCACTAATGCACCGGATCCCATCAGAACTCCGCAGTTAAGCGTGCTCGGGCGAGAGTAGTACTAGGATGGGTGACCTCTTGGGAAGTCCTCGTGTTGCACCCCAACATCTTTTTTCCCGCCCCCGAGAAGATTTTCGTGCGGAAAAAATATTTACTTGAAAGGGATTAGATTTCCGCCGGTATTTGGAAACACTCCACTTTTCCGGTGCGAAAAAAGAAGACGAAAACTACATGACGAAATTTTGATTTTTCAAAAACTCGGATATTTTTTTGTCGCAATTCGGCGCGAAAAACCTCTTTCAGCGACGTTGAATACCCGTGAATGGATTTATTTCCACTGTGAGAGGGATCCATATATGAAATCATTGCACAACCATAACGGGTGCGATCATACCAGCACTAATGCACCGGATCCCATCAGAACTCCGCAGTTAAGCGTGCTTGGGCGAGAATAGTACTAGGATGGGTGACCTCCTGGGAAGTCCTCGTGTTGCACCCCAACATCTTTTTTCCCGCCCCCGAGAAGATTTTCTTGCGGAAAAAATATTTATCTGAACGGGATTAGATTTCCGCCGGTATTTGGAATCACTCCACTTTTCCGGTGCGAAAAAAGAAGACGAAAACTACATGACGAAATTTTGATTTTTCAAAAACTCGGATATTTTTTTGTCGCAATTCGGCGCGAAAAACCTCTTTCAGCGACGTTGAATACCCGTGAATGGATTTATTTCCCCTGTGAGAGGGATCCATATAAGAAATCATTGCAACAACCGTAACGGGTGCGATCATACCAGCACTAATGCACCGGATCCCATCAGAACTCCGCAGTCAAGCTTGCTTGGGCGAGAGTAGTACTAGGATGGGTGACCTCCTGGGAAGTCCTCGTGTTGCACCCCAACATCTTTTTTCCCGCCCCCGAGAAGATTTTCTTGCGGAAAAAATATTTATCTGAACGGGATTAGATTTCCGCCGGTATTTGGAATCACTCCACTTTTCCGGTGCGAAAAAAGAAGACGAAAACTACATGACGAAATTTTGATTTTTCAAAAACTCGGATATTTTTTTGTCGCAATTCGGCGCGAAAAACCTCTTTCAGCGACGTTGAATACCCGTGAATGGATTTATTTCCCCTGTGAGAGGGATCCATATAAGAAATCATTGCAACAACCGTAACGGGTGCGATCATACCAGCACTAATGCACCGGATCCCATCAGAACTCCGCAGTCAAGCGTGCTTGGGCGAGAGTAGTACTAGGATGGGTGACCTCCTGGGAAGTCCTCGTGTTGCACCCCAACATCTTTTTTCCCGCCCCCGAGAAGATTTTCTTGCGGAAAAAATATTTATCTGAACGGGATTAGATTTCCGCCGGTATTTGGAATCACTCCACTTTTCCGGTGCGAAAAAAGAAGACGAAAACTACATGACGAAATTTTGATTTTTCAAAAACTCGGATATTTTTTTGTCGCAATTCGGCGCGAAAAACCTCTTTCAGCGACGTTGAATACCCGTGAATGGATGTATTTCCCCTGTGAGAGGGATCCAAATAAGAAATCATTGCAACAACCGTAACGGGTGCGATCATACCAGCACTAATGCACCGGATCCCATCAGAACTCCGCAGTCAAGCGTGCTCGGGCGAGAGTAGTACTAGGATGGGTGACCTCCTGGGAAGTCCTCGTGTTGCACCCCAACATCTTTTTTCCCGCCCCCGAGAAGATTTTCGTGCGGAAAAAATATTTACTTGAAAGGGATTAGATTTCCGCCGGTATTTGGAAACACTCCACTTTTCCGGTGCGAAAAAAGAAGACGAAAACTACATGACGAAATTTTGATTTTTCAAAAACTCGGATATTTTTTTGTCGCAATTCGGCGCGAAAAACCTCTTTCAGCGACGTTGAATACCCGTGAATGGATTTATTTCCCCTGTGAGAGGGATCCATATAAGAAATCATTGCAACAACCGTAACGGGTGCGATCATACCAGCACTAATGCACCGGATCCCATCAGAACTCCGCAGTCAAGCTTGCTTGGGCGAGAGTAGTACTAGGATGGGTGACCTCCTGGGAAGTCCTCGTGTTGCACCCCAACATCTTTTTTCCCGCCCCCGAGAAGATTTTCTTGCGGAAAAAATATTTATCTGAACGGGATTAGATTTCCGCCGGTATTTGGAATCACTCCACTTTTCCGGTGCGAAAAAAGAAGACGAAAACTACATGACGAAATTTTGATTTTTCAAAAACTCGGATATTTTTTTGTCGCAATTCGGCGCGAAAAACCTCTTTCAGCGACGTTGAATACCCGTGAATGGATTTATTTCCCCTGTGAGAGGGATCCATATAAGAAATCATTGCAACAACCGTAACGGGTGCGATCATACCAGCACTAATGCACCGGATCCCATCAGAACTCCGCAGTCAAGCGTGCTTGGGCGAGAGTAGTACTAGGATGGGTGACCTCCTGGGAAGTCCTCGTGTTGCACCCCAACATCTTTTTTCCCGCCCCCGAGAAGATTTTCTTGCGGAAAAAATATTTATCTGAACGGGATTAGATTTCCGCCGGTATTTGGAATCACTCCACTTTTCCGGTGCGAAAAAAGAAGACGAAAACTACATGACGAAATTTTGATTTTTCAAAAACTCGGATATTTTTTTGTCGCAATTCGGCGCGAAAAACCTCTTTCAGCGACGTTGAATACCCGTGAATGGATGTATTTCCCCTGTGAGAGGGATCCAAATAAGAAATCATTGCAACAACCGTAACGGGTGCGATCATACCAGCACTAATGCACCGGATCCCATCAGAACTCCGCAGTCAAGCGTGCTCGGGCGAGAGTAGTACTAGGATGGGTGACCTCCTGGGAAGTCCTCGTGTTGCACCCCAACATCTTTTTTCCCGCCCCCGAGAAGATTTTCGTGCGGAAAAAATATTTACTTGAAAGGGATTAGATTTCCGCCGGTATTTGGAAACACTCCACTTTTCCGGTGCGAAAAAAGAAGACGAAAACTACATGACGAAATTTTGATTTTTCAAAAACTCGGATATTTTTTTGTCGCAATTCGGCGCGAAAAACCTCTTTCAGCGACGTTGAATACCCGTGAATGGATTTATTTCCCCTGTGAGAGGGATCCATATAAGAAATCATTGCAACAACCGTAACGGGTGCGATCATACCAGCACTAATGCACCGGATCCCATCAGAACTCCGCAGTCAAGCTTGCTTGGGCGAGAGTAGTACTAGGATGGGTGACCTCCTGGGAAGTCCTCGTGTTGCACCCCAACATCTTTTTTCCCGCCCCCGAGAAGATTTTCTTGCGGAAAAAATATTTATCTGAACGGGATTAGATTTCCGCCGGTATTTGGAATCACTCCACTTTTCCGGTGCGAAAAAAGAAGACGAAAACTACATGACGAAATTTTGATTTTTCAAAAACTCGGATATTTTTTTGTCGCAATTCGGCGCGAAAAACCTCTTTCAGCGACGTTGAATACCCGTGAATGGATTTATTTCCCCTGTGAGAGGGATCCATATAAGAAATCATTGCAACAACCGTAACGGGTGCGATCATACCAGCACTAATGCACCGGATCCCATCAGAACTCCGCAGTCAAGCGTGCTTGGGCGAGAGTAGTACTAGGATGGGTGACCTCCTGGGAAGTCCTCGTGTTGCACCCCAACATCTTTTTTCCCGCCCCCGAGAAGATTTTCTTGCGGAAAAAATATTTATCTGAACGGGATTAGATTTCCGCCGGTATTTGGAATCACTCCACTTTTCCGGTGCGAAAAAAGAAGACGAAAACTACATGACGAAATTTTGATTTTTCAAAAACTCGGATATTTTTTTGTCGCAATTCGGCGCGAAAAACCTCTTTCAGCGACGTTGAATACCCGTGAATGGATGTATTTCCCCTGTGAGAGGGATCCAAATAAGAAATCATTGCAACAACCGTAACGGGTGCGATCATACCAGCACTAATGCACCGGATCCCATCAGAACTCCGCAGTCAAGCGTGCTCGGGCGAGAGTAGTACTAGGATGGGTGACCTCCTGGGAAGTCCTCGTGTTGCACCCCAACATCTTTTTTCCCGCCCCCGAGAAGATTTTCGTGCGGAAAAAATATTTACTTGAAAGGGATTAGATTTCCGCCGGTATTTGGAAACACTCCACTTTTCCGGTGCGAAAAAAGAAGACGAAAACTACATGACGAAATTTTGATTTTTCAAAAACTCGGATATTTTTTTGTCGCAATTCGGCGCGAAAAACCTCTTTCAGCGACGTTGAATACCCGTGAATGGATGTATTTCCCCTGTGAGAGGGATCCAAATAAGAAATCATTGCAACAACCGTAACGGGTGCGATCATACCAGCACTAATGCACCGGATCCCATCAGAACTCCGCAGTCAAGCGTGCTCGGGCGAGAGTAGTACTAGGATGGGTGACCTCCTGGGAAGTCCTCGTGTTGCACCCCAACATCTTTTTTCCCGCCCCCGAGAAGATTTTCGTGCGGAAAAAATATTTATCTGAACGGGATTAGATTTCCGCCGGTATTTCGAAACACTCCACTTTTCCGGTGCGAAAAAAGAAGACGAAAACTACATGACGAAATTTTGATTTTTCAAAAACTCGGATATTTTTTTGTCGCAATTCGGCGCGAAAAACCTCTTTCAGCGACGTTGAATACCCGTGAATGGATTTATTTCCCCTGTGAGAGGGATCCATATAAGAAATCATTGCAACAACCGTAACGGGTGCGATCATACCAGCACTAATGCACCGGATCCCATCAGAACTCCGCAGTCAAGGGTGCTTGGGCGAGAGTAGTACTAGGATGGGTGACCTCCTGGGAAGTCCTCGTGTTGCACCCCAACATCTTTTTTCCAGCCCCCGAGAAGATTTTCGTGCGGAAAAAATATTTATCTGAACGGGATTAGATTTCCGCCGGTATTTGGAATCACTCCACTTTTCCGGTGCGAAAAAAGAAGACGAAAACTAAATGACGAAATTTTGATTTTTCAAAAACTCGGATATTTTTTTGTCGCAATTCGGCGCGAAAAACCTCTTTCAGCGACGTTGAATACCCGTGAATGGATTTATTTCCACTGTGAGAGGGATCCATATATGAAATCATTGCACAACCATAACGGGTGCGATCATACCAGCACTAATGCACCGGATCCCATCAGAACTCCGCAGTTAAGCGTGCTCGGGCGAGAGTAGTACTAGGATGGGTGACCTCTTGGGAAGTCCTCGTGTTGCACCCCAACATCTTTTTTCCCGCCCCCGAGAAGATTTTCGTGCGGAAAAAATATTTACTTGAAAGGGATTAGATTTCCGCCGGTATTTGGAAACACTCCACTTTTCCGGTACGAAAAAAGAAGACAAAAACTAAATGACGAAATTTTGATTTTTCAAAAACTCGGATATTTTTTTGTCGCAATTCGGCGCGAAAAACCTCTTTCAGCGACGTTGAATACCCGTGAATGGATGTATTTCCCCTGTGAGAGGGATCCAAATAAGAAATCATTGCAACAACCGTAACGGGTGCGATCATACCAGCACTAATGCACCGGATCCCATCAGAACTCCGCAGTCAAGCGTGCTCGGGCGAGAGTAGTACTAGGATGGGTGACCTCCTGGGAAGTCCTCGTGTTGCACCCCAACATCTTTTTTCCCGCCCCCGAGAAGATTTTCGTGCGGAAAAAATATTTACTTGAAAGGGATTAGATTTCCGCCGGTATTTGGAAACACTCCACTTTTCCGGTGCGAAAAAAGAAGACGAAAACTACATGACGAAATTTTGATTTTTCAAAAACTCGGATATTTTTTTGTCGCAATTCGGCGCGAAAAACCTCTTTCAGCGACGTTGAATACCCGTGAATGGATTTATTTCCCCTGTGAGAGGGATCCATATAAGAAATCATTGCAACAACCGTAACGGGTGCGATCATACCAGCACTAATGCACCGGATCCCATCAGAACTCCGCAGTCAAGCGTGCTCGGGCGAGAGTAGTACTAGGATGGGTGACCTCCTGGGAAGTCCTCGTGTTGCACCCCAACATCTTTTTTCCCGCCCCCGAGAAGATTTTCGTGCGGAAAAAATATTTATCTGAACGGGATTAGATTTCCGCCGGTATTTCGAAACACTCCACTTTTCCGGTGCGAAAAAAGAAGACGAAAACTACATGACGAAATTTTGATTTTTCAAAAACTCGGATATTTTTTTGTCGCAATTCGGCGCGAAAAACCTCTTTCAGCGACGTTGAATACCCGTGAATGGATTTATTTCCCCTGTGAGAGGGATCCATATAAGAAATCATTGCAACAACCGTAACGGGTGCGATCATACCAGCACTAATGCACCGGATCCCATCAGAACTCCGCAGTCAAGGGTGCTTGGGCGAGAGTAGTACTAGGATGGGTGACCTCCTGGGAAGTCCTCGTGTTGCACCCCAACATCTTTTTTCCAGCCCCCGAGAAGATTTTCGTGCGGAAAAAATATTTATCTGAACGGGATTAGATTTCCGCCGGTATTTGGAATCACTCCACTTTTCCGGTGCGAAAAAAGAAGACGAAAACTAAATGACGAAATTTTGATTTTTCAAAAACTCGGATATTTTTTTGTCGCAATTCGGCGCGAAAAACCTCTTTCAGCGACGTTGAATACCCGTGAATGGATTTATTTCCACTGTGAGAGGGATCCATATATGAAATCATTGCACAACCATAACGGGTGCGATCATACCAGCACTAATGCACCGGATCCCATCAGAACTCCGCAGTTAAGCGTGCTCGGGCGAGAGTAGTACTAGGATGGGTGACCTCTTGGGAAGTCCTCGTGTTGCACCCCAACATCTTTTTTCCCGCCCCCGAGAAGATTTTCGTGCGGAAAAAATATTTACTTGAAAGGGATTAGATTTCCGCCGGTATTTGGAAACACTCCACTTTTCCGGTACGAAAAAAGAAGACAAAAACTAAATGACGAAATTTTGATTTTTCAAAAACTCGGATATTTTTTTGTCGCAATTCGGCGCGAAAAACCTCTTTCAGCGACGTTGAATACCCGTGAATGGATGTATTTCCCCTGTGAGAGGGATCCAAATAAGAAATCATTGCAACAACCGTAACGGGTGCGATCATACCAGCACTAATGCACCGGATCCCATCAGAACTCCGCAGTCAAGCGTGCTCGGGCGAGAGTAGTACTAGGATGGGTGACCTCCTGGGAAGTCCTCGTGTTGCACCCCAACATCTTTTTTCCCGCCCCCGAGAAGATTTTCGTGCGGAAAAAATATTTACTTGAAAGGGATTAGATTTCCGCCGGTATTTGGAAACACTCCACTTTTCCGGTGCGAAAAAAGAAGACGAAAACTACATGACGAAATTTTGATTTTTCAAAAACTCGGATATTTTTTTGTCGCAATTCGGCGCGAAAAACCTCTTTCAGCGACGTTGAATACCCGTGAATGGATTTATTTCCCCTGTGAGAGGGATCCATATAAGAAATCATTGCAACAACCGTAACGGGTGCGATCATACCAGCACTAATGCACCGGATCCCATCAGAACTCCGCAGTCAAGCGTGCTCGGGCGAGAGTAGTACTAGGATGGGTGACCTCCTGGGAAGTCCTCGTGTTGCACCCCAACATCTTTTTTCCCGCCCCCGAGAAGATTTTCGTGCGGAAAAAATATTTATCTGAACGGGATTAGATTTCCGCCGGTATTTCGAAACACTCCACTTTTCCGGTGCGAAAAAAGAAGACGAAAACTACATGACGAAATTTTGATTTTTCAAAAACTCGGATATTTTTTTGTCGCAATTCGGCGCGAAAAACCTCTTTCAGCGACGTTGAATACCCGTGAATGGATTTATTTCCCCTGTGAGAGGGATCCATATAAGAAATCATTGCAACAACCGTAACGGGTGCGATCATACCAGCACTAATGCACCGGATCCCATCAGAACTCCGCAGTCAAGGGTGCTTGGGCGAGAGTAGTACTAGGATGGGTGACCTCCTGGGAAGTCCTCGTGTTGCACCCCAACATCTTTTTTCCAGCCCCCGAGAAGATTTTCGTGCGGAAAAAATATTTATCTGAACGGGATTAGATTTCCGCCGGTATTTGGAATCACTCCACTTTTCCGGTGCGAAAAAAGAAGACGAAAACTAAATGACGAAATTTTGATTTTTCAAAAACTCGGATATTTTTTTGTCGCAATTCGGCGCGAAAAACCTCTTTCAGCGACGTTGAATACCCGTGAATGGATTTATTTCCACTGTGAGAGGGATCCATATATGAAATCATTGCACAACCATAACGGGTGCGATCATACCAGCACTAATGCACCGGATCCCATCAGAACTCCGCAGTTAAGCGTGCTCGGGCGAGAGTAGTACTAGGATGGGTGACCTCTTGGGAAGTCCTCGTGTTGCACCCCAACATCTTTTTTCCCGCCCCCGAGAAGATTTTCGTGCGGAAAAAATATTTACTTGAAAGGGATTAGATTTCCGCCGGTATTTGGAAACACTCCACTTTTCCGGTACGAAAAAAGAAGACAAAAACTAAATGACGAAATTTTGATTTTTCAAAAACTCGGATATTTTTTTGTCGCAATTCGGCGCGAAAAACCTCTTTCAGCGACGTTGAATACCCGTGAATGGATGTATTTCCCCTGTGAGAGGGATCCAAATAAGAAATCATTGCAACAACCGTAACGGGTGCGATCATACCAGCACTAATGCACCGGATCCCATCAGAACTCCGCAGTCAAGCGTGCTCGGGCGAGAGTAGTACTAGGATGGGTGACCTCCTGGGAAGTCCTCGTGTTGCACCCCAACATCTTTTTTCCCGCCCCCGAGAAGATTTTCGTGCGGAAAAAATATTTACTTGAAAGGGATTAGATTTCCGCCGGTATTTGGAAACACTCCACTTTTCCGGTGCGAAAAAAGAAGACGAAAACTACATGACGAAATTTTGATTTTTCAAAAACTCGGATATTTTTTTGTCGCAATTCGGCGCGAAAAACCTCTTTCAGCGACGTTGAATACCCGTGAATGGATGTATTTCCCCTGTGAGAGGGATCCAAATAAGAAATCATTGCAACAACCGTAACGGGTGCGATCATACCAGCACTAATGCACCGGATCCCATCAGAACTCCGCAGTCAAGCGTGCTCGGGCGAGAGTAGTACTAGGATGGGTGACCTCCTGGGAAGTCCTCGTGTTGCACCCCAACATCTTTTTTCCCGCCCCCGAGAAGATTTTCGTGCGGAAAAAATATTTACTTGAAAGGGATTAGATTTCCGCCGGTATTTGGAAACACTCCACTTTTCCGGTGCGAAAAAAGAAGACGAAAACTACATGACGAAATTTTGATTTTTCAAAAACTCGGATATTTTTTTGTCGCAATTCGGCGCGAAAAACCTCTTTCAGCGACGTTGAATACCCGTGAATGGATTTATTTCCACTGTGAGAGGGATCCATATATGAAATCATTGCACAACCATAACGGGTGCGATCATACCAGCACTAATGCACCGGATCCCATCAGAACTCCGCAGTTAAGCGTGCTCGGGCGAGAGTAGTACTAGGATGGGTGACCTCTTGGGAAGTCCTCGTGTTGCACCCCAACATCTTTTTTCCCGCCCCCGAGAAGATTTTCGTGCGGAAAAAATATTTACTTGAAAGGGATTAGATTTCCGCCGGTATTTGGAAACACTCCACTTTTCCGGTACGAAAAAAGAAGACAAAAACTAAATGACGAAATTTTGATTTTTCAAAAACTCGGATATTTTTTTGTCGCAATTCGGCGCGAAAAACCTCTTTCAGCGACGTTGAATACCCGTGAATGGATGTATTTCCCCTGTGAGAGGGATCCAAATAAGAAATCATTGCAACAACCGTAACGGGTGCGATCATACCAGCACTAATGCACCGGATCCCATCAGAACTCCGCAGTCAAGCGTGCTCGGGCGAGAGTAGTACTAGGATGGGTGACCTCCTGGGAAGTCCTCGTGTTGCACCCCAACATCTTTTTTCCCGCCCCCGAGAAGATTTTCGTGCGGAAAAAATATTTACTTGAAAGGGATTAGATTTCCGCCGGTATTTGGAAACACTCCACTTTTCCGGTGCGAAAAAAGAAGACGAAAACTACATGACGAAATTTTGATTTTTCAAAAACTCGGATATTTTTTTGTCGCAATTCGGCGCGAAAAACCTCTTTCAGCGACGTTGAATACCCGTGAATGGATGTATTTCCCCTGTGAGAGGGATCCAAATAAGAAATCATTGCAACAACCGTAACGGGTGCGATCATACCAGCACTAATGCACCGGATCCCATCAGAACTCCGCAGTCAAGCGTGCTCGGGCGAGAGTAGTACTAGGATGGGTGAGCTCCTGGGAAGTCCTCGTGTTGCACCCCAACATCTTTTTTCCCGCCCCCGAGAAGATTTTCGTGCGGAAAAAATATTTACTTGAAAGGGATTAGATTTCCGCCGGTATTTGGAAACACTCCACTTTTCCGGTGCGAAAAAAGAAGACGAAAACTACATGACGAAATTTTGATTTTTCAAAAACTCGGATATTTTTTTGTCGCAATTCGGCGCGAAAAACCTCTTTCAGCGACGTTGAATACCCGTGAATGGATTTATTTCCCCTGTGAGAGGGATCCATATAAGAAATCATTGCAACAACCGTAACGGGTGCGATCATACCAGCACTAATGCACCGGATCCCATCAGAACTCCGCAGTCAAGCGTGCTCGGGCGAGAGTAGTACTAGGATGGGTGACCTCCTGGGAAGTCCTCGTGTTGCACCCCAACATCTTTTTTCCCGCCCCCGAGAAGATTTTCGTGCGGAAAAAATATTTATCTGAACGGGATTAGATTTCCGCCGGTATTTCGAAACACTCCACTTTTCCGGTGCGAAAAAAGAAGACGAAAACTACATGACGAAATTTTGATTTTTCAAAAACTCGGATATTTTTTTGTCGCAATTCGGCGCGAAAAACCTCTTTCAGCGACGTTGAATACCCGTGAATGGATTTATTTCCCCTGTGAGAGGGATCCATATAAGAAATCATTGCAACAACCGTAACGGGTGCGATCATACCAGCACTAATGCACCGGATCCCATCAGAACTCCGCAGTCAAGCGTGCTTGGGCGAGAGTAGTACTAGGATGGGTGACCTCCTGGGAAGTCCTCGTGTTGCACCCCAACATCTTTTTTCCAGCCCCCGAGAAGATTTTCGTGCGGAAAAAATATTTATCTGAACGGGATTAGATTTCCGCCGGTATTTGGAATCACTCCACTTTTCCGGTGCGAAAAAAGAAGACGAAAACTAAATGACGAAATTTTGATTTTTCAAAAACTCGGATATTTTTTTGTCGCAATTCGGCGCGAAAAACCTCTTTCAGCGACGTTGAATACCCGTGAATGGATTTATTTCCACTGTGAGAGGGATCCATATATGAAATCATTGCACAACCATAACGGGTGCGATCATACCAGCACTAATGCACCGGATCCCATCAGAACTCCGCAGTTAAGCGTGCTCGGGCGAGAGTAGTACTAGGATGGGTGACCTCTTGGGAAGTCCTCGTGTTGCACCCCAACATCTTTTTTCCCGCCCCCGAGAAGATTTTCGTGCGGAAAAAATATTTACTTGAAAGGGATTAGATTTCCGCCGGTATTTGGAAACACTCCACTTTTCCGGTGCGAAAAAAGAAGACGAAAACTACATGACGAAATTTTGATTTTTCAAAAACTCGGATATTTTTTTGTCGCAATTCGGCGCGAAAAACCTCTTTCAGCGACGTTGAATACCCGTGAATGGATTTATTTCCCCTGTGAGAGGGATCCATATAAGAAATCATTGCAACAACCGTAACGGGTGCGATCATACCAGCACTAATGCACCGGATCCCATCAGAACTCCGCAGTCAAGCGTGCTCGGGCGAGAGTAGTACTAGGATGGGTGACCTCCTGGGAAGTCCTCGTGTTGCACCCCAACATCTTTTTTCCCGCCCCCGAGAAGATTTTCGTGCGGAAAAAATATTTATCTGAACGGGATTAGATTTCCGCCGGTATTTCGAAACACTCCACTTTTCCGGTGCGAAAAAAGAAGACGAAAACTACATGACGAAATTTTGATTTTTCAAAAACTCGGATATTTTTTTGTCGCAATTCGGCGCGAAAAACCTCTTTCAGCGACGTTGAATACCCGTGAATGGATTTATTTCCCCTGTGAGAGGGATCCATATAAGAAATCATTGCAACAACCGTAACGGGTGCGATCATACCAGCACTAATGCACCGGATCCCATCAGAACTCCGCAGTCAAGCGTGCTTGGGCGAGAGTAGTACTAGGATGGGTGACCTCCTGGGAAGTCCTCGTGTTGCACCCCAACATCTTTTTTCCAGCCCCCGAGAAGATTTTCGTGCGGAAAAAATATTTATCTGAACGGGATTAGATTTCCGCCGGTATTTGGAATCACTCCACTTTTCCGGTGCGAAAAAAGAAGACGAAAACTAAATGACGAAATTTTGATTTTTCAAAAACTCGGATATTTTTTTGTCGCAATTCGGCGCGAAAAACCTCTTTCAGCGACGTTGAATACCCGTGAATGGATTTATTTCCACTGTGAGAGGGATCCATATATGAAATCATTGCACAACCATAACGGGTGCGATCATACCAGCACTAATGCACCGGATCCCATCAGAACTCCGCAGTTAAGCGTGCTCGGGCGAGAGTAGTACTAGGATGGGTGACCTCTTGGGAAGTCCTCGTGTTGCACCCCAACATCTTTTTTCCCGCCCCCGAGAAGATTTTCGTGCGGAAAAAATATTTACTTGAAAGGGATTAGATTTCCGCCGGTATTTGGAAACACTCCACTTTTCCGGTACGAAAAAAGAAGACAAAAACTAAATGACGAAATTTTGATTTTTCAAAAACTCGGATATTTTTTTGTCGCAATTCGGCGCGAAAAACCTCTTTCAGCGACGTTGAATACCCGTGAATGGATGTATTTCCCCTGTGAGAGGGATCCAAATAAGAAATCATTGCAACAACCGTAACGGGTGCGATCATACCAGCACTAATGCACCGGATCCCATCAGAACTCCGCAGTCAAGCGTGCTTGGGCGAGAGTAGTACTAGGATGGGTGACCTCCTGGGAAGTCCTCGTGTTGCACCCCAACATCTTTTTTCCCGCCCCCGAGAAGATTTTCTTGCGGAAAAAATATTTATCTGAACGAGATTAGATTTCCGCCGGTATTTGGAATCACTCCACTTTTCCGGTGCGAAAAAAGAAGACGAAAACTACATGACGAAATTTTGATTTTTCAAAAACTCGGATATTTTTTTGTCGCAATTCGGCGCGAAAAACCTCTTTCAGCGACGTTGAATACCCGTGAATGGATTTATTTCCCCTGTGAGAGGGATCCATATAAGAAATCATTGCAACAACCGTAACGGGTGCGATCATACCAGCACTAATGCACCGGATCCCATCAGAACTCCGCAGTCAAGCGTGCTTGGGCGAGAGTAGTACTAGGATGGGTGACCTCCTGGGAAGTCCTCGTGTTGCACCCCAACATCTTTTTTCCCGCCCCCGAGAAGATTTTCTTGCGGAAAAAATATTTATCTGAACGGGATTAGATTTCCGCCGGTATTTGGAATCACTCCACTTTTCCGGTGCGAAAAAAGAAGACGAAAACTACATGACGAAATTTTGATTTTTCAAAAACTCGGATATTTTTTTGTCGCAATTCGGCGCGAAAAACCTCTTTCAGCGACGTTGAATACCCGTGAATGGATTTATTTCCCCTGTGAGAGGGATCCATATAAGAAATCATTGCAACAACCGTAACGGGTGCGATCATACCAGCACTAATGCACCGGATCCCATCAGAACTCCGCAGTCAAGCGTGCTTGGGCGAGAGTAGTACTAGGATGGGTGACCTCCTGGGAAGTCCTCGTGTTGCACCCCAACATCTTTTTTCCCGCCCCCGAGAAGATTTTCTTGCGGAAAAAATATTTATCTGAACGAGATTAGATTTCCGCCGGTATTTGGAATCACTCCACTTTTCCGGTGCGAAAAAAGAAGACGAAAACTACATGACGAAATTTTGATTTTTCAAAAACTCGGATATTTTTTTGTCGCAATTCGGCGCGAAAAACCTCTTTCAGCGACGTTGAATACCCGTGAATGGATTTATTTCCCCTGTGAGAGGGATCCATATAAGAAATCATTGCAACAACCGTAACGGGTGCGATCATACCAGCACTAATGCACCGGATCCCATCAGAACTCCGCAGTCAAGCGTGCTTGGGCGAGAGTAGTACTAGGATGGGTGACCTCCTGGGAAGTCCTCGTGTTGCACCCCAACATCTTTTTTCCCGCCCCCGAGAAGATTTTCTTGCGGAAAAAATATTTATCTGAACGGGATTAGATTTCCGCCGGTATTTGGAATCACTCCACTTTTCCGGTGCGAAAAAAGAAGACGAAAACTACATGACGAAATTTTGATTTTTCAAAAACTCGGATATTTTTTTGTCGCAATTCGGCGCGAAAAACCTCTTTCAGCGACGTTGAATACCCGTGAATGGATTTATTTCCCCTGTGAGAGGGATCCATATAAGAAATCATTGCAACAACCGTAACGGGTGCGATCATACCAGCACTAATGCACCGGATCCCATCAGAACTCCGCAGTCAAGCGTGCTTGGGCGAGAGTAGTACTAGGATGGGTGACCTCCTGGGAAGTCCTCGTGTTGCACCCCAACATCTTTTTTCCAGCCCCCGAGAAGATTTTCGTGCGGAAAAAATATTTATCTGAACGGGATTAGATTTCCGCCGGTATTTGGAATCACTCCACTTTTCCGGTGCGAAAAAAGAAGACGAAAACTACATGACGAAATTTTGATTTTTCAAAAACTCGGATATTTTTTTGTCGCAATTCGGCGCGAAAAACCTCTTTCAGCGACGTTGAATACCCGTGAATGGATGTATTTCCCCTGTGAGAGGGATCCAAATAAGAAATCATTGCAACAACCGTAACGGGTGCGATCATACCAGCACTAATGCACCGGATCCCATCAGAACTCCGCAGTCAAGCGTGCTCGGGCGAGAGTAGTACTAGGATGGGTGACCTCCTGGGAAGTCCTCGTGTTGCACCCCAACATCTTTTTTCCCGCCCCCGAGAAGATTTTCGTGCGGAAAAAATATTTACTTGAAAGGGATTAGATTTCCGCCGGTATTTGGAAACACTCCACTTTTCCGGTGCGAAAAAAGAAGACGAAAACTACATGACGAAATTTTGATTTTTCAAAAACTCGGATATTTTTTTGTCGCAATTCGGCGCGAAAAACCTCTTTCAGCGACGTTGAATACCCGTGAATGGATTTATTTCCCCTGTGAGAGGGATCCATATAAGAAATCATTGCAACAACCGTAACGGGTGCGATCATACCAGCACTAATGCACCGGATCCCATCAGAACTCCGCAGTCAAGCGTGCTTGGGCGAGAGTAGTACTAGGATGGGTGACCTCCTGGGAAGTCCTCGTGTTGCACCCCAACATCTTTTTTCCCGCCCCCGAGAAGATTTTCTTGCGGAAAAAATATTTATCTGAACGAGATTAGATTTCCGCCGGTATTTGGAAACACTCCACCTTTCCGGTGCGAAAAAAGAAGACAAAAACTACATGACGAAATTTTGATTTTTCAAAAACTCGGATATTTTTTTGTCGCAATTCGGCGCGAAAAACCTCTTTCAGCGACGTTGAATACCCGTGAATGGATTTATTTCCCCTGTGAGAGGGATCCATATAAGAAATCATTGCAACAACCGTAACGGGTGCGATCATACCAGCACTAATGCACCGGATCCCATCAGAACTCCGCAGTCAAGCGTGCTTGGGCGAGAGTAGTACTAGGATGGGTGACCTCCTGGGAAGTCCTCGTGTTGCACCCCAACATCTTTTTTCCAGCCCCCGAGAAGATTTTCGTGCGGAAAAAATATTTATCTGAACGGGATTAGATTTCCGCCGGTATTTGGAATCACTCCACTTTTCCGGTGCGAAAAAAGAAGACGAAAACTACATGACGAAATTTTGATTTTTCAAAAACTCGGATATTTTTTTGTCGCAATTCGGCGCGAAAAACCTCTTTCAGCGACGTTGAATACCCGTGAATGGATTTATTTCCCCTGTGAGAGGGATCCATATAAGAAATCATTGCAACAACCGTAACGGGTGCGATCATACCAGCACTAATGCACCGGATGCCATTAGAACTCCGCAGTCAAGCGTGCTTGGGCGAGAGTAGTACTAGGATGGGTGACCTCCTGGGAAGTCCTCGTGTTGCACCCCAACATCTTTTTTCCCGCCCCCGAGAAGATTTTCGTGCGGAAAAAATATTTATCTGAACGGGATTAGATTTCCGCCGGTATTTGGAAACACTCCACCTTTCCGGTGCGAAAAAAGAAGACGAAAACTACATGACGAAATTTTGATTTTTCAAAAACTCGGATATTTTTTTGTCGCAATTCGGCGCGAAAAACCTCTTTCAGCGACGTTGAATACCCGTGAATGGATTTATTTCCCCTGTGAGAGGGATCCATATAAGAAATCATTGCAACAACCGTAACGGGTGCGATCATACCAGCACTAATGCACCGGATCCCATCAGAACTCCGCAGTCAAGCGTGCTTGGGCGAGAGTAGTACTAGGATGGGTGACCTCCTGGGAAGTCCTCGTGTTGCACCCCAACATCTTTTTTCCCGCCCCCGAGAAGATTTTCGTGCGGAAAAAATATTTATCTGAACGAGATTAGATTTCCGCCGGTATTTGGAAACACTCCACCTTTCCGGTGCGAAAAAAGAAGACGAAAACTACATGACGAAATTTTGATTTTTCAAAAACTCGGATATTTTTTTGTCGCAATTCGGCGCGAAAAACCTCTTTCAGCGACGTTGAATACCCGTGAATGGATTTATTTCCCCTGTGAGAGGGATCCATATAAGAAATCATTGCAACAACCGTAACGGGTGCGATCATACCAGCACTAATGCACCGGATCCCATCAGAACTCCGCAGTCAAGCGTGCTTGGGCGAGAGTAGTACTAGGATGGGTGACCTCCTGGGAAGTCCTCGTGTTGCACCCCAACATCTTTTTTCCAGCCCCCGAGAAGATTTTCGTGCGGAAAAAATATTTATCTGAACGGGATTAGATTTCCGCCGGTATTTGGAATCACTCCACTTTTCCGGTGCGAAAAAAGAAGACGAAAACTACATGACGAAATTTTGATTTTTCAAAAACTCGGATATTTTTTTGTCGCAATTCGGCGCGAAAAACCTCTTTCAGCGACGTTGAATACCCGTGAATGGATTTATTTCCCCTGTGAGAGGGATCCATATAAGAAATCATTGCAACAACCGTAACGGGTGCGATCATACCAGCACTAATGCACCGGATGCCATTAGAACTCCGCAGTCAAGCGTGCTTGGGCGAGAGTAGTACTAGGATGGGTGACCTCCTGGGAAGTCCTCGTGTTGCACCCCAACATCTTTTTTCCCGCCCCCGAGAAGATTTTCGTGCGGAAAAAATATTTATCTGAACGGGATTAGATTTCCGCCGGTATTTGGAAACACTCCACCTTTCCGGTGCGAAAAAAGAAGACGAAAACTACATGACGAAATTTTGATTTTTCAAAAACTCGGATATTTTTTTGTCGCAATTCGGCGCGAAAAACCTCTTTCAGCGACGTTGAATACCCGTGAATGGATTTATTTCCCCTGTGAGAGGGATCCATATAAGAAATCATTGCAACAACCGTAACGGGTGCGATCATACCAGCACTAATGCACCGGATCCCATCAGAACTCCGCAGTCAAGCGTGCTTGGGCGAGAGTAGTACTAGGATGGGTGACCTCCTGGGAAGTCCTCGTGTTGCACCCCAACATCTTTTTTCCCGCCCCCGAGAAGATTTTCTTGCGGAAAAAATATTTATCTGAACGGGATTAGATTTCCGCCGGTATTTGGAAACACTCCACCTTTCCGGTGCGAAAAAAGAAGACGAAAACTACATGACGAAATTTTGATTTTTCAAAAACTCGGATATTTTTTTGTCGCAATTCGGCGCGAAAAACCTCTTTCAGCGACGTTGAATACCCGTGAATGGATTTATTTCCCCTGTGAGAGGGATCCATATAAGAAATCATTGCAACAACCGTAACGGGTGCGATCATACCAGCACTAATGCACCGGATCCCATCAGAACTCCGCAGTCAAGCGTGCTTGGGCGAGAGTAGTACTAGGATGGGTGACCTCCTGGGAAGCCCTCGTGTTGCACCCCAACATCTTTTTTCCCGCCCCCGAGAAGATTTTCTTGCGGAAAAAATATTTATCTGAACGGGATTAGATTTCCGCCGGTATTTGGAAACACTTCACCTTTCCGGTGCGAAAAAAGAAGACGAAAACTACATGACGAAATTTTGATTTTTCAAAAACTCGGATATTTTTTTGTCGCAATTCGGCGCGAAAAACCTCTTTCAGCGACGTTGAATACCCGTGAATGGATTTATTTCCCCTGTGAGAGGGATCCATATAAGAAATCATTGCAACAACCGTAACGGGTGCGATCATACCAGCACTAATGCACCGGATCCCATCAGAACTCCGCAGTCAAGCGTGCTTGGGCGAGAGTAGTACTAGGATGGGTGACCTCCTGGGAAGTCCTCGTGTTGCACCCCAACATCTTTTTTCCAGCCCCCGAGAAGATTTTCGTGCGGAAAAAATATTTATCTGAACGGGATTAGATTTCCGCCGGTATTTGGAATCACTCCACTTTTCCGGTGCGAAAAAAGAAGACGAAAACTACATGACGAAATTTTGATTTTTCAAAAACTCGGATATTTTTTTGTCGCAATTCGGCGCGAAAAACCTCTTTCAGCGACGTTGAATACCCGTGAATGGATTTATTTCCCCTGTGAGAGGGATCCATATAAGAAATCATTGCAACAACCGTAACGGGTGCGATCATACCAGCACTAATGCACCGGATGCCATTAGAACTCCGCAGTCAAGCGTGCTTGGGCGAGAGTAGTACTAGGATGGGTGACCTCCTGGGAAGTCCTCGTGTTGCACCCCAACATCTTTTTTCCCGCCCCCGAGAAGATTTTCGTGCGGAAAAAATATTTATCTGAACGGGATTAGATTTCCGCCGGTATTTGGAAACACTCCACCTTTCCGGTGCGAAAAAAGAAGACGAAAACTACATGACGAAATTTTGATTTTTCAAAAACTCGGATATTTTTTTGTCGCAATTCGGCGCGAAAAACCTCTTTCAGCGACGTTGAATACCCGTGAATGGATTTATTTCCCCTGTGAGAGGGATCCATATAAGAAATCATTGCAACAACCGTAACGGGTGCGATCATACCAGCACTAATGCACCGGATCCCATCAGAACTCCGCAGTCAAGCGTGCTTGGGCGAGAGTAGTACTAGGATGGGTGACCTCCTGGGAAGTCCTCGTGTTGCACCCCAACATCTTTTTTCCCGCCCCCGAGAAGATTTTCGTGCGGAAAAAATATTTATCTGAACGGGATTAGATTTCCGCCGGTATTTGGAAACACTCCACCTTTCCGGTGCGAAAAAAGAAGACGAAAACTACATGACGAAATTTTGATTTTTCAAAAACTCGGATATTTTTTTGTCGCAATTCGGCGCGAAAAACCTCTTTCAGCGACGTTGAATACCCGTGAATGGATTTATTTCCCCTGTGAGAGGGATCCATATAAGAAATCATTGCAACAACCGTAACGGGTGCGATCATACCAGCACTAATGCACCGGATCCCATCAGAACTCCGCAGTCAAGCGTGCTTGGGCGAGAGTAGTACTAGGATGGGTGACCTCCTGGGAAGTCCTCGTGTTGCACCCCAACATCTTTTTTCCAGCCCCCGAGAAGATTTTCGTGCGGAAAAAATATTTATCTGAACGGGATTAGATTTCCGCCGGTATTTGGAATCACTCCACTTTTCCGGTGCGAAAAAAGAAGACGAAAACTACATGACGAAATTTTGATTTTTCAAAAACTCGGATATTTTTTTGTCGCAATTCGGCGCGAAAAACCTCTTTCAGCGACGTTGAATACCCGTGAATGGATTTATTTCCCCTGTGAGAGGGATCCATATAAGAAATCATTGCAACAACCGTAACGGGTGCGATCATACCAGCACTAATGCACCGGATGCCATTAGAACTCCGCAGTCAAGCGTGCTTGGGCGAGAGTAGTACTAGGATGGGTGACCTCCTGGGAAGTCCTCGTGTTGCACCCCAACATCTTTTTTCCCGCCCCCGAGAAGATTTTCGTGCGGAAAAAATATTTATCTGAACGGGATTAGATTTCCGCCGGTATTTGGAAACACTCCACCTTTCCGGTGCGAAAAAAGAAGACGAAAACTACATGACGAAATTTTGATTTTTCAAAAACTCGGATATTTTTTTGTCGCAATTCGGCGCGAAAAACCTCTTTCAGCGACGTTGAATACCCGTGAATGGATTTATTTCCCCTGTGAGAGGGATCCATATAAGAAATCATTGCAACAACCGTAACGGGTGCGATCATACCAGCACTAATGCACCGGATCCCATCAGAACTCCGCAGTCAAGCGTGCTTGGGCGAGAGTAGTACTAGGATGGGTGACCTCCTGGGAAGTCCTCGTGTTGCACCCCAACATCTTTTTTCCCGCCCCCGAGAAGATTTTCGTGCGGAAAAAATATTTATCTGAACGGGATTAGATTTCCGCCGGTATTTGGAAACACTCCACCTTTCCGGTGCGAAAAAAGAAGACGAAAACTACATGACGAAATTTTGATTTTTCAAAAACTCGGATATTTTTTTGTCGCAATTCGGCGCGAAAAACCTCTTTCAGCGACGTTGAATACCCGTGAATGGATTTATTTCCCCTGTGAGAGGGATCCATATAAGAAATCATTGCAACAACCGTAACGGGTGCGATCATACCAGCACTAATGCACCGGATCCCATCAGAACTCCGCAGTCAAGCGTGCTTGGGCGAGAGTAGTACTAGGATGGGTGACCTCCTGGGAAGTCCTCGTGTTGCACCCCAACATCTTTTTTCCAGCCCCCGAGAAGATTTTCGTGCGGAAAAAATATTTATCTGAACGGGATTAGATTTCCGCCGGTATTTGGAATCACTCCACTTTTCCGGTGCGAAAAAAGAAGACGAAAACTACATGACGAAATTTTGATTTTTCAAAAACTCGGATATTTTTTTGTCGCAATTCGGCGCGAAAAACCTCTTTCAGCGACGTTGAATACCCGTGAATGGATTTATTTCCCCTGTGAGAGGGATCCATATAAGAAATCATTGCAACAACCGTAACGGGTGCGATCATACCAGCACTAATGCACCGGATGCCATTAGAACTCCGCAGTCAAGCGTGCTTGGGCGAGAGTAGTACTAGGATGGGTGACCTCCTGGGAAGTCCTCGTGTTGCACCCCAACATCTTTTTTCCCGCCCCCGAGAAGATTTTCGTGCGGAAAAAATATTTATCTGAACGGGATTAGATTTCCGCCGGTATTTGGAAACACTCCACCTTTCCGGTGCGAAAAAAGAAGACGAAAACTACATGACGAAATTTTGATTTTTCAAAAACTCGGATATTTTTTTGTCGCAATTCGGCGCGAAAAACCTCTTTCAGCGACGTTGAATACCCGTGAATGGATTTATTTCCCCTGTGAGAGGGATCCATATAAGAAATCATTGCAACAACCGTAACGGGTGCGATCATACCAGCACTAATGCACCGGATCCCATCAGAACTCCGCAGTCAAGCGTGCTTGGGCGAGAGTAGTACTAGGATGGGTGACCTCCTGGGAAGTCCTCGTGTTGCACCCCAACATCTTTTTTCCCGCCCCCGAGAAGATTTTCGTGCGGAAAAAATATTTATCTGAACGGGATTAGATTTCCGCCGGTATTTGGAAACACTCCACCTTTCCGGTGCGAAAAAAGAAGACGAAAACTACATGACGAAATTTTGATTTTTCAAAAACTCGGATATTTTTTTGTCGCAATTCGGCGCGAAAAACCTCTTTCAGCGACGTTGAATACCCGTGAATGGATTTATTTCCCCTGTGAGAGGGATCCATATAAGAAATCATTGCAACAACCGTAACGGGTGCGATCATACCAGCACTAATGCACCGGATGCCATTAGAACTCCGCAGTCAAGCGTGCTTGGGCGAGAGTAGTACTAGGATGGGTGACCTCCTGGGAAGTCCTCGTGTTGCACCCCAACATCTTTTTTCCAGCCCCCGAGAAGATTTTCGTGCGGAAAAAATATTTATCTGAACGGGATTAGATTTCCGCCGGTATTTGGAAACACTCCACCTTTCCGGTGCGAAAAAAGAAGACGAAAACTACATGACGAAATTTTGATTTTTCAAAAACTCGGATATTTTTTTGTCGCAATTCGGCGCGAAAAACCTCTTTCAGCGACGTTGAATACCCGTGAATGGATTTATTTCCCCTGTGAGAGGGATCCATATAAGAAATCATTGCAACAACCGTAACGGGTGCGATCATACCAGCACTAATGCACCGGATCCCATCAGAACTCCGCAGTCAAGCGTGCTTGGGCGAGAGTAGTACTAGGATGGGTGACCTCCTGGGAAGTCCTCGTGTTGCACCCCAACATCTTTTTTCCAGCCCCCGAGAAGATTTTCGTGCGGAAAAAATATTTATCTGAACGGGATTAGATTTCCGCCGGTATTTGGAATCACTCCACTTTTCCGGTGCGAAAAAAGAAGACGAAAACTACATGACGAAATTTTGATTTTTCAAAAACTCGGATATTTTTTTGTCGCAATTCGGCGCGAAAAACCTCTTTCAGCGACGTTGAATACCCGTGAATGGATTTATTTCCCCTGTGAGAGGGATCCATATAAGAAATCATTGCAACAACCGTAACGGGTGCGATCATACCAGCACTAATGCACCGGATCCCATCAGAACTCCGCAGTCAAGCGTGCTTGGGCGAGAGTAGTACTAGGATGGGTGACCTCCTGGGAAGTCCTCGTGTTGCACCCCAACATCTTTTTTCCCGCCCCCGAGAAGATTTTCGTGCGGAAAAAATATTTATCTGAACGAGATTAGATTTCCGCCGGTATTTGGAAACACTCCACCTTTCCGGTGCGAAAAAAGAAGACGAAAACTACATGACGAAATTTTGATTTTTCAAAAACTCGGATATTTTTTTGTCGCAATTCGGCGCGAAAAACCTCTTTCAGCGACGTTGAATACCCGTGAATGGATTTATTTCCCCTGTGAGAGGGATCCATATAAGAAATCATTGCAACAACCGTAACGGGTGCGATCATACCAGCACTAATGCACCGGATCCCATCAGAACTCCGCAGTCAAGCGTGCTTGGGCGAGAGTAGTACTAGGATGGGTGACCTCCTGGGAAGTCCTCGTGTTGCACCCCAACATCTTTTTTCCAGCCCCCGAGAAGATTTTCGTGCGGAAAAAATATTTATCTGAACGGGATTAGATTTCCGCCGGTATTTGGAATCACTCCACTTTTCCGGTGCGAAAAAAGAAGACGAAAACTACATGACGAAATTTTGATTTTTCAAAAACTCGGATATTTTTTTGTCGCAATTCGGCGCGAAAAACCTCTTTCAGCGACGTTGAATACCCGTGAATGGATTTATTTCCCCTGTGAGAGGGATCCATATAAGAAATCATTGCAACAACCGTAACGGGTGCGATCATACCAGCACTAATGCACCGGATGCCATTAGAACTCCGCAGTCAAGCGTGCTTGGGCGAGAGTAGTACTAGGATGGGTGACCTCCTGGGAAGTCCTCGTGTTGCACCCCAACATCTTTTTTCCCGCCCCCGAGAAGATTTTCGTGCGGAAAAAATATTTATCTGAACGGGATTAGATTTCCGCCGGTATTTGGAAACACTCCACCTTTCCGGTGCGAAAAAAGAAGACGAAAACTACATGACGAAATTTTGATTTTTCAAAAACTCGGATATTTTTTTGTCGCAATTCGGCGCGAAAAACCTCTTTCAGCGACGTTGAATACCCGTGAATGGATTTATTTCCCCTGTGAGAGGGATCCATATAAGAAATCATTGCAACAACCGTAACGGGTGCGATCATACCAGCACTAATGCACCGGATCCCATCAGAACTCCGCAGTCAAGCGTGCTTGGGCGAGAGTAGTACTAGGATGGGTGACCTCCTGGGAAGTCCTCGTGTTGCACCCCAACATCTTTTTTCCCGCCCCCGAGAAGATTTTCGTGCGGAAAAAATATTTATCTGAACGGGATTAGATTTCCGCCGGTATTTGGAAACACTCCACCTTTCCGGTGCGAAAAAAGAAGACGAAAACTACATGACGAAATTTTGATTTTTCAAAAACTCGGATATTTTTTTGTCGCAATTCGGCGCGAAAAACCTCTTTCAGCGACGTTGAATACCCGTGAATGGATTTATTTCCCCTGTGAGAGGGATCCATATAAGAAATCATTGCAACAACCGTAACGGGTGCGATCATACCAGCACTAATGCACCGGATGCCATTAGAACTCCGCAGTCAAGCGTGCTTGGGCGAGAGTAGTACTAGGATGGGTGACCTCCTGGGAAGTCCTCGTGTTGCACCCCAACATCTTTTTTCCAGCCCCCGAGAAGATTTTCGTGCGGAAAAAATATTTATCTGAACGGGATTAGATTTCCGCCGGTATTTGGAAACACTCCACCTTTCCGGTGCGAAAAAAGAAGACGAAAACTACATGACGAAATTTTGATTTTTCAAAAACTCGGATATTTTTTTGTCGCAATTCGGCGCGAAAAACCTCTTTCAGCGACGTTGAATACCCGTGAATGGATTTATTTCCCCTGTGAGAGGGATCCATATAAGAAATCATTGCAACAACCGTAACGGGTGCGATCATACCAGCACTAATGCACCGGATGCCATTAGAACTCCGCAGTCAAGCGTGCTTGGGCGAGAGTAGTACTAGGATGGGTGACCTCCTGGGAAGTCCTCGTGTTGCACCCCAACATCTTTTTTCCAGCCCCCGAGAAGATTTTCGTGCGGAAAAAATATTTATCTGAACGGGATTAGATTTCCGCCGGTATTTGGAAACACTCCACCTTTCCGGTGCGAAAAAAGAAGACGAAAACTACATGACGAAATTTTGATTTTTCAAAAACTCGGATATTTTTTTGTCGCAATTCGGCGCGAAAAACCTCTTTCAGCGACGTTGAATACCCGTGAATGGATTTATTTCCCCTGTGAGAGGGATCCATATAAGAAATCATTGCAACAACCGTAACGGGTGCGATCATACCAGCACTAATGCACCGGATCCCATCAGAACTCCGCAGTCAAGCGTGCTTGGGCGAGAGTAGTACTAGGATGGGTGACCTCCTGGGAAGTCCTCGTGTTGCACCCCAACATCTTTTTTCCCGCCCCCGAGAAGATTTTCGTGCGGAAAAAATATTTATCTGAACGGGATTAGATTTCCGCCGGTATTTGGAATCACTCCACTTTTCCGGTGCGAAAAAAGAAGACGAAAACTACATGACGAAATTTTGATTTTTCAAAAACTCGGATATTTTTTTGTCGCAATTCGGCGCGAAAAACCTCTTTCAGCGACGTTGAATACCCGTGAATGGATTTATTTCCCCTGTGAGAGGGATCCATATAAGAAATCATTGCAACAACCGTAACGGGTGCGATCATACCAGCACTAATGCACCGGATCCCATCAGAACTCCGCAGTCAAGCGTGCTTGGGCGAGAGTAGTACTAGGATGGGTGACCTCCTGGGAAGTCCTCGTGTTGCACCCCAACATCTTTTTTCCCGCCCCCGAGAAGATTTTCGTGCGGAAAAAATATTTATCTGAACGGGATTAGATTTCCGCCGGTATTTGGAAACACTCCACCTTTCCGGTGCGAAAAAAGAAGACGAAAACTACATGACGAAATTTTGATTTTTCAAAAACTCGGATATTTTTTTGTCGCAATTCGGCGCGAAAAACCTCTTTCAGCGACGTTGAATACCCGTGAATGGATTTATTTCCCCTGTGAGAGGGATCCATATAAGAAATCATTGCAACAACCGTAACGGGTGCGATCATACCAGCACTAATGCACCGGATGCCATTAGAACTCCGCAGTCAAGCGTGCTTGGGCGAGAGTAGTACTAGGATGGGTGACCTCCTGGGAAGTCCTCGTGTTGCACCCCAACATCTTTTTTCCCGCCCCCGAGAAGATTTTCGTGCGGAAAAAATATTTATCTGAACGGGATTAGATTTCCGCCGGTATTTGGAAACACTCCACCTTTCCGGTGCGAAAAAAGAAGACGAAAACTACATGACGAAATTTTGATTTTTCAAAAACTCGGATATTTTTTTGTCGCAATTCGGCGCGAAAAACCTCTTTCAGCGACGTTGAATACCCGTGAATGGATTTATTTCCCCTGTGAGAGGGATCCATATAAGAAATCATTGCAACAACCGTAACGGGTGCGATCATACCAGCACTAATGCACCGGATCCCATCAGAACTCCGCAGTCAAGCGTGCTTGGGCGAGAGTAGTACTAGGATGGGTGACCTCCTGGGAAGTCCTCGTGTTGCACCCCAACATCTTTTTTCCCGCCCCCGAGAAGATTTTCGTGCGGAAAAAATATTTATCTGAACGGGATTAGATTTCCGCCGGTATTTGGAAACACTCCACCTTTCCGGTGCGAAAAAAGAAGACGAAAACTACATGACGAAATTTTGATTTTTCAAAAACTCGGATATTTTTTTGTCGCAATTCGGCGCGAAAAACCTCTTTCAGCGACGTTGAATACCCGTGAATGGATTTATTTCCCCTGTGAGAGGGATCCATATAAGAAATCATTGCAACAACCGTAACGGGTGCGATCATACCAGCACTAATGCACCGGATGCCATCAGAACTCCGCAGTCAAGCGTGCTTGGGCGAGAGTAGTACTAGGATGGGTGACCTCCTGGGAAGTCCTCGTGTTGCACCCCAACATCTTTTTTCCAGCCCCCGAGAAGATTTTCGTGCGGAAAAAATATTTATCTGAACGGGATTAGATTTCCGCCGGTATTTGGAATCACTCCACTTTTCCGGTGCGAAAAAAGAAGACGAAAACTACATGACGAAATTTTGATTTTTCAAAAACTCGGATATTTTTTTGTCGCAATTCGGCGCGAAAAACCTCTTTCAGCGACGTTGAATACCCGTGAATGGATTTATTTCCCCTGTGAGAGGGATCCATATAAGAAATCATTGCAACAACCGTAACGGGTGCGATCATACCAGCACTAATGCACCGGATCCCATCAGAACTCCGCAGTTAAGCGTGCTTGGGCGAGAGTAGTACTAGGATGGGTGACCACCTGGGAAGTCCTCGTGTTGCACCCCAACATCTTTTTTCCTGCCCCCGAGAAGATTTTCGTGCGGAAAAAATATTTATCTGAACGGGATTAGATTTCCGCCGGTATTTGAAAACACTCCACTTTTCCGGTGCGAAAAAAGAAGACGAAAACTACATGACGAAATTTTGATTTTTCAAAAACTCGGATATTTTTTTGTCGCAATTCGGCGCGAAAAACCTCTTTCAGCGACGTTGAATACCCGTGAATGGATTTATTTCCCCTGTGAGAGGGATCCATATAAGAAATCATTGCAACAACCGTAACGGGTGCGATCATACCAGCACTAATGCACCGGATGCCATTAGAACTCCGCAGTCAAGCGTGCTTGGGCGAGAGTAGTACTAGGATGGGTGACCTCCTGGGAAGTCCTCGTGTTGCACCCCAACATCTTTTTTCCCGCCCCCGAGAAGATTTTCGTGCGGAAAAAATATTTATCTGAACGGGATTAGATTTCCGCCGGTATTTGGAAACACTCCACCTTTCCGGTGCGAAAAAAGAAGACGAAAACTACATGACGAAATTTTGATTTTTCAAAAACTCGGATATTTTTTTGTCGCAATTCGGCGCGAAAAACCTCTTTCAGCGACGTTGAATACCCGTGAATGGATGTATTTCCCCTGTGAGAGGGATCCATATAAGAAATCATTGCAACAACCATAACGGGTGCGATCATACCAGCACTAATGCACCGGATCCCATCAGAACTCCGCAGGGTTGCACCCCAACATCTTTTTTCCCGCCCCCGAGAAGATTTTCGTGCGGAAAAAATATTTATCTGAACGGGATTAGATTTCCGCCGGTATTTGAAAACACTCCACTTTTCCGGTGCGAAAAACGAAGACGAAAACTACATGACGAAATTTTGATTTTTCAAAAACTCCGATATTTTTTGTAGCAATTCGGCGCGAAAAACCTCTTTCAGCGACGTTGAATACCCGTGAATGGATGTATTTCCCCTGTGAGAGGGATCCATATAAGAAATCATTGCAACAAACATAACGGGTGCGATCATACCAGCACTAATGCACCGGATCCCATCAGAACTCCGCAGTTAAGCGTGCTTGGGCGAGAGTAGTACTAGGATGGGTGACCTCCTGGGAAGTCCTCGTGTTGCACCCCAACATCTTTTTTCCTGCCCCCGAGAAGATTTTCGTGCGGAAAAAATATTTATCTGAACGGGATTAGATTTCCGCCGGTATTTGGAAACACTCCACTTTTCCGGTACGAAAAAAGAAGACGAAAACTACATGACGAAATTTTGATTTTTCAAAAACTCGGATATTTTTTTGTCGCAATTCGGCGCGAAAAACCTCTTTCAGCGACGTTGAATACCCGTGAATGGATGTATTTCCCCTGTGAGAGGGATCCATATAAGAAATCATTGCAACAAACATAACGGGTGCGATCATACCAGCACTAATGCACCGGATCCCATCAGAACTCCGCAGTTAAGCGTGCTTGGGCGAGAGTAGTACTAGGATGGGTGACCTCCTGGGAAGTCCTCGTGTTGCACCCCAACATCTTTTTTCCTGCCCCCGAGAAGATTTTCGTGCGGAAAAAATATTTATCTGAACGGGATTAGATTTCCGCCGGTATTTGAAAACACTCCACTTTTCCGGTGCGAAAAAAGAAGACGAAAACTACATGACGAAATTTTGATTTTTCAAAAACTCCGATATTTTTTGTAGCAATTCGGCGCGAAAAACCTCTTTCAGCGACGTTGAATACCCGTGAATGGATGTATTTCCCCTGTGAGAGGGATCCATATAAGAAATCATTGCAACAAACGTAACGGGTGCGATCATACCAGCACTAATGCACCGGATCCCATCAGAACTCCGCAGTTAAGCGTGCTTGGGCGAGAGTAGTACTAGGATGGGTGACCTCCTGGGAAGTCCTCGTGTTGCACCCCAACATCTTTTTTCCCGCCCCCGAGAAGATTTTCGTGCGGAAAAAATATTTATCTGAACGGGATTAGATTTCCGCCGGTATTTGGAAACACTCCACCTTTCCGGTGCGAAAAAAGAAGACGAAAACTACATGACGAAATTTTGATTTTTCAAAAACTCGGATATTTTTTTGTCGCAATTCGGCGCGAAAAACCTCTTTCAGCGACGTTGAATACCCGTGAATGGATTTATTTCCCCTGTGAGAGGGATCCATATAAGAAATCATTGCAACAACCGTAACGGGTGCGATCATACCAGCACTAATGCACCGGATCCCATCAGAACTCCGCAGTCAAGCGTGCTTGGGCGAGAGTAGTACTAGGATGGGTGACCTCCTGGGAAGTCCTCGTGTTGCACCCCAACATCTTTTTTCCCGCCCCCGAGAAGATTTTCGTGCGGAAAAAATATTTATCTGAACGGGATTAGATTTCCGCCGGTATTTGGAAACACTCCACCTTTCCGGTGCGAAAAAAGAAGACGAAAACTACATGACGAAATTTTGATTTTTCAAAAACTCGGATATTTTTTTGTCGCAATTCGGCGCGAAAAACCTCTTTCAGCGACGTTGAATACCCGTGAATGGATTTATTTCCCCTGTGAGAGGGATCCATATAAGAAATCATTGCAACAACCGTAACGGGTGCGATCATACCAGCACTAATGCACCGGATGCCATCAGAACTCCGCAGTCAAGCGTGCTTGGGCGAGAGTAGTACTAGGATGGGTGACCTCCTGGGAAGTCCTCGTGTTGCACCCCAACATCTTTTTTCCAGCCCCCGAGAAGATTTTCGTGCGGAAAAAATATTTATCTGAACGGGATTAGATTTCCGCCGGTATTTGGAATCACTCCACTTTTCCGGTGCGAAAAAAGAAGACGAAAACTACATGACGAAATTTTGATTTTTCAAAAACTCGGATATTTTTTTGTCGCAATTCGGCGCGAAAAACCTCTTTCAGCGACGTTGAATACCCGTGAATGGATTTATTTCCCCTGTGAGAGGGATCCATATAAGAAATCATTGCAACAACCGTAACGGGTGCGATCATACCAGCACTAATGCACCGGATCCCATCAGAACTCCGCAGTTAAGCGTGCTTGGGCGAGAGTAGTACTAGGATGGGTGACCACCTGGGAAGTCCTCGTGTTGCACCCCAACATCTTTTTTCCTGCCCCCGAGAAGATTTTCGTGCGGAAAAAATATTTATCTGAACGGGATTAGATTTCCGCCGGTATTTGAAAACACTCCACTTTTCCGGTGCGAAAAAAGAAGACGAAAACTACATGACGAAATTTTGATTTTTCAAAAACTCGGATATTTTTTTGTCGCAATTCGGCGCGAAAAACCTCTTTCAGCGACGTTGAATACCCGTGAATGGATTTATTTCCCCTGTGAGAGGGATCCATATAAGAAATCATTGCAACAACCGTAACGGGTGCGATCATACCAGCACTAATGCACCGGATGCCATTAGAACTCCGCAGTCAAGCGTGCTTGGGCGAGAGTAGTACTAGGATGGGTGACCTCCTGGGAAGTCCTCGTGTTGCACCCCAACATCTTTTTTCCCGCCCCCGAGAAGATTTTCGTGCGGAAAAAATATTTATCTGAACGGGATTAGATTTCCGCCGGTATTTGGAAACACTCCACCTTTCCGGTGCGAAAAAAGAAGACGAAAACTACATGACGAAATTTTGATTTTTCAAAAACTCGGATATTTTTTTGTCGCAATTCGGCGCGAAAAACCTCTTTCAGCGACGTTGAATACCCGTGAATGGATGTATTTCCCCTGTGAGAGGGATCCATATAAGAAATCATTGCAACAACCATAACGGGTGCGATCATACCAGCACTAATGCACCGGATCCCATCAGAACTCCGCAGGGTTGCACCCCAACATCTTTTTTCCCGCCCCCGAGAAGATTTTCGTGCGGAAAAAATATTTATCTGAACGGGATTAGATTTCCGCCGGTATTTGAAAACACTCCACTTTTCCGGTGCGAAAAACGAAGACGAAAACTACATGACGAAATTTTGATTTTTCAAAAACTCCGATATTTTTTGTAGCAATTCGGCGCGAAAAACCTCTTTCAGCGACGTTGAATACCCGTGAATGGATGTATTTCCCCTGTGAGAGGGATCCATATAAGAAATCATTGCAACAAACATAACGGGTGCGATCATACCAGCACTAATGCACCGGATCCCATCAGAACTCCGCAGTTAAGCGTGCTTGGGCGAGAGTAGTACTAGGATGGGTGACCTCCTGGGAAGTCCTCGTGTTGCACCCCAACATCTTTTTTCCTGCCCCCGAGAAGATTTTCGTGCGGAAAAAATATTTATCTGAACGGGATTAGATTTCCGCCGGTATTTGGAAACACTCCACTTTTCCGGTACGAAAAAAGAAGACGAAAACTACATGACGAAATTTTGATTTTTCAAAAACTCGGATATTTTTTTGTCGCAATTCGGCGCGAAAAACCTCTTTCAGCGACGTTGAATACCCGTGAATGGATGTATTTCCCCTGTGAGAGGGATCCATATAAGAAATCATTGCAACAAACATAACGGGTGCGATCATACCAGCACTAATGCACCGGATCCCATCAGAACTCCGCAGTTAAGCGTGCTTGGGCGAGAGTAGTACTAGGATGGGTGACCTCCTGGGAAGTCCTCGTGTTGCACCCCAACATCTTTTTTCCTGCCCCCGAGAAGATTTTCGTGCGGAAAAAATATTTATCTGAACGGGATTAGATTTCCGCCGGTATTTGAAAACACTCCACTTTTCCGGTGCGAAAAAAGAAGACGAAAACTACATGACGAAATTTTGATTTTTCAAAAACTCCGATATTTTTTGTAGCAATTCGGCGCGAAAAACCTCTTTCAGCGACGTTGAATACCCGTGAATGGATGTATTTCCCCTGTGAGAGGGATCCATATAAGAAATCATTGCAACAAACGTAACGGGTGCGATCATACCAGCACTAATGCACCGGATCCCATCAGAACTCCGCAGTTAAGCGTGCTTGGGCGAGAGTAGTACTAGGATGGGTGACCTCCTGGGAAGTCCTCGTGTTGCACCCCAACATCTTTTTTCCCGCCCCCGAGAAGATTTTCGTGCGGAAAAAATATTTATCTGAACGGGATTAGATTTCCGCCGGTATTTGGAAACACTCCACCTTTCCGGTGCGAAAAAAGAAGACGAAAACTACATGACGAAATTTTGATTTTTCAAAAACTCGGATATTTTTTTGTCGCAATTCGGCGCGAAAAACCTCTTTCAGCGACGTTGAATACCCGTGAATGGATTTATTTCCCCTGTGAGAGGGATCCATATAAGAAATCATTGCAACAACCGTAACGGGTGCGATCATACCAGCACTAATGCACCGGATCCCATCAGAACTCCGCAGTCAAGCGTGCTTGGGCGAGAGTAGTACTAGGATGGGTGACCTCCTGGGAAGTCCTCGTGTTGCACCCCAACATCTTTTTTCCCGCCCCCGAGAAGATTTTCGTGCGGAAAAAATATTTATCTGAACGGGA